>CAWUFW010008233.1:600000-913566 GCA_963921515.1 Calotriton arnoldi | reverse complement strand
TTTCATTGAATCTCTAAGGTTTGTATTAATTTTATTTCCTAACTATAACATCCCTGTAACCTTTGGCTTTTTCAGTGAATTTCTACGTTTATTTTAATGCTATTTCTCAACTATAACGTCCCTGTAACCTAAGTGTGTGAGTGGGTGTGAGCGGATCCACCTGAATCCTCCCGAATCAGTGAGGATCTGCGGATCCTCACCAGCTCAAAATAGAAGGTTTGGAACAATTTCTTGCCCATGAGGGGTCCCTCATGAACCCTCGATCAGTCCCATTGGGTCAGGGTACTTCTACCCCGACCCCTTCTATCACTTTTACATTTTATTTCCCCCCCTGGGAACTGTGTCCCAATGCACAAAATGGCAGCCGCAACTTTCCTCTCAGGTTGAGGTCAGCCAATCAAGGCATTGCTGTTGGTGCGTGGATCTACGAATCCACCCAGATTTGCATCTCTAGATATACATAAATCTTTTTACCTTAAAAACTCCAAAACTGTTGAACAGATTTACACTAAATTACAAAAAGCACTCTTTCTGGACCAATATCTAGCTTTCTGCCAGATTTGGTGTAATTCCGTTCAGCGGTTCGGGCTGTAGTCGTGTCTAAAGTCCAGATGGGAAATTGCATGGGGAAAATGCGTTTTGGGACCCGCCTCCCTTTTTCTCGGCCCCCTTTTAACAAATTACCCTGAAACTTTACAGACAGTAGCTGAAGTGACTTGCATACTAATTTTGAAAAGTTCAGGAAGATCTGTCAAACGGCACCAAATTTCTTATCAACATTAAAACCTTTTTCCATGGAAACTTGGTTCTAACTATAACTACCTACAGGTGACCAGTAGATTATATATGCATGTTTTATTTAGGTTTTCAGCCATCCAACACAATGGCAGCATAGTCAACAGTAATACCTAGGTCACACACATTTATACATGGGCAACACCATCAACATGGACCCAATGCTGTTAATACATTACATATACATGGAAAGCAGGACCACGTTTTATGCCCAAGCCACCTCTCCCAGTGCTCACAATGTTCTCCACTTCATCTTCTTATCGCAGGTCATTGTTTCCCTATCATGCAGAAATTGTGCTGGCCCTGGGACTGGCACCCAGTATCACCTATCATGGCTTGTCATGTAGTTCCTATATATCCTATACAGGATCTGCGCGTTCGGATAACATAAACTGTGGGATTGGTGGCGGGCTGATTCCGTGCACCCCCGCCGGATACGTTAGCCTGTCTGTATCAGCTAGCTCACAGTGCCACTAGAGTCTCCTCTTATCGGGGAGAGAATAGTTCTTGGCAACCTCAGAACATGACAACCCTGATCCCCCAGGATCGTGGAAACAATATACTACTTTTCGCTCAGTCACTCGTGCTCACTTAGTTTGTCTCAGAGAGATACACAGAATAAACATACTGGGCATTTGTCAATAAGGATTTATTGAACAGTTGTTATTCTAGTGTAGAATATATGAGCTGCAACAACCATTAGACAGTAGCAGAGATATATGATTAGCAATACTACGAAAGTAAAGGGATGGTAAAGTTCTACCATCTTGCAGAAATCATGAATATACACATGTACATAAAACACATGATAAAAAAGTGCAACCTAAAAGTGCGTACTCCTATGATGTCTCCCTAACTAGATGTACCTAAGTGTTCCTAGCATCTGTGTAGGTGTTATGCCAGGAATCCCCCTAGGATCTAGTCAACCCCATTACCTGAGAGTTTAGAGAATGTGGGACCCCGTCCTGGTCTCGAGTTGGACACCCCGCGAGGGATGTTAGACCACTGCTAGCTGGAGCGTCTGCATGCAGGAACCTCAGCGTCTCTGGTCAGTGTGTCAGCCGGGAAGTCACGGTCTCCTCTGTCTTTCTAAGCAAGACATGATGTATATATACCCATAGGTCTCCCCAGGGGTCCTACCTTGCTGTGTTACTGTGTCCGCCTAAAGGATGACGTCGGGCCTGAACTTTATACAGAGATATTATACAGGAGATGGTAATCCTACTGTTAGTCCTGCTGTGCTTCTAAGAAGCCTCATGCATAATGTATGAGAATCGAACCAGGGAAAAACCCGCGTTCTGAATGCAGTGTCATATCTGGGTAAAAGGTCAGTGCCTAAGAACCGTTATGTATGTAATGTAGGGAAGAATATAGGTGAAAGGTTGCAGTGTTACCTGTTCCTATATAGGTTACCTATATGGAATATAACACCAACTCCTCTTCCTAAAGGACGACATATGTAACCTTTTATTGTACTACCATTCAAACTAAACATTGGTACGCACAAAGTGTTAAAAAACATTTCTTTTGCTAAAATGTTTAAAAACATCTAAAAATTTCTAAAAAACATAAAAAAAATTAAAAGAAATTCTCAAACCCTAGCTCTAAAAGTGTCCGTAATTATAGTCCGAACTACTATAAGCATTTTAAAGCCATGTATGCCCAAAAAATGAAAGGAATGTCAATTTAGTTTCATAGTTCCAAATTTGAGCTTGTTAAAAAAAGGGCGAATTTCTTCCCAGCACACGACGAGTCAAATGTTTGTGTCCTGGCTGGTAGACGCAACATTTCCGCTGCTTGCTCCCGCAGTAGACGGCCCCTGTAACACCTCGCAAGGAATGTCAATTGAGCACAGATGATGTTCCACGCTGTCCGCAGGCGGTGCTGTGACAGCCTGTGCGCCAGTGGAGGAGCTGGTGTTCATACCAACAGGTGTAGTTACTACCTGTGGTGGCTCAAGGAATGCCGCCATCAACATTGTAATACGCTGAGGACACTGCAGAACATGGGCCGTTGTCGGGTCCAGTAGAGTATTCACGTCCAGTTGCGCACTTGATAGGAGTGTCAAACACAGGTCTAACACGAATTCTTCTCCGCAAAACAGGTATCGGAGGACAGGTAAGATGCAGTCCATCCAGACTGGTCGAAATGACAGGAACCAAGATGCACTTAGTTCTCTTAGGCGAGGCGTGCCCAGATCTTGTACCATGCGATCACGGTACTTACGCTCCAGGAGTGCTTTTTCCATCTCCTTGGTGACTGGGACGTCCATTGCGTAGCAGAAAAATAACAATCAGGATTCCCACTATTAGAAACAGGATCAGCGGAAGTCCTCCAAAGATGCTTCCGAATACGGAATGGATGAAGTTTGGTATAACTCCAAGTACCGTCTGAAAGGTGCTCAGAAGTCCAGAACCTATGGTCTTAAATAGGTGGACAATGCCTGTCGTATCAGACATGTTAAAGATACGATTTACCATTTCTGCAAAATGGAAAAGGCAGTTTGTATGAATGAGCGCCTGTATCTCTGCCGAAGACCTTGCGATCTGGAGATCAAAAGTCTCTCGAGCTGAGGTTAAGGGCACAGACTTCTGTAGAAGCATGGCTTTCATTCCGCTTAGAGTATCAAACCGTATTAAAGAAACATTCAGTGAAGGCCATAAAGGCGCCTCCCTGACTGTATGTGTCGGTGAAAACAATACTTGCATACAAAAAGTAACCTTGGAGCTCACGGTTACCAGATATGCGATGCCCGGGAGCATTCCACAGCAGCCTTGACTGTTCAGCATCAAGTAACTCCCATTCAAAAGTAGCCTGAATGCTGGAGTAATCACTGCAGCTGGGGCACCCCTCAAATGACAGGATAGGTTCGCTACAGAACCATTACAAGCCCCGTGCAGCATTATATCCTGGCATATGAGCGATCCACTTAAAGCGTTCTCACAGTTTGTACCGCTCAGAAACTCTTCTCGATCCCCACTCCAGCATCGAAATATGTATGGTAATACCCATGATTCCTTAATGTATTCCTTACCCATTTCATCATATCTGCCTACTTGCTTTTGCTCAAGGCAATACTGAAGCTGAAAAGTAGTGACTGGTAGAGTTATGTGGCCATGGATTAGCCATTCTGTGGATGGTGATTCCGCCACTGTAAATGCCAATCTATCCAGTTTTTCGATACGCAGCATTGTATATTTTGCTCCCCTTTGTGCCATTTCTATCTGTTTATCTGTTAGATTGTATTCAGAAAACAGAGACGTACTGTTGATATAACGCCAAGGCACGTAGCCTGCACGCAAAGATTGCAGCGTCCAGCTTAATAACATAATAGAACGTAACTGTGATTGCCCGTGTTGTAATATGGCCAAATCTTGTTCTAGTATGTCTATTGCAGAAGATACAATGTTGCCTAAGGAATATATCCTGGAGGTCAATGTAGTTAACCCATTGTCTACCACTGCTAGAGATTTTTCTATATTTATACGGTCTATTTCCCGTAGTCTCTCTGCGGCCTCTTGTTGTGATATTTTCCATATTTCATTATAGACAGCATAATAGAAACGTTTCTGACGTGGCTTCCTGGGACCCATTAAAAAATCCCTAAGATCCACATCCTGTGACAGTAAGGATAAGTGTTGTTCCACCTGTGTGAGTGTTGAGGTTTTTAGCCAATCAAGGCACAACTTCCCAACACTGTATGATGTCACTACCCCTGGATGTTGTCTCTGTACATAACGTGGATCTGGCCTATGGATACTAAACCCTTCGGTTTTACCCAAGAATCTTGCCTGACAACTATTAGTGTCTGTGGGCCAAATCAACCATTTTTTCCAATCGGGGTCTGATCTGTTGTATTGTATAATGTCATTCAACGTAATCCCTGTTTGTGATATTTCGTTTCCCTCTGTGTTTGATGGAGTCGGCACTCGAGGTGTGTTCAAGTCTTTGTTCTTGGCTAGTCCAAGGCAAGACGTCTGTTGCACTGTCTCGTTCAAAAACATGATTTGTTGAGGGATGAGGCATGCTCTAAATAAAGCTTCTGTCCCCTGCACCTGCCATTCTCCAGTACCCCAGACTGATTTTAAGTCTATGGTGTCTTTCCATAAGTCGAAACCTTGTTCAGACAACTGGGCAATAAAGGAAGCAGAGTAAATCTGTTAACAAATTTTTCTGTGCTGATGTTGGTGCAACCTTATAATAATATGAGGCTGGGTCAGACATATTAAACCCTGAAAAATATGGAAACTTCTGTGCAAATGTTTTTGAACTGCCTTTCGGCGGTGTTGGACAATGTTCCCACTGGTGGTAAGTGAACACATTTCTAGGATTTGCAGATTTATGCAGAAAATGATGACCATAGTGTTGATAACAATACATACTATCGAAATCTGATGTGCTTTCCAATGTTTCACTATTAGAAAATGCAGCAGATTTTTCCAAATCAGACAACATGTTATTAACAGTTTCAAAATTCCAATCATCGGAAAATGTACTGGAGGTAATGATATCACTTTATGATATTTTAAATAAATGTCGAATTTTTAAAAGTTTGGTCGGGCCAAATATATCGAAATCAACCATGTCCCACACTAAACCGTCAGGTATAGGAACTGCTGTAATGTTCACTGATGACAAGTCTCTTTGTTCTCAATGAGATGATTGGTGTGGTTTTAAAATTAAATTCAGCTTTTGGGCTGCAGAGCTTTGCCGAATGTATTGTCCATTAATAAGCATGTTAAAAACTATCACTAAACCTAACCAGAAAAGAAAGAAAAGCACACCGGTAATTATCCATAGTTTTACCCACGGTGATACCAGGTAAGTTCTTCTAAGAAAGTTCAGAAAGTCTTTTACTTGCTGCTTGCGTGATTTTGGGCTGGCGTCGTTTCAGGTTCACTTGGATCCAAAGAAAACGTATCAAAGTTTATGAAGTAGCCAGAAGCAGTTCGATCAATTGTTGGAATTGCATCAGGATTTGTTGAAATCGTACTTTGCTCTTGTCGAGGCACGTTGGCGTAGACATCTGTATTTGGTCTAACAGCTATTTGTCTGTCATTTTGAGTTTGAGTTTGAAGTTGAGCTTCAGGTTCAAGAGGAACGAGTTCCATAGCATTGTTGCATAGTCCATCATTCCGTACAGGTGACTCTTCGAACGTGATGAGTCTTTCCGTTTGAACTTCTTGGATTGTAGCGAGAGGAGGGCGTCTGCTACTTTGGAGTCCACGTGGCCTACTGCTTAGTATCGTCCACATAGTGTGGTTTGATTAGGTCAATTGAGACAAATCTTTTCTCCTTTTTTCCGGCAAGAGGCGGCAGAAGTACAGTTCTTGTTCCTTCAACTACTAGGACCTGTACAGGTTTTCTGTAGGATGGCCCAAATTCTTTCTTGTCCGCTATTTTCTCTCTGACCAGATCCCCAACTTTTGGGATCCAGACAGGTCTTGCCGTGACTGATTTGACTTCCCCAGTGGCGGTCTGCTTCAGATGGACATTACTTTGTTGTGTCCTGGATTCATTTAGATCCTGTAAAACAGCCAAACGATCATGGATGTCAAAAGGCTTTTCATCTGCCACTGCGCCTTCACAATCAAGATCAGATACCCACATTCTTGTCCCAAATAGGACCTCATAAGTAGTGACACCCCCTAGAGAACTTCTTGGCATGTTGTTCAATGCTCTCTGGACTCCATACAAGTGTTTTACCCAACTTTCACCCGTGCCTAACACTCTAGCTGTTAAAGATTGCTTTAAGTCCCGGTTTTTTCTCTCAACAACCAAATTTCCCTCGGGATGGTACGGAGATGAGTACCGCAATGCTACACCCAGTCCTCGCATGGCCTCCTTGTAAGCCCGAGAGCTAAATGCAGGGCCCTGGTCAGAATGTAATGTGCCAATTGCGTATGTCCCTATGAAGACTCACAAATCTTTTATAACAGTTCGAGCATCAGCCGAGCGCTGGGGCCACACCCATAGGAATCTCGAGCAGGAATCCACTGCAATCATGATATACTTGTAAGCCCCATCTCTTTTTAAGGGGCCGCAGTGGTCCAAATAAACACACGCTTGTGGTTTGTCAGATATTAACAATGGTGTCTGCGCTGGACGTGTTGCGGTGGAACCTTTCATCTGCTGACAGATGTCGCATTTCAAGACATAGTCTTTAGTCTGCTTTGTTAACCCAGGCCACTAATAGCGTTGTTTCAACAATGAAATAGTCGCCGTAACTCCTGCATGTGCAGAACCTATCCCTTCGTGCGCTGCTAGAATCAAACCTAACCTACGATCCATATTTGGAATTACTCTATCCCCCACTCCAGGAATCTGAGCAAATGGAATGTTATTGGCATCTAACTTGTAGGAGTACTTGAGTGGAAACCTTTTGGTAATGCTTTGCTGTTTTTGCGTGAAGCAATGACAGCTACCATAATCTCACCGTCTATTCTCGTTTTAGAGCGAGTGATTGCAGCTACGGAAGCCGTGCGTACAGCCCCCTTTGCGGCTTCATCAGCCAATGAATTCCCTTCAACGTGAACGCCATCACGCTGATGACTCAGTGTATGTATCACGTGAGCCCTCGGTAGTTCGGTTTTCAACTCCACTACCTGTTCCCATAGCATTATATGCTTAATTGTGCCACCTTTTGCGTCTTTGAACCCATTTTGCACCCAGTGCTGCAAATATTCATTATATGACTGTACACAGTAAAAGGAATCGCACACAATTAGTGTGGGGAATTCTCGATCCGTATTCACTAGTTCCAGTATCAGCGCTTTTAACTCTGCCAACTGTGCCGTGCACTTTCCTAGAGATTGCGTTTTTGTGCAACTGGAATGGAACTTTCCATCCCGCATGCGACCTTTAACGATTGCACATGCTGCGCTATATTGTTGCTTGCTCCCTATGGCCAGTTGAGCAGATCCGTCAGTGTAAATAATATATTCATACTAATCTAGAGGCATTATTTCATTTGGTAGAGGATATTCTTGTTCGTATTGCAGGAATGCTTGTGTCTTTAAATTTGGGTCGTACCTGTATTCTACATCTGTTGCAGTGAGTGAATTAGCCCATTGTATCCATCTCGGATTTAAAGCTTTAGTGTTGGGACTGCTTGCCTATGTCGCAGCCTCTAAGGCTGGAACCGGAGTAACTACTTTTATTCGTTTCCCCTGAGCCAGTGCTCTTTCTCTCACTACAGTAGTCTGTACTGCTGTTAGAATCTTTTCTGTAGATGCGAAGCGCATCTCAGCATTTGTGTACAAATGTGATTTGTATGCAATTGGTACTGTCTCACCTTCATTATATGTAAGATAGGTGTACCCAGATTGACCCGCAACTATACGGATCACCAGGTTGCGTACGTTTACGCGTGTCTGTAAGTGTTTTGAAGCTATCATGTCAGCTTGTAAGGAACGAAGTGTATCTGTGTGTTCCTGTGTCCACTGTCTTACTGAAAAATCAGGTTTTATTAAGTCATAGAAAGGTTTTACTCTTTCTGCGTAATCTACAATGTAAGTTCGTCCAAAATTTAGGAATCCCAGAATTGACTGTAAGTTTTTCAATGATTTTGGGGGTTGGAGCAGCGCGCAATTTTCTAAAAAATTGGCTGCCAGGCTTTTTCCTTCACTTGAAAGCTCATATCCTAAAAACAGGACACTGAGGTGGGCAATTTTTGATTTTTTAAAGTTGAATTTGTAGCCCTCAGATGCGAAACCCAAAATTATGGTATTTACTCTGTTCAAGTGCTCCTCCAGGTCATCGTCCCTGAGATAAATATCATCCACATAGGACAATGCCTCTTCATCCAAATTTTGAAGTAACTCTGTTACCCTTGCAGAAAACAACCCCGGGCTGTTCCTATACCCTTGGGGGAGTCGACAAAATTGCTGCTGAGTCCCTAGCGCTGAGAAGGCTGTTAGATACCTGCTTTTAGGTGCTATATTTTGGCCAAAAAATCCATTTGAGATATCAAGTGTTGTTTTGCATTTTATCCGCACAATGTTATTCATTAATGCGGCACTGTGTGCATTTTGGACTGCAAATGTCTTAGTGCAAGTGTTTAAATGTCTGTAATCTAAAACTAGATGATATGTGTTGTTCGGTTTCATGACAGGAAACAAAGGATTGTTCATTTGTGAGGTGCAATTTTCAATCACCCCTTGGTATTCAAGTTGATCTAAGATCTCCCTGACCTGTTCTTTAGCTTCTTGCTTTATTGGATACTGCCTCTGTGCAGTCGGTGTATTTTTTAAAGGAATTATGTGGTGGGTTGAATCCTCATCCCATCCAACATGGTTTTTGTATAATGTCGGAGCTTGGGCTACCGCCCACTCCTGCACATATGTGTGTTGTAAATGCCTGGGCATATGGTCTGAGAAAGCCGGAAGAATTACTGTTTCTCCTTTAGGGCAATCCATGACGCATGCTGGCGGCCAATCTTGTTCAGCTAATAAAATATCATAGCCAAACGTCAGGTTCTCCCAAAAGAGACCTCTCACTGTTCTACATTTGTCCCCCTCCATTTGGAGCGTTATTTCATATACTTTATGTGGGACACTTACCCTAGTATCCGGTGTTTCTACCGTGATATAATCATTCAAGTCCGCTGTCACCAGAAATTCCTTCAGGTTCTGGCAAGCTATTGTTACTTCTGCCGCACTGTCTAGCATCGTCAGAGCCCATTCCCCGTTCAGTAGTCGAGTCCTCAGAATTCTGGGCATGTCTGATCTTTAGACCTGCAACCTTCTTCTTTTTGAACTGTGGCTTTTGCTTTGGTTTCTCTTCTTTTTTGGGAGTGTAATCTTGAGCGTGCTGCTTGTCTCTGGACTTTGTACGCTCTTCTTGTCTTTCTGACCGTCCTTCCCTCAGAGTTTTTCGATGAACCCTGAAAGGAACGAGAGGAACGTGTATCAGTATCCTGATACCTGTCAGGTTTCCTAATGTTATCCCTATTCCTAAGGTTGTACCTCTTTTCGGAGGGCTCCTGTGGAGGAGATATACCTCTGGATTGAGATCTGTTTCCCTTCAAACTTTGTTGTTTTTTATTGTCCCACTTCTTCTTAGTAGAAGTAGGTGTCTGCTTGGCAGTGTCCTTTTCAGGACTGCACATCAGTTGTGGTTTTAAAGCTTTCCCACCCAAACTGTCTCTGCCTAATTCTGCATATGCAGTTTCAATTATTTTTGGTAAAAAAATGGAAAAAACAAACATAGACAGTGGAACCCTATAAGAAACAGCACATGACCTGCTATCCCTATGTAATATATTTACACTGGAAATATCCAGAGATCTGTGTGCACACTGTTAGCGCACCCACTGTCACGGTGCAGTCCAAAACAGGAATGTCACAATTTCAAACAGAAGCAAAGGTGCACCACCAAGAGACAAACACACAAGGAAAAATCAGATCCGTGTTCAAAGATGTATTCTTAAAGTTCTTCTTTTATTCACAAAGGATTAAAAGCGATCAGGATGAACTGAACAGCCGACGCGTTTCGCCAATGCACATGGACTTCTTCAGGGCTGTTGATTTAACAAATATATATACACACATCAATATGATATAAAAGACATTACAAAACATGAAACACATAACATATATATACAATGTTACTGAAACAATGAGTAACGTTTGTGACAGGACTGCTATATACATAAGTTAACACACGTTAAGGATTCGCATGTGAAGAAACCATTCATGATGAACAACCTAGTCATAACACATGACATCCATATATTAGCCAAAAAAACTACACATAGAATATTATTCATGACATTGGGGAGTGAATGGAAAGGAAAGTGAGAGAGGAAAAAAAAAAAAAAAATTCAGAGACTTGTGAAGGAATTTCACAATAGAGACAAGATCAAACAAGATATTTAATATATCCTGGTATATAAAACATGACTACCATGAAAGGGAGAGGAAATAGAAAAAAGATGATAAAAGATTAAGTCGTAGAGGCTTCATGCGGAAGGGGTGAAAGTAACAAGACCCAGAACAAACGCGCACCAGTGAGGCATTCTTGAGCGATCCATAATTAACAAATCAATGAGACGAGACCGGGGTGAATATACCAGTATATTCACTATACCCACCATAAATAAGGCACTCATGAGATGTGACATCAATGTGTCCATGGCGTACCAAGGCAGCAGGGGATGTCGTAAATCCTGTCCACTTATACTATGTGAAATAAAAGAAAATGTAACTTAGTGACCCCCTAATATGTAGGAACTTAGTCCGTATAAAAAGCATCAATGCTATCCGAGCCTGGATACTCACTTATTTGAGAGAGCGAGGTACACTTCACGTAGGTGAAATAGCACTACCTGCACTTAGCCTGCTTTGGTTTTAAGACGTCAGTCACCAAGATAAGGTGGACCCAATATTTAGGGCAAATGCCAGTTCCAACCTATACCGGAAGAGATAATTTAATAAATCAGTTCCAGGCCAAAAACTAAAAATAGAGGTAAGGAATGCATCCATATCCATGAGGAAAGGATAAATATTACGAAACCGCAACAGCCAAGAGGCCACGTCATAGTCAAAAACACCTGTGTCGCAGGTCCCAGACACATGGTTAGACAATAAAAGACATGGCCGCGGCGCTAGACAGGCCTATCCCACCATCAGGGGGGGTGGATAGTGTGTCCCCCATCCACCGAGTAGCATTGATCATAATAACCCCAAGGACAAGTCCGCATACTGAGTAAAACACCATAGTCTTTACACTAGCTAAATCGGTATCCCCAGAGATGGAGTAGAAAAAATATATATATATCCCCCACATAATGCATATGCGGGAGACAGTTCAGAACGGAAAATTTAACAAAGGCCTATCCTAATAGACTAGGCGTGAGTCGTATACAAAACCTAACTAATATCAAGTGCTAACCATAACTATGGACACAGAGTGTCTCCTTACCTCAATAAGCCGGAAATCGCGGCCGGAACGTCTCCTGTCAGGTAGCGTCAGGACAAACTAGCAGGTCATTTCCCGTCCGGTTTAAATAGCCCGCGTTAATTCCAGGAGTCGGGACAGCTGTGAGGGGTGTGTCCCAAGTACCGGGGGTCATGTAGGACACGTAAAGAAAAGCGTGTCTGGCCGCCATCATGCAATGGTGTACGCCAAAAACGTGAAGACTGATGTGCCGTCCGTGTTATTTCCATGACTCGTGACTGCTCCAGGGGGTGTGTCCCGAGTCCCGGGAATCACGTGGGGCTTAGAAAGTATTACGAGGTGGCCGCCATCTTATCATGGTGTCCGCCAGACGGCGGCACTGGTATGCCAAGTTCAGGGGGTGGGAACCAGTGCCGCAAGGGAGAGTCAGTTCAAAAGAAATGTAAAGAAATTGTAATGAAAGGGACCCATCAGGTGAAGGTCAGCCCAATACTTAAACGAAACTACAATTATAAAAAAGTATATTCACACAAGCCCACACAATAATGAGCAGCAAATTCCGTGATCACAGGACTCAGGGCAACAGAAAGAGGTGTGTCCCGAGTCCCGGAGATTAAGAAGGAAGCATGAACTGTGGCGTGGCGGCCACCATCATAAAGATGGGAGCAGCCAAACCATTAATAAGCCATGGTAGTCATAGGAGATCTGATGTCAAGGTGATTTATAAAAGATTGACTGAGGAAAGGAACGAAAATAGTGCTTTATATGTAGGTAGTACTTAGGCAGTGTGAGAGACACTGGGGAAACCTCAGAAAACGGCCCCGTGGGTAAGATGTAACTAGAACTGATGTGATGGAGGTCAAGGTGTGACGATATGTGAACGACCGCTGGGGAAAGGGGTACTTGATAGAATAATAAAATTGATAGTTCAAGAGCATGTGGCATATATCTTTATATGGACATTGAATATAGTCATCTAATAAGTAAGGGAATTTTTTATAATCCCAAGCTACAACGACCAATGGTACGATCAGAATAAGTAGAAGAAGAATAGGCATAAGTAGGAGAAAAAGACGGGCAAGTGGCGATGAGGACAGTGAACATATTCAAATGAAACAACATGTACACATACGTCAGAATACAGACTGAGAGCATATATTTATCAAAACTGATCCAAGAGGCATTGCATCGTAATGTATAGTTAGGTGCATAGGTTGTAACAACAGCATAGCCAAGAAACTGCCAGTGGCAAGTGAATATGGTATGCCGAGTGTATCCAGCGGTAAACAAAGCAATCCATATAAAACCCATACCGATCTTTAAATGAGAGGAACATTGATAAACATGCAAAGTTATGAGGAAGAACCTAAGTTTCACAGAAAGTAGTGTAGTTCCTCGTCACTGTTGTGACCCAGGTCCACACTACGAAGTTTGCAGATCCAGCCTGCTTCGTTCTTTCTCAAGGATAGTTCCCTATCCCCCCCTCTAGGATTGGCCGGTATGTGGTCAATCCCCATAAACCAAAACTCATCACTACTGGTGTGGTTTTCTTGCATGTGAAACGTGAGGGGATATCTGAGATCACCATTTCGTCTTGCACATAGATGTTCCTGGATTCTTACTTTTAGGGGTCTTATGGTGCTGCCCACATAGATCCTATTGCATGGGCAGCCCAAAATGTACGTGACAGACTTCGTTTTACAATTAATCAAATGATTAATGTCATATATGCGACCAGTGTTGAAACTGAATGTTTTAGTCTTGTTTTTCCCCAATCTGCAAACATTGCAGTCCCTGCACGTGTAAAAGCCCTTAGTTGTATCAGGCAGCCAGGTTACCATCTTAGGTGTGGTAACATAACTGGGGCATAAGAGGTTCCTCAAATTCTTCCCCCTTCTGTATGTCACTCTTGGCCTGGGGGCTAGAGTCCCCTTTAAACTTGGTATGTCTGTGAGGAGGTGCCAATGTTTCCTCAAAACGTTATACACCCTATTGCTACGATTGTTATATTGTGTGTTGAAAGAAACTGGAGCCTTCCTAGTCTTAGATTTCAAAGTAGTTTCCCTGGGCATATTGGCAATCCTCCTTTCTGCTTTTTCCAGATTGTCTGGGAGGTATCCCCTCGCTAGAAACCGTTGTTTTATCTCACTGATGTTTTTGGTAAAAGTTTCGTCTGTGCTGCAGTTCCTCCTCATGCGTACCATTTCTCCATATGGAATGTTATTAATAACATGGCGAGGGTGTGCACTACAAAAGTGTAGGGTACTATTACAAGCAGTGCTCTTACGGTGGATCGAACTCTGTATGCTATTGTTTTGTACGAAAAAGTTAATGTCCAAAAAGTCAATCTGTTCCCCACTGAAATTGATGGTAAGCCGTATGTTAAAGGGATTTTCATTCAGAAACGCATGGTATTCCAGTAGTTCTGAGGCAGGTCCATCCCAGAGCATGATCACATCATTGATGTACCTGCCCCAGAAAATGTGTTCCATCCAATTGGCAGCACGACGGCCCCAGGCATGCTCCCGCTCGTACCAGCCCATAAAGAGCCCGGCATATGCGGGAGCAAACCTAGAGCCCATCGCGGTGCCCTGTATCTGATGATACCATTGGGAGTCGTGCAGGAAAAAGTTTTTAGAAAGAATGATATCTGTCATTTCCATTAATACCTCGTTGTGCATATAATGGTCTGCGGTTCTCTTTCCCAAAAATTCTAATGCTTTCACCCCAAACTCCTTCTTGATGCAGGTGTACAAACTAGCCACATCCATAGTAACAAAAAGAAGGTTCTCAGACCAAGTCAGGCCCTCAAATTTAGTAAGGATATCCTTACTATCTTTGATGTAGGCGGGCAAATTGTGGACCAAAGGTTGTAGGAATTGGTCCACGTATTCGGACAATTGTTCCATTGGGGAGTTAACCCCCGAGATGATTGGTCGTCCTGGTGGGAATGGGCCCCCCTTGTGTATTTTGGGGAGCACGTATATGCAGGGAAAGGAGGGTTCTCTAACTGTCAGGTAGTTGCATTCTTTGTCACTTATCAACCACTCTCCCGCCACTCCACTAGTCTCATGTTGATGTGCGTGCTAAGTGCCTTGGTTGGATTTCCTGGGAGCTTTGTGTAACAGGCTGTATCTGCCAATTGGCGGTCAATTTCCTGCATATAACTCACCCTGTCCATAACCACCACATTCTCCCCCCCCCCTTGCCCGCTTCCCGGATTACAATAGTGGGGTCAGATCTCAAATCTTTCAGGGCCTTATTTTCTGCCACAGAGAGGTTGAAGTTGATTTTATGTCGGGGTGGGGTGTTCCAAAAGTTTATAAAATCCCTGTGTGACCTTCTCCCTGAAGCGATCAATATTGGGATGTGTTCCTACCGGGATGAATTTAGAGCGAGATTTCAAACCACTATCTATATCCATGTTCTCCGAGATATTTAATTCAGCTCTTAACATGTTAACATCAACCGGTGTTTCATTTTGTAAGGACATCATCAATTGTAGTACATTCAAGTCAGATACAGTGTGAGTTGGAGGTATGCATTCCTCAACATTCTTAGTACATACAGACGGATTACGAAGAAAGTGATCTTTTAACTTTAATAGTCGTGTAAACTTGTACAAATCAACAAAAATGTCAACATCATTTCCAGATTGAGTTGGGCAAAAACCCAAACCTTTGCTTAGGACAGGCAAATCAGTTTCAGACAACATTCTGTTAGAAAGATTAACAATCATGAGTTCTTGTACCGGATCTCCAGTCCCCCCCTCTAATCCTTCGTGCCCTCGGTCTTTTTGGACCTGGTAGTCCTGGCAATAGTCTCGTTCCTTACTATTTTGTTTCTGCCTGTATTTCTGCCATCTCCTCCCCCCCCCTTCTTGTTTTTGATCTTTTATCGTAGTCTTGGCTCCCAATCTGAGCCTCTCCATTTCTACAAAAAAAGTAGACCGATTTTCTGTCTCTGATGTGCCTGGTGTTTCCTCCGTGGGGGCTGAGCTGGCTAGTGGGGATAAGGAGCTAATACTACTAGCAGATGTAAGTTCTACTGTATCCTCTCGTTGTCTTTTACCTTCCCCAGATACTTTTAAATTATCGTACCTGTGTGAAAATGTGTAGATCCTCCCGTCGCTATAGTCTTTGTCATCCCTTTTGATTTTTTTAACTTTTTTATCTCTTAGGTAGATTTGGTAGTTTTCTAATATTTTATCTAGGATGTCATAGTTCTTTTTCACTGTATCCTTTAGTTCTGATGACGCGATCTCCTTCTCTAGTTCCTCCATCTCTGACTGCAACTTGCAGCCTTTCTTCTCCGCATTCTTAATTAATATGCGCATCATATTAAATGAGGCATCACGGAGGTTCCCCTCCCATTCCTTAAGTGATTTGTGATCCAGGTCCTCAAAGGTTGGAAAGATTAAAATTCTGAGGCCCCTCTGTATTATTTCGTTCTCCATGTATTTGGCCAGAGTGGTGCCGTCCCACCACCTGGACATTTCCTGTTTTTTCATTTTCTCCAGCTTCTGAAATTTAATTTTTAGGCCCTCTGTCTTAGGGGCTCCATTTGTGGTTCCTCCCACATTATGGCTAAGTAAGAACAAATCCTGAGCTAGTTCCGGCCTATTTTTGGTAGTTCTTGTTCCTGTTCTAAAGGACTGAACTCCCTAAGGCGTTGGCGGATGGCCACTGAAGCTGCTTCCCCTTTAATATTAGCTAGTATTATGGCTGATACCTGGGCATAGTTACCTAGTAACTTCATCCCTAAGTTCAAAGCAGGCTCTGCTCCGTACTCGTTCTGTATCTGTCTTAATACATCAGGTACTACTGCTAATGATGGGATACCATGAGCTTTGGTATAAACGGCAGCAAAGACTGTACCCCAAGTGGTACAATCCTTTACTTGTGGTGTTATCCCCATGGGCAAGCAGATTGTTAGCATTCTGTGTTTTTCATATGGGGTAGTATTCTGGAATACTGCCTCTAGCTGTGTTATTTTCTGAGCTACCCAGAATGGTATTTGTTCACGTTTTGTGGGCATTTTACCCATTACCGCGTGTAATGTTTGTGGTGTGATCTTAGTTGCTGTACCCTGAGATTGAGTTCCATTTATTGCAACTATTGCTGGTTGGACAGTGAATGTCGAAACAAATGCAAAAACAACAATTGATGGACAGAATGAAGAACAATGACATACATTCACCCCAGTACAGAGATCTGGGCCTAAATCCATCGTTTTTTTGCTCACCATGCCATTCCAGTTTGAACCCAGCCATATGCAAATCAGTCTTGACCCTGTGCCCAATGGGAACAGTCCAGCCCGAAGTGCCAGGCCAGGTCCTCCCTGGACTGGAAACAAGCATCCTAGGACCGGTTTCGGGGTTTCACCCCTCATCAGCCAGGATAGCTTGACTTCAGTGGCATGGAGAGCACGGGACCCACGTCTGGGCATACCCGTCCCACTCGGGGTGACAAATGCAAAAACAACAATTGATGGACAGAATGCAGAACAATGTCATACATTCACCCCAGTACAGAGATCTGGGCCTAAATCCATCGTTTTTTTGCTCAAACCGGTCCCAGGATGCTTGTTTCCGGTCCAGGGAAGACATGGCTTGGCAGTTCGGGCTGGACTGTTCCCATGAGGCAGAGGGTCAAGACTGATTTGCATATAGCTGTGTCTGAACTGGGGTTGCGAAGTGAGCTAAAGAACAATGATGGATTCAACCCAGATCTGTGACTGGGGGTGATTGTCTGAAAAGTTTCAGTGCTCCGTCCATCATCTCCTTGTGTTCGCTTTGTTCGCCCTAAGTTGGCAGGGTATGCCCAGACGTGGGTCCCTTGCTCACTTTGCCACTGGATTCAAGCTAGCCTGGCTGATGAGGGCTGTTAGCCCGAAACCGGTCCCAGGATGCTTGTTTCCGGTCCAGGGAAGACATTGCTTGGCAGTTCGGGCTGGACTGTTCCCATGAGGCACTGGGTCAAGACTGATTTGCATATAGCTGTGTCTGCACTGGGGTGGTGAAGTGAGCTAAAGAACGATGATGGATTCAACCCAGATCTGTGACTGGGGTGAGTGTCTGAAAAAATTCAGCGCTCCGTCCATCATCTACTTGTGTTTGCTTTGGACAGTGAATGTCCTCATGACGAATTGTGTCAAGTTCCTATAGATTTAATTAAATCTTTATGTTGTATGAGTAAGTCTCCTGGTGGCATCGTATCAATGTCAGGATGTGGTGTGTATGCCGCTAATATCGGCCATGTTGCCCCTTCTCCTCCGAGCGGGCCTAATCTTACTCTTCCTCTTATATGGGGTAGGGCGCCTTTAAACCAGTATAAGTGTTCCTGGTACGTGAGTGGAACCTCTATGTCCTCGAACGGACAATATTCCGCTGGTGCATCTCCTTCTGTGTAATAGTGAAATGTCTTTGTTCTTGCATTTGCTGCTGGGAATGTAACCCACAAATAAAATACCTCTGTTTTGTTTGATTTGTGTGCCTCAATCACAAAAACTACTAAGCCACCCTTGGTGATAAATCATTTTCTAACAGTTTCAAGGTGACTGTATGTCTGAATTTTTCTGCAATCGGAATTGCGTCTGCATCTTCTTCTCCTGCTGAGATGTGCAGATCCACTACTGGGTTATCTCCTGTCTCAGTCATTTTTCGTAAGGAAGAAGTTTGTTCAAGGGAACTAAGATAAAGCTTTTAATGCACAATTTTAGGAACAATGTCCTTCAAGCTTGATTAACCAACAGCTAATAAATAGGATTTTTCGCCTACTCAGCTGTGGCGGAGTTTTGTGCCCACCCACTCCAGACGTCTCTGGTGTTTTGTGAGTAGGGGTCTCTGAGAATAGCACGACTGAACTACTCAGATTCTACTGTAAATTAAGTACCCAGCCAACGTTGGCGGCGCCATGTCGTGTAGTTCCTATATATCCTATACAGGATCTGCGCGTTCGGATAACATAAACTGTGGGATTGGTGGCGGACTGATTCCGTGCACCCCCACCGGATACGTTAGCCTGTCTGTATCAGCTAGCTCATAGTGCCACTAGAGTCTCCTCTTATCGGGGAGAGAATAGTTCTTGGCAACCTCAGAACATGACAACCCTGATCCCCCAGGATCCTGGAAACAATATACTACTTTTCGCTCAGTCACTCGTGCTCACTTAGTTTGTCTCAGAGAGATACACAGAATAAACATACTGGGCGTTTGTCAATAAGGATTTATTGAACAGTTGTTATTCTAGTGTAGAATATATGAGCTGCAACAACCATTAGACAGTAGCAGAGATATATGATTAGCAATACTACGAAAGTAAAGGGATGGTAAAGTTCTACCATCTTGCAGAAATCATGAATATACACATGTACATAAAACACATGATAAAAAGTGCAACCTATAGTGCGTACTCCTACGATGTCTCCCTAACTAGATGTACCTAAGTGTACCTAGCATCTGTGTAGGTGTTATGCCAAGAATCCCTCTAGGATCTAGTCAACCCCATTACCTGAGAGTTTAGAGAATGTGGGACCCCGTCCTGGTCTCGAGTTGGACACCCCGCGAGGGATGTTAGACCACTGCTAGCTGGAGCGTCTGCATGCAGAAACCTCAGCGTCTCTGGTCAGTGTGTCAGCCGGGAAGTCACGGTCTCCTCTGTCTTTCTAAGCAAGACATGATGTATATATACCCATAGGTCTCCCCAGGGGTCCTACATTGCTGTGTTACTGTGTCAGCCTAAAGGATGACGTCGGGCCTGAACTTTATACAGAGATATTATACAGGAGATGGTAATCCTACTGTTAGTCCTGCTGTGCTTCCAAGAAGCCTCATGCATAATGTATGAGAATCGAACTAGGGAAAAACCCGCGTTCTGAATGCAGTGTCATATCTGGGTAAAACGTCAGTGCCTAAGAAACGTTATGTATGTAATGTAGGGAAGAATATAGGTGAAAGGTTGCAGTGTTACCTGCGCCTATATAGGGTACCTATATGGAATATAACAGGCTAATCGAATCTCTCAGGCACATCATCCAGCAATATACACCACACTCATCCCCCTCCTCCGGCTAATCTAGGAAATCCCATATCATGTCTGCCCACTCTCTCTGATCCTCCTTTGTCCTAATTCTTTTCAGTCTTACCTCCTCTGCTGTGGCCCACTCCACTACGTCCTTGCTCCACTTCAGCACAGTAGGGACCCTGTTGGATAGCTTGTGGATTGCTATGCAACGCTAGGCCAGGAGCAATCCCAGAGTTGCAAACCTGTGCTGCATTTTACCTCGCTCGGGCTGTGGCATGATACTCAGTAAGTAGTGTCATATGGTTGTTTCAAGTCAAATATGTGTCACTTGTTTGAGCCCTGACAACACTTCCTCCCAGTACTCTGACAACTTTCCACAGGTCCACGTCATATTGAGAAGGGTGGCCCCGGCTCCGCACATGTTGGGCAGGATGAGTCCCTATTGGGATATATTTTCCACAGTCTAACCAGTGTAAGGTAAGTGCAGTGAAGATAATTAAAATGTGTCAACTTGAACCACGCATTACTTGCTATCTCCTGTATTGCATAGAAGTTTTCCTCCAGTCCTCGTCCGTCAAAAGCGTCAGGTGGTCATCGTCCCAAGCCTGTCTAGCTTTTATTGTGACTAAAGGTCTGTCATCAGTCAATCAATCAATCAGTATATTTGTAGAGCGCTTCTTGTCACCCGTGAGGGTATACAGGTGTTGGCAGGGTCCAGTTGATTAGACAAACAGCCAGGTCTTCAGGGACTTTCGGAACTCTGAGAGTTGGGAAGGTCCGTAGATTAAAGGGTAGCTCATTCTATGTCTTCGCTGATAGGTAGGAGAAGGAGCAACCTTCGCATCTGCTACGTCAGATGCAGGGGTGAGGGTTAGAGAAAGGGGCGCAGAG
The DNA here is from genome assembly GCA_963921515.1 of Calotriton arnoldi. Taxonomy (NCBI): domain Eukaryota; kingdom Metazoa; phylum Chordata; class Amphibia; order Caudata; family Salamandridae; genus Calotriton; species Calotriton arnoldi. The sequence continues at coordinate 892,957 of CAWUFW010008233.1, read as the reverse complement.
TGGAGGTGTCTGATGGGCTGGTGTAAGTTCAAGCGGTGGTTCAAGTAGGTGGGCCCACAGTTGTGTAGGGCCTTGTATGCATGGGTCAGGAGCTTGTACTGGCATCTTATCTGTACAGGGACCAGTGGAGTTCCCTGAGGTATGGGGTGATGTGGGTTCATCTAGGGAGAGCCAGGATGAGTCTGGCTGCGGCATATATATGATTTGTAGTCTTCGGAGGAGGTGAGCTGTGATCCCTACATAGAGAGCATTGCTGTAGTCCATTAGGCTGGAGATGAGGGCCTGGGTGAAGGTGTATCTTGAGGTTTGGGGTAGCCATTTGAATATCTTATGAAGTATGCGGAGGATGAATAAGTAGGAGTAGACGGACTTGGCCTGAGTCGTCATGGTTAGCTTGTTGCCCAGAATGATGCCTAGTGTGGTCAGTGGGGATAGGAGTAGGTCCGAGTTCTGAGGGCCACCAGGATGCGTCCATGGGGAGATTTTGTTTCCGAAAATCAGTACCTCTGTCTTGTACGAGTTGAGCTTCAGGCAGTTGCCCTTCGTCAAGTGGGCGACATCAGTCATGCAGTTGGTGGTGTCTGCAGAGAGAGAGAGGATAAATTGTGTGTCGTCAGCTTAGGATACAATGTTGAGTCCGTGGGTTTTGGCAACCCTGGCCAGAGGTGTCATGTAAGTGTTGAAGAGGGTGGGGCTGACCAAGGATCCTTGGGGTACTCTACAGATGATTTCCTTGGGTTTGGAGGTGAAGATGGACTTTTTGCGTTCTCCCGGTGAGGAAAGAGGCAATCCATCTGATAGCAGCTCCTTGGTTGTCTATGTTGTGCAGCCTTGTGATGTGTGTGTGGTGGGAGACCATAGCGAAGGCTTCCGGAGGGCAAGGAGAATCAGAGCCGCAGTCTCTCCTTGGTCGAGCAGGGTTTGGATGTTGTCATTAGCCGTGATGAAGGCTGTCTCAGTGCTGTTATTGCTGCGGAATCCAGATTGGGAGGAGTCGAGTAGGAGGTTCTATTCCAGATGTGAGGAGAGTTGTTGGCTGATGGCTTTTTCTAATACCTTGGCTGGGAACCGGTGCAGGGAGATCGGTCGGTAGTTGTTGAGTTCACTGGGGTCTGCCGATGGTTTCTTTAGTAGGGCATTGACTTCTGCATGTTTCCAGTCCTCAGGGAAGGTGGCCGTGGCAATTGAGGTGTTGAACAAGGTGGCGAGTATGTGGCTGATTCCGACTTTGCCTAGGTTGAAGATGCTGTGAGGGCCTGGGTCGGTTGGGGTCGCTGAGTGGACTGAGTTTGTGATGGAGGAGGTGTCCTGTCGGGCGAGCTGGCTCCATTCGGTTAGTCTGATGTCTGTGGTGTTAGCGGGGTCATTGGGTTGCTTGAAGAAACGGTAGCCTTGAGCTTGAAGTTTCAGGTAATGTTGTTTGTTGCAGCTGAGGGGGTTTGAGAATTCTTTGACAATGTTGAAGAGTTCTTTGCTGTTATTGGAGCTTGATTTGATGTGTGAGTCTAAGGCCTTTTTTCTTCAATCCTCCCAACTGTCTGTGGTAGAGGTTGAGGGATGTCTTGAAGGCGGTCTTGTCGGTCGTGTCCTTGCTGGCGATCCAATTGTTGAAGATTCTGATTTTTGGGTCTAGGTTGTTGGAGGAGATGGTTTGGGTGGTGTTGTGGTCGTTGATCCATGTGTTCTTTGAGACTATGTGCCAGCTGCGGTGGGGGTTGTTGGGCAGACTTGGGGCAGAGGTCCGTGAGCTGGTGATGTTCAAGTGGACGATGGAGTGGTCGGTCCAGGTGAGTTCTGTGGTGTGGCTGTACCTGATGCGGTCACTGGAGGTGAAGATGGGGTCTAATGTGTGGCATGCAGTGTGCGTGAGGTCGTGGACGAGTTGGGTGAGTCCAATGTTGTTAATGCTGTCAAGGAGGTTGGTAGTGTTGATGTCCTTGTGGTCATCGAGATGGAAGTTGAGGTCGCCAAGGAAAATGTAGCTGTCTATGGTGAGGGGGGGATGAAGTTACAGAAGGCTAGATGTGGTCTTAGAATATTGTAGGCGAAGGTGCCCCTGATGATGTTTTTGCTGCCTGTGTGGAGTCGGAAGTTGAGGTGTTCCATGACTGGGGTGATGTCATTTGTGGTGGTGCATTGAATGGATTCCTTGTGTATGATGGCGATCCCTCCGCCAGGCTTGTTAATGCTGTTGCAGTGAGTGGTCGTGTATCCTTCGGATATTGTGGTGGCAATGTCGGCCACGGAAGTGGGGCTGAGCCAGGTCTCAGTGAGGAAGATGACGCCGTGCGTGAAGGTGGAGATGAGGTCCCAAATCTCGGTGGTGTGTTTGCATAGTGAGCGTGTGTTGAAAAGGGCGCATGCGAGTTGATGTTTTTGTTCAAGTAGTGTCTGTGGTGTGTTCGGGGAGGGGCTGGTCGATGGGCTGGTGTGTGCGCTGTGGCAGGTGAAATGGGTGCAGGTGAAAGGTGCTTCCATGGAGCGTGTGTCGGCGTGGTGGCAGTGTTTGTTACAGGGTCCAGGGTGTAGAGCTAGGTGATGTGTATCTGTGGAGGACAAGAGGGCCAGAGGTCATGGCACTGGGTGCGGTCCAGGCACGGACGGGCAAAGACACGCTTGCCTTTGTGGCCTGGATTAAGTAGGTTCTGGGGTGGGCGGGGCTTCTGTTGGCAGAAAGAACGTCAGCGGGAAAACCCGGTCAGGAAAACCCGGGTAGCAGCAGTGTTCCTGGATCAGACTGGAAGAAGCAGAGACTGGAGGCCACAGGCAAGTGGCAAGCTGGGGGCCCAGGTGCCTACAGTCAGTGATTTATAGAGCACCCCTCTAGTAACTCCTCCATAGTCATGGAGATCTCCAGTACCTCCGGGGAAGATTTTCCAAACCTCCCTGGCAATGAGCAACAGATTTGAGTATTGCAGAAAGTGCCCAGCTCCTAGTCCTATGGTCTCTCTGGCATTCTCAAGGTGTATAAACTTGTTACTGGGATATATGTGGTCCAGGGTAATGCACCCATCCACTCACCATGCTGCTAGCGTCATGGACCCCCATATTCTGCTAAACGGCTGTAGCCACTCAATCAGCAGAGTTCTGCTGAACAATGGGCACTTTAGTACTCTGTTAACTGCCAATTCCCACACAGCAGCCACCTGATGGGCCACTTATGGGGTGTCCGGTATCTGATGTGCTCCTCTCATTAGGCAGAGCGGCAGCGTCCTCTCTGGAATCCTCCCCCCGGGAGTCTAATTTACCAGATCAGGCTTTCGGCACACTGCTCCACCACATGTTCCAGGTCCAGTAGACCCAGTCCTCCTCTTTCTCTATCAATCTACAAGACCTCCAGCCCCACTGTTTTACTCTTCCCCACCCATAGCAGCAGTAGAACCAGCAGACTGTTTATTTTTGGAAAAACAGGCCTCCAAACAGGATACATGGACTTTTGCAGTTGGCATAAGCAACGTGGTAGCAGCACCATTTTAGCTATTGCCACTCGGCCCATAATGGAGAGAGAGAAAGGGTGCCAAACATATATAGAGTCTCTAAGCCCCCTCAGGGCCCTTCCCAGTTTATGTGTATGGTGCAGGTCCGCATCATGGGCTACCCAAATCCCCAGCACATTCCCAGGTCAGGCAATTCCGATCATGAGGCCTCCTTCAGACCTGCTAGGGACAATAGCAGAGTATTTTGTTTGTTAGCATGTAATGCAGAACCCAGTGAGTCAGACTCCCACCCTACCTCTCAGAACCAACTAAGACCAGATGCAGAGTACCCCAAGGATCCTCCCTCAGCCCCACCCTCTTCAACATCTACATGGCCCCCCCTTGCAACCATTGTCAGAAACCACGGGCTCAACATTGTCTCCTAAGCAGACGACACCCAGCTCATCCTCTCCCTCACCAAGGAACCCAACATCAAGAGGCACAACTTTCAAGAAGGGATGAAAGCCGTCACCACCTGGATGAAGGGCAGCTGCCTGAAAACTCAACTCCGACAGACCACGCACAAAACTTCGGCATCATACTGGACTGATCACACACCATGAACCGCCAGATCAACGACGTTTCCTCATCCTGCTTCAACACCCTCCGCTTACTCCGGAAAATGTTCAGATAGATCCCCTCGAATACAGAAAAACGGTCACTCACGCCCTCATCACTAGCAGACTTGACTTCGGCAATGCCCTCCATGCCGGAATCAACAAAAAACTCCTTAGAAAACTCCAGACCGTCCAGAACACCGCAGCCACATCACCCAACACCTCCACAACCTCCACTCGCTCCCCATCGAAAGTAGAATAACCTTCAAGCTCCTCACGCATGCATACAAGGCCCTCCACAACATCGGACCAGCATACCTAAACAACCGCCTCTAATTCCACGTACCCAAGAGAAACCTCCGATTAGCCGACCTCTCTCTGGCCACCATACCACGCATCTACAAGACCAGAACAGGGGGAAGGTCCTTCTCCTACCTCGCAGCCAAGCCCTGGAATGACCTCCACCCCACCTCCGGTAAAGCCCGACACTGATCCAGTTCAGGAGAGACCTCAAGACCTGGCTCTTCAGATGACCACAGCACTCTACGGAGCGACCCCCCCCAGCGCCTTGAGACCCTCGCAGGTGAGTAGTTGTGCTTCACAAACCCCTGATTGATTGATTGATTGACAGAGACTGCAGCAAACACCACCGATTCCTATAGGGGTGGAGTCACAGGGCCTAGCCATATGCACCAGGGCATCGGCCATGTGTTATTACACCACATGGATCACCTCACCCACTTGTATTCCCCGCAGTTGCATTTTCAGTTGCAGTCAAATTGCTAATCTTTTTATCACTATTGTGAAGGGCACGGGCGACAGTGGACATCCCGGCCTAGCCCCTCTCTCCACAATCCAGCTGCTTGATGTCATCCCACCTGACCTAACTCTGCCAACCAGGTCCTTATACAGAAGTCAACCTATTTCAAAAAATTCCCTCCAAATCCTATCCTGCGAAGAACCTCAAACATATATTCCCAACATATATTCTCCGCCAATGCGTAGTCATCCGGTGACTCCTCTATTAAGGCCATGGAATGCCTGTGGCGTGTGATGTTTATGAGTTTGCTGTGGCCCGGGATGAAGCCATGTTGGTCCTCATTGACCAGGGTCCCGAATCTAGGGAGCACCCTGTTGGATAATATTTAAGAGAGAATTTTCATGTCTGCATTTAACATAGTCAACGGCCAGTATGATCTGAGCTCTGCCGGGTTTTTGTAAGGCTTGGGTACCATCACTATGACAGCCTCTTTAATGGTATCTCATAATATATCTCTCCGTTTAGCCTCCAGGTGTACTTCTAATAGCTTGTCCACCACAAAGTCAATATACACTTGAAAGAGCTGTGAGGGAAACCCATCCCGTCCAGAGCCTTCCCATTAGACAAAGCGCAAATAAAGTTCCCATTCTAGTGCTTCAGCGTCCTCCCATGACAACCTTGGGAGATCAAGGGCACCCAGGTATGACCTGATCTGTTCCAAATCTGTTAGTTCCAGACTTGCATAGAGGCAGACCAGATATGCCAATAAGGCATCATTAATATTAAACTGCGTTACTGCCACAGCTCCACCAGGCCTATTTAAAGACAAACTCAACAAAGTAGGTGATTCTCGTTTCAGTAGCCAAGCCAAGAGCCTTCAGGACATGTGCCCTTCCCAGTGCATCGTTTGTCTGTATTCCCTAAGGATGTGTTTATCCAGTACGTCCCATTCATCGGCAATGCCATGGCTAAGCTCCAGTTTGGCCATGACAGGCTACTGTTGTTACAAATAAAGATAGCTCCAAGGTCGGCACGTCACATAGTTTATCTGATATGGATTTATTGAAGAGGTTGTATCTTAAGTTGCAGGTTACAAGCAACAGGTAAATGCATAAGCCCCACAGAAGCAGCATTGTACTGCTCAGCCCACTCTCTCCAACTGAAACTCTCTCAGGCCAGACACTCACTAACATTCCATTTCATCACACAGACTGGCTGAGCAGCAGGTAACAGTGAAACTAGGGAAGTAATGCAGTACACCTAAATCAGGATATAACAGTTGTCTGTAGATTTGCGTGCCTGCAGCCAATCGAACCTGGCCTCTTGCTGTACCATAGTGTGCTGTAAATGCTGCTTAATACCATATGTTTTTGACATGCATTCACCTCTGAGCACCGCCTTTAAGGCTTCCACTTCCATTGCGCGGGAGTCGGTAGATTCCCAGTTTATCTCCAGATATCCCTCTAAACTAGCTCTAATCTCCGATCTGAATGCCGTATCAGTAAGGGCCTCTGGATTTAATCGCCAGGTCAGCGTTGGTCACCAACGCCTCTCCCCTCCATAGCTTAACATTAATGGGGAATGATCAGATAAGAACTTAATGATGTATTGAGCTCCTCGCATTCAGGAGCTCAACACTGTGGATACTAGAATACGATCTAGCCGACTGTAAGTATTGTGTGTTGATTAGTGACATCAGTACTGCCTTCTTGCAGGGTGCATAACCTGCCAAATATCAACACAATCTAATTTTCCCATAACCTCTTTAAGAGTGGTAGGCATCCCTAGCATAGTTTCGAGTGTGTGGGAAGAACCTATCCATCTCCCCATCTAAGATGCAATTAAAATGAATGGTAGGTCTATATATGGGAGAACAAGGTGGTACAGGATCTCAAAGAAACCCTTATAATCTGTATTAGGGTCATATGGATTCAGCAGGCAGATCTCAACCCCATTCAGTAGGCCATAAAATAGTAAATAATGGCCCTCCACATCTGCTCTAGAGTGTCTGTGTTGAAAGGGTGCCCCTGGGGCTACCCAGATCATAATGCCCCTGGCGTAGGACGAATAAGTGGAGGAAAACATTTGCCCCGCCATTACTTTTTCATTTTACTCGCTTCCTCATCTGTCAGATGCATTTCCTGCAGCATGGCAATCCCTTTGACCTGTCCCTTGAGGTATGTCTGTGCACTGTATTGTTTCGTATAGGCATTCAGCCCCATGAATGTTCCATGTGGCTATTTTTAATACTCTAGGAGAGGAATCTATTGCCAAATATGAATAGGTGTATTCTAGGCAGGGACGCAGGTGCTACCCATAAGCCACCCCATGGGTAGTGGTGCTGTGCAATTTACAGTGCAGAGTACAGATGTGTTAAGCTTATGGTGTCCAGTATGGATGTAACCTAATCAACTTTTCCAACCTACCTCTGGGTAAATATCCTGCCTATTAACAAACTGGTGCTTCCCCATCCCACTCCCAACAATGGAGTCAAAACGTAATCACGAAGCTTCAGAAACCACCAACTGGCTCTAACTCAGTGAAGTGTAATATACGGAGGGACTTGTACTCCAGGGGGTGCCAATGTCAAGCAAGAAAAAACCTAGCTACTCACACGGGGACAAGACCTTAGGTCCCTCCACCCACTAGGGTCACACAGAAGGAGAAAGAGGGATTGGGGGGATATCGCAGCAGGTCCCCTCTCCCGCTTAGCAGCCACCCAAAAATGATAGCAGAACAATGATGCGCATTCAACAATTTGGTCCAAACATTACTTTGTACATCAGGTCACTTCGAATCAAACCCCTCCACCCCGTACATCTATTCCCCATCAATTCACCCACATTTATTGGGCAACAAGCTCTATCTGTAGGTATTGCCCTATAGTGGCTGTCGTGTACAAGTGAGAACAGCGGCCAGGGTGCTTAGAACACCCCTTATGTCCAAGGACCTCAGTCCCTGCCCACTTTCTCATCGAGCTGGTGATCCGGTGCACTAGGACAATTCTTTACATCAGCCCTGCCTCTGAGGCATAACATTCAGTGGCCCATCATCTCGTACCAATAGGGGTTCAAGAGTTTCAGTAGGTTCACTCCTGCTACTCCATTCACTGGCAGACGGACGTCCACGATGCCCACCATGAGAGCATTATGCTCGGCTGCTGTAGCCACCACTCCTGTCTTGCTGTCCAGTTCCAGCCATTTTCACACTGCCTCTGGTGACTAAAAGAAATGCAATTTGCTGTCCTGTATTATCCTAAGCTTGGCCGGGAACAGCAACAAATATTAAGGTTCATAGATTTCAATTTTTGCTCAACTGCTACAAATGTTTTACACAGCTGTTGGACCTTTTTTGTATAGTCAGGGTAGATTTGTATGATGCTGACACCATGACAGGAGTCACCGTTGGTGCATGCTGTTCATAGGATTGTATCACTGTCCCTGTAGTTCAAATTTTTGTGATCATGGCCCGCAGGGGAGCTCTGTGAGGACGCATCAATGCCAGGGCCCTCGGGGCATGCTCAGTCACAAACACAGAGGAGAGTTCATCTGGTTGCAACATGTCTTGTATCCATCGCTCTAAGAAGAATTCAGAAGCAGACCCCTCCAATCGTTCTGGAAATTCAACAAAGTGAAGGTTACTCTGTCTAAACCTGCCCTCCATATCTTCAAGCTTATTTTCAAGGTGAAGAGCTTGGTCTGCAGCAGAATGTGCTGGCATCCGCAGGTCTGCCCCGTTGGCCATCAAGGGCTGCATCTCTCTTTTCCATCGGCAGTGATCTTTCATTTACTTTGCACAGGTCAGCTGACACCAGATTCATCTCCACAGCCAGAGTATCAATTTTGATCTCTTGTGTGTCTGGAATCCTCTATGGCCGCCAGAATTTGTGTTCCTGTGGGCAATCCAGGCGGGGTGGGGTAGCCCCCCTGTAGCTGTTAAAATACTTAGTTCAAGCAGAATCCAGGCAGTGTGGGGCAGCCCCTTGCAGCTGTTAAGCTACCTAATTGAATCGCAGATGGGAGGCTCGGGGTGGTGGGAGGGCAAACTCCAGAGGGTCGCACCTAGGAGCTTAAGATACTCCTATAAACCCGGGGCCCGTCCTCACACCGTTTGACCTCCTCTTCAGCCAGCGGGTCAGAGGGGGCACAGATGCCCCTCAGGCTGGGCGGGGCAGTCTCTCAGCCCGGTAGTCAACAACGAGGAACAACAGCTTCCCACCTTGAACGATGCAGAACTGTGCTCCTGGTTCCAGTCCTTGGATCCCAGGCGGTCCACCCCGGATCCTGGTGCAAGCACAGCCCGAGGTCCTGCCTCCTGGCCCTCATAGCTATCATAATCTGTCCTCTGCCACGGGGGGAGGGGATTTTAGGGGGAGTTCAGTCCCACACTTCACTTCTCCAGCTGCAAATAGGGCATACAACGAACGGGGAACTCATCTAGGGCCAACCTCCCTCTGTTAATTCTGTTTCCTGGAGGGCCGCCATCTTGCTCGCACCCCCAGGGCAATCTCAAGGGCACCAAGGATCAGGAAATTAGTCTTCCACCTCAATGTTTTGACCTCCAGTCGATGCCCAACAGTGACTACATTGCAGGTGCAGGGATTAGGGGTCTAGGTGTTCAATACAGCCAGGATTATGCCGGATTTCAGTGAGGGGACCACCGGAGTTAAGCTCAGAATATGCAGTCGGCCATGCTGCTAGGTTCGGGACCCCCTAGTCTTCGAGATAATGTAACTATGTTACTCTACAGTGTAAGAGCAGCAAATGAGAGCAGAAGAAAAAAAGGATAAAGTTAATAAAGAAGCCAGATGAAATAGAAAGTTTGGAAATGGGCCAGTAAGTGAAATTAAAATGGTAATGTCTAACCATGAATTTTTTCTTGGTCATATGAGAGAAAAGAGATTGTGCTGTTACCCACTTAATCGGCAAACTAATCACTGCCTTTTTCAGCTAAGACATAGTCCCTAAGTAATTCAACATGCCATCATTACCCTCATTTTGTAAATGTCTTGCCATTTACTGACCCATCCACCAGCCCATGTGCATAAGCAGTTTCTGGTAGTTGAATGGCCTGCTTATTGACTATTAGTCTGGATTTTACCCCTACCAAAGTAAACTACCTACATCACATACTGTAGATCTGCAAACCATCAGTAACCAGGGCCCTGTTTGTGCCTTCATTGTCCTTGATTTTTTTGTGGCATTTGGTATCATTGGTCACAGTTTTCTACTTCGATTCCTGAACATACTGATGGGCCTAGAAAGGGTGCTAATGATGTTTATCCTTTCTGTCTGAATAAATGCACCAAGCAAACATGGCTTCCTCCATCACTACCATCACATGAAGGATCCTAACAGAAATCACACTATTACCAATCATAATGAATGCACACTAGCACATACAGTTGACAGTTATCAACTCATCTTTCATTTGAAGGCTCGTGATGCACAGGTACATGTCAAGGTCAAGAAGGTGTCTGGGGATATCAATAAACTAATGAATCCTTAAGCCACATCCAGAGTTGGCTACATGCCATTTAACTCTTCTTCATTTTGGTAAAAGCACAGCTACTGCTCAATGGAATTGCTGACTAAACTTCCTTCCATAGTTTGCCTTTTGGTGATATTCTGCTTCGAGTATTGCAACATCGTATATGTGGAGCTTCCCCAGAAAAACATTTCCAACTCACAACAGGTAAGACAATAATGTGAAGTGCCTAAACTTTGCTCTAAAGTGCTTTGACCGCATCTCTGCAGATATGAAAATCCCTTCATTGGCTATTGGCCAGAGGGCACTGAGAATCAAACAAACCTTTCCACCCCAAAAGTGGTACAACGGTGTGGGCTCAGGTTTCTCATGAAAATCATCGGGCCTTAACAGCCAACCAGACATCTCTGATCAGTCTCCCTAGAGCTACTGTCTTGCCACAGAAAGAAATACAGGAGCTATAGTAGGAGATTTATGGAATTACCTTGATACACTAGCAGTACTAAGAGTAGAAGTAGTATTTGCATCTTTGACATTAAGATAACCCCAATTTGGTGCTTTCCTGATTTGGTAAGGACTCCATACCTGTGGCATCTTGGTGAGCACTGGATTGGTGGTGTATTTAGCTTCACTACCAGAACAAGCAAGGAAACAGTTAATCAAAAGAAACATGAAATCTTTCTCCTAAGATTCTGATAAGGACTACCTAGCAAAGTTTAGACTCTCAATATATAGGATTAAATCATATAGTAACAGAAGACAATTTTATCTAGATTCCAATCTAGTTTCTCAGATAAACAAAGCATGTTTAAGACTGAAACTATTATATATTTCCCTCCTACAGTTCGAAGGAGTTTGTTCAAACACCACAACTAAAAACAGGAAATGTCGTCTATGTAAAACCTTGAAACAATAAATCACATTCTGTGTTTATGTCCATTAATGCAGGATTTGAGGCAAAAATATTTTGAACCACTTTTTTTGTGAAGCAGGTGTTAGAACAATTAAGGATGCTACATCATTATGTTTCTCTGGTGTTACTAATATGACGATTGGGTGAACAATTACATATCTTTCACTAGTGGCCATGCATATAAAAGATTATTTGAAAATTATGTAATCAACATATGTTATTGTTTCCTGATTTACAGAGCTGGATTCTTCAGGAGCCGTCCGACACACCAGTGCTCATGTGCGTCGGACGACTCCCGGCCGTCCACGCACATTGCACAGGAAATCCCTCTGGTGCGGGCACCAGAGGGATTTCTTTTTTGTCAAAACACCCTTGGGAGCTGCCCCCTGAGCACCGAGGCAGACGGGAAAGATATCATTTGAAAAGGGAGAATCTCCCTAGTGGATTCCTGCTTGAGGATCGCCTCAGGAGGCCGATCCCCAAGCAGGGATCCACCCACTAGGCACCATGGGGGGGGGGAGCGGCCCCTTGGGCAATGGCTTTTGCTCCCCCCATTATTTTGGGCACAAACAGTCTTTCTGCCCCCCCTGGACGGCAAATGAGGCAATAGCCCCCAATCTGCCCCCCGGGGGGATTTTTTGTTGTTAGCATATTTTTGGGGTGGGGGCTGCCTGCAGAGCTGGGCATGCCAATGCCCCCACCCCGCCTAATTCCACAGTCTTTCTGCCCCCCCTGGGGGATAGGGTCAATAGCCCCCAATCTGCCCCCCCTGGGGGGGGCAGAAAGCGCACTAGCCACTAGGGATTTTGTTTTAGTACATTTTGGGGTGGGGACTGCCCGAGATGGGCATGCCAATGCCCCCACCCCGCCTAATTACACAGTCTATCTGCCCCCCTGGGGGGCAGATAGGGGCAATAGCCCCCAATCTGCCCCACTGGGAGGAGCCGAAAGTGCACTAGCCACCAGGGATTTTTTGTTGTTAGCATATTTTGGGGTGGGGGCTGCCTGCAGAGATATGCATGCCAATGCCCCCACCCCGGCCTAATTCCACAGTCTTTCTGCCCCCCGTCAGGGCACAAAGCACCCTAGGCACCAGAAATTGTTGTCTATATATATGTAGGGGTGGGGGCTGCCATAAATGCCAATGCCCCCACCCCCCAAAAAAAATTCACAGCCTTTCTGCCTCCTCTGGGAGGCATATGGAGGCAATAGCCCCCGATCTCCTAGACTATAGGGGTGGGAGCTGCCCAAAATGGGCATGCCAATGCCCCCTCACCCCCCAAGAAAATTGCCACAGCCTTTCTGCCTTCCCTGGGAGGCAGATGGGGCAATAGCCCCCTGTCTGCCCCCCCGGGGGGAGGGGCGAAAGCACACTAGGCACCAGGGATTTTTTTTATGTATGTAGGGGTGGGGGCTGCCCAAAATGGGCATGCCAATGCCCCCACCCCCCAAAAAAAATTCCAAAGTCTTTCTGCTCCCCCAGGAGGAAGATGGGGGCAATGGCCCCTGATATGCCCCTCAGGGGAGCAGAAAGCCCACAAGGCACGAGGGATTTTTTTTAATTATATGTAGGGGTGGGGGCTGCCCAGAATGGGCATGCCAATGCCCCCACCTCCTCATAAAAATTAGCCGCAGTCTTTCTGCCTCCCCCGGGAGGCAGATGGGGGCAATAGTCCCTAATCTGCCCCCGGGGGGGGCGAAAGCACACTAGGCACCAGGGATTTTTTTAATGTATATAGGGGTGGGGGCTGCAGAGAATGGGCATGCTAATGCCCCCACCACCAAAAAAGGCTTTCTGCCCTCTCACGGAAGGCAGATCAGGGCAGAAAGCACACTAGGCACCAGGGATATGTTTATGGGCATGCCAGTGAGAAGCCCCATAGGCAAGGGTCGTTCCCTTTTTTTAGGCACACATTTTGGCTGTTTCAGTGATATTTTTAGTCTCATCTGCACCCAAGCGGGGCAGAAACCCACTAGAAACCAGGGCAAGTTTGTGTGTGTGTAAACTGGAGTTTGGCTGACGGTCTGTGTGCACTGACCTTTGGCTGGCATTTTGCTGGCAGTGTGTGTGGATCTGCACTTGGCTAATTGTGTGGGTGGACTCACACTTGATGATTGGTGCTTGCCTAGTGTTGTGAGTGAAGTGGCGCTTGGCTGGCATGTACGTGGACTGGTGCTTGGCGGGCGGTGTGCATGGATGGCGCTTGGCTGGCGGTGTGTGTGGATGGCGATTGGCTGGTGGTGTGCATGGATGGTGGTGTGCGTGTACTGACTCTTGGCTGGCGGTGTGGCTTACATGGTTCCCCCCGTGTTTTCTTACCCAGAATCCCCCACAAACCTCAAATTTACTTAAACGTCACATTTTCCTCACATTTCTGTGTGGGTAAGTTGTAGGATCACCGCACAGGCACAAATTTCCTGCTACCCAGTATTCCTCTTGGTCTCCCGAGAAAAATGATACCTCACTTGTGTGGGTGCCCAAAGTAGCGTCAGCCTAAAAACGTATTAACAAACTGTCCTTTTGGACCAGCTTTAGGCCCCCCTCAATCTCTACATGTTTTTGGCCCTTCCATGTCAAAGGTACTTGGCCCACTCACACAAGTAAGGTACATTTTTATCGGGAGACCTGGGGAAACGCTGAGTGGTAGGAAATTTATGCCGTCCGGTGAGTCCACAACTTTGCCACACAGATATTAGAGGAAAATGTGACTTTTTGGCTAAATTTGAGGTTTGCGGCGGATTCTTGGAAGGAAAATGTTGGGGGATTAACGCAAGCCACACCTCCCTGGACTCCCATGGGTGTCTAGTTTTCAGAAATGTCTGGGTTTTTTAGGTTCCCCTAGATGTCTGCAGACCCAGAACCAAAAACACAGGTGTCCACCTATCTATCACAAAACGGCCTGTTTGTTCAAGGGGGTCACCTGCGTTTTTGGTCCCTGGCTCAGCGGCCATCTAGGGGAACCTACCAAACCCACACATTTCTGAAAACTGGGGGAGTCCAGGGAGGTATGGCTTGTTTGGACCACCCAACATTTTCCTACCCAGAATCCCCTGAAAACATCAAATTTAGCTGAAAAAAATCCCATTTTGTCTCAAATTTCTGTGTGGGAAAGTTGTAGGATGACCGGGCTTCATGAACTCCCCGGGTGTCTAGCTTTCAGAAAAGTGTAGGTTTGGTAGGTTTCCCTAGATGGCCGCCGAGCCCGGGGCCAAAACCCAGGTGCCCCCTTGCAAAACCAGGTCGTTTTGTGATAGGTAATTTTGATGTCTCCACAATACGTTTTGGGCCCTTGTTTGTCACGGGTATACTTGGCCCACCCACACAAGTGAGGTACATTTTTATCGGGAGACCCAGCCACCTGCCAGCCTGGCGGACATCTGTCCTTGTGCCTGGTAGGATCACTATCTGATCAGGTGCCGGGTCCCGCTTGCCAGTCGACTGGCGCAACCACCCCCGGAATGGAGAGTGCTGCGAGGGTGGAATAAAATCGAGGCAAGCGACCTAGTGGGTACTTTGCGCAGAACCTCCACTAAAAGGCACATGATGGAGAACCTTGATCAGGAAAGTGAGTCCCTCACTGGCAGGTTAAGAGAGGCCATAGACAAGGTGGCACCTGCTCGGAGGGAGAGAGTTAGGAACAAGGGCAAAGGGGCCCCCTGGTTCAATGAGGACCTGAGGGGAAGGAAATAAATGTTGCGCCAACATGAGAGGGCTTGGCGCAAATTATATGACCCAGCGGCTTTTGCTGAATACAAAGCCGTGTTAGCTACATATAAAAAAGCCATTATGACCAGGAAGGCTGAATACTACGAGTCCAGGATTATGGACGCTGATAACAAGCAGAAAGAAACCTTCCGAATTCTAAAAGAACTTAAGCAGAAACAAGAACAGAAATACACTGCTAGCCCGGAAGATTGTAATAAGTTTCAGGCCTTCTTCCTCCATAAAGTCAGGGACATCCTAACTGACATACACAAGATGCCCGTTGACCAGTGCCCCCTGGTGGTGGACCTAAAATCCTACACCCACGGCAAGCCCCTTACCATCTTTCCAAGGCTTGACCGAGACTCTTTGATCCATCTGATGGGCCGTGTCAAGTCTGGCTCGCCAGCGGACCCCTGCCCACCAAGGGTGTTCCGAATGGCCCTACCCGGGGTAGTGAGGGAGGTCCTCGACCTGCTCAATCGGTCACTGGAAACGGGTTGTGTCCCTGCCAACTTCAAGGAAGCCAGGGTCACCCCCCTACTGAAAAAACCAGGGGCAGATGCAGCCAACTTTAAGAATTACAGGCCCATTTCCCAACTTCCCTTCTTGGCGAAAGTAGTGGAACAGCATGTCCTCAAAACTCTATCAACCTTCATCGAAGAACAACAACTGCTCCGGGTACGGCAGGCAGGTTTTAGGGCCCATCACAGCACAGAGCTGGTAATGCTGGCGGTGATGGATGAACTTAGACTCACGGCCGACAGTAGGAAGCCATGCACCCTGGTCCTACTAGACCTATCCGCGGCATTCGACACGGTCGATCACGACCAACTACTGTCGCGGATCTCAGAGTTGGGTATCCGTGGGCTGGCACATTAATGGATCTCGTCCTTCCTGTCAGGTCGGTCTCAAAGAGTCCAGCTGGCTGACCAGGTGACCAACATCGGCACATTAACATGCGGAGTCCCCCAGGGTTCAGCACTGTCCCCCCTTCTCTTTAACATCTATCTCCAGCCGCTCGTGGCTGCTTTGGCACGCATGGATTGCCAAGTATTCAACTACGCCGATGATACGCAAATAATCATCCAGATTGACAACTCCTCCCTTGCCCACGCACGCATGCAAAATATACTCAGGTATACGGTTAACTGGATGACAGCCAATTCACTTAAAATCAACCCCGACAAGACCGAGGTTCTGGCCATCACCACTGGAAACAACCCCTGGAGCGACCCCTTCTGGCCACGAGAGTTGGGTACCACCCCTACGCCAGTCCCGGTCGTAAAAAGCCTTGGCATAAAAATAGATGCCAAGCTCACCATGTCGAACCAGGTGTCCACCGTGGTTGGGACCTGCGTGGGCTTACTGAGACAGCTGCGGAAACTGGCTCCCCTCCTCTCAGTTACTACACTGCGGATGGTCGTGTCAGCAATGATTGTGTCGCAGTTGGACTATGGCAATGCCCTGTACATTGGTCTCCCCGAGAATTTGCTAACCAAACTACAAGTTGCCATGAACGACGCAGCTAGGCTGGTCTTTAGGCTCCCAAGACGGGCACATGCTGCTCCCTACAGCAGCAGCTGCACTGGCTCCCCATCAAACAGAGAGCCAGGTTTAAAGGTCTCTGCATTGCCCACAAAGCCATTCATGGCCAGGCCCCAGCCTACATCAAGGAGCACCTCAAGAACTATGTGCCAGGATGTACCCTCCGCACGTCCGAGGCAGGCCTACTGACCTGCCCGCGCTTCAAAACTACCTCCAAAGGGGGCAAAGCCTTCTCTGTAGTGATCCCTCAACTGTGGAATGGGCTACCGGAGAGCTTACGTAGGGAACCCACCCTTCTCCCCTTTAGGAAAAAACTTAAGACTCTTCTTTTTATAGAAGCTTGGGGCACAACATAGGCCAAGAGCGGGAGCTTGTACATTCTGATCTTTGGCGGGGTTTAGTTTCTCTCTCGCAGCGCTAAGAGACCTGTAGGTGAACATGCGCTCTATAAATCCCAGTTAACATAACAGACCTGGGGAAACGCTGGGTGGTAGGAAATTTGTGTCAGCCCGGTGATCCCACAACTTTCCCACACAGAAATTTGAGTCAAATTTGATTTTGTTCAGCTAAATTTGAGGTTTACAGGGGATTCTGGGTAGGAAAACGTTGGGGGTCCATGCAAACCATAGCTCCCTGGACTCCCCCGGGTGTCTAGCTTTCAGAAATGTGTGGGTTTGGTAGGTTTTCCAAGATGGCCGCCGAGCCCAGGGCCAGAAACCCAGAAAACCAGGTCATTTTGTGATAGGTAATTTTAATGTCTCCACAATACTTTTTGGGCCCTTGCCTGTCGCGGGTACTTGGCCCACCCACACGAGTGAGGTACCATTTTTAACGGGAGACCTGGGGGAACACTGGGTGGTAGAAAATTTGTGTCAGCCCGGTGATCCCACAACTTTCCCACACAGAAATTTGAGAACAATTTGATTTTTTCAGCTACATTTAAGTTTGCAGGGGAATCTGGGTAGGAAAATGTTGGGGGTCCACGCAAGCCATACCTCCCTGGACTCCCCGGGTGTCTAGCTTCCAGAAATGTGTGGGTTTGGTAGGTTTCCTTAGATGGCCGCCGAGCCCGGGGCCAAAAACCCAGGTGCCCCCCCTTGCAAAACCAGGTAGTTTTGTGATAGCGAATTTTGATGTCTCCACAATACGTTTTGGGCCCTTGCCTGTTGGGGGTACTTGGCCCACCCACACGAGTGAGGTACTATTTTTATCGGGAGACTTTGGAGAATGCGGAGTGGTTGGAAGTTTGTGGATCCACGCAGATTCCAGAACTTTCCATCACAGAAATGTGAGGAACATTAGTTTTTTTTACACATTTTAAGATTTGCAAGGGGTTCTGAGTAACAGAACCCGGTGAGAGCCACACAAGTCACCCCATCCTGGATTTCCCTGGGTGTCTAGTTTTCAAAAATGTATAGGTTTGCTAGGTTTCTCTAGGTGCTGCCAGAGCTAGGGTTCAAAATCCACAGGTAGGCACTTTGCAAAAAAAGGGGTCAGTTTTCACCGGAAACATGTGATGGGTCAATGTTGCGTTGTGGACTGTTTCCTGTCACGGGCACTAGGCCTACCCACACAAGTGAGGTACCATTTTTATCGGGAAACTTGGGGGAATGCGGGATGGGTGGAAGTTTCTGGATCTACACAGATTCTAGAACTTTCCATCACAGAAATGTGAGCAAAATGTGTGTTTTTTTAGAAAGTTTGAGGTTTGCAAGGGATTCTGGGTAACAGAATCTGGTGAGAGCCACACAAGTCACCCCATCCTGGATTCCCCTGGATGTCGAGTTTCAAAAATGTATAGGTTTGCTAGGTTTCCCTTGGTGCCGGCTGAGCTAGGGTTCAAAGTCAACAGCTAGGCACTTTGCCAAAAAAGGGTCAGTTTTCACTGTAAAAATGTGGTGTGTCCACAATGCATTTTGGCCTGTTTCCTGTCGCGGGCACTAGGCCTACCACACAAGTGAGGTATCATTTGTATCGGGAGACTTTGGGGAATGCGGGGTGGGTGGAATTTTGTGGATCCATGCAGATTCCAGAACTTTCCATCAAAGAAATGTGAGGAAAATGTGTTTTGTTTTGACAAAATTTGAGGTTTGCAACCCATCCTGGATTCCCATGGGTGTATAGCTTTAAAAAATGTATAGGTATGCTAGGTTTCCCTAGGTGCTGGCTGAGCTATGGCCCAAAATCCTCAGCAGGCATATTGCAAAAAAAGGATCAGTTTACACTGGAAATATGTGATGTATCCATGCCGCGTTTTGGGTCGTTTCCTGACGCGGACACTAGGCCTACCCAGACAAGTTAGGAAGCATTTTGATCTGGAGACTTGGGGAACACAGAACAGTAGAACAAGTGTTATTACCAATTGACTTTCTATGCAATTCTGCCTTCCAAATGTAAGACAGTGCGTAAAAAGGATGTCATTTTGAAAAATGACCTCTAATTCACAAGCTAGTATGGTTACCCACAAATTCGGATATGTGCAAATAACCACTGCTTCTAAACTCCATATATTGTTCCCATTTCGGAAATACATAGGTTTCCTTGATATCTGTTTTCACTCTTTATATTTTACCAAATGAATTGCGGTATACCTGGTACACAATGATAAAGTATTGCAAGGCGCAGCTCGGTTATTGGCTCTGGGTACCTCGGGTTCTTGGTGAACCTACAAGTCCTATATATTCCTGCAACCAAAAGGGTCCAGTGGATGTAACGGTATATTGCTTTAAAAAATCTGCCATACTTAGAAGAAGTTACAGGTGAAAACGAAGGCACAAAGGCTGTTTTTTTCAACTCAATTTCAATATTTGTTTATTTCAACTATTACTTTCTATAGGAAAACCTTGAAGGATCTACACAAATAACCCCTTGCTGAATTCAGAAAAATGACTTCTTTTCAGAAATGTATAGCTTTCTGGGATACATTATTGGTTTCACACCCATTTCTACCGTTAACTGGAAGGTTTTCTGGCAAAAGTTTGCCTGTTCCTGAAAGCTGGGCAGATGATGATTTTAGCACCGCAATCCCTTCATTGATACCATTTGCAGGAAAAAAAACAGACGCTTTCTTCTGCAGCACTTTTTTCTCATTTTTCGCACAAAAAAACAAAATCTTGCTATAGTGTGGCTAACTTCTCGGTCCCCTCAAGGGTAATCCACAAACCCTGGATACCCTTGGAATCTTTAGGATGTTGGAAGAAAAAGACGCAAATTTTGCGTGGATACCTTATGTGGACAAAATGTTACCGGGGCCTAAGCGCAAACTACCCCAAATAGCCAAATAAGGCTTAGCACGGGGTGAAAGGGCCTAGCAGCGAAGGGGTTAATGAATGTCAATTGTTGTGATGTTAGGGTCATGTGACATGCCTTCCTGGAAAAAATCAGGGTCAAGTATCACATGATGTCACTTCCTGTGATGTCAATAAGGTCAAAGGGTAAGGGATGTCACTTCCGCTACCCCTAGAATTTTGGTGCATCGATGTCTAAGACTTTTATAAATGATATTTAGAATGCTATATTTATGTAAGGCGATATTTCTATATATGGTAGTCTGATGTACAACCCATAGACACCTAAGGACACTAACATTTCAGTCAACTCTGTATGTGCCAGAGCGCAATTGAACGGATGTTGTTCCAAGTCATTGCCTCAGGTTGAAGATAACTTAACTTTCCTGCACCAGCCACTACTTTATACTGACCATGTATCTTCAACTCCCGTAACCATCTATAGCTTTTTCCTTTAAAAACTTCTCGTCACAGTTTGATTGAAAACAATGTATCTGTGTCAATAATGTAACGAGTTTGCCCAGTAGACCTTTATTCTATAGCACTGACTGTTAAGTCATTTTGGACAGGCATTCTTATGTTACCCAGTTTAGTTCATTTGTATAACTTTTCGGACATAAGAATATAGCAGATAACACATTTTTGTTTCTTTAGAATATTCTTTGTGTGCACATTATGTTTTTTTTTTAATCGCTTCAGCCAAGGACACCTTAAAAAGATTCTGCGTCATCAATCTCTGTGAATACTGGAGCCTACACGCTTGAAAACCTCGGGTATGGAGCAATAAATCTTTAGTATCTCTTCCATCTTTAATATACAGTGACCCCCCTCAAACACCTCATTATCCAGCTAGTCATCCATTCAGTGTGTTATGCCTGGATGTAATTCTGCTGAACAAGATGCCCTCGTGACTTCCAAATTTTATGCTTGTATGACCCTGTGTGTCACTTTCTTTAAATGTCAAATAAATAAATAAAAATGACTAACCTATTCCCCCCACCCCAAGATGGCTGTTACAGGGTGAAAGGAGGTGTTTAAAGGTTGGATTTGCTTAATAACCAACATGCTAATGTGGGAACGATAGTATTCCAAATATAGATGCCTCAGAGCAGGGAAAGTGGCCTTAGGAGAGGCTCCTAAGCTCCCCTTTGGTAAGGGTCATGCTGCCTCTCCATGTCAATGTAAAATAGGGCAGTGTTATAACACTCTACTAGTACCCGGTGGAACAGAAAAGCCAAATATGTAGCCACATACTGCAGTTAAGTCAGCTTTCATTCAATACATTTCGAGACTGCTGTCAGTGTACAATACGGTCTACCAGTGCTTAATTTGTAAAACAAAATGTGTGCCAGGGCCGTCGTCAAGAGGCCACTCAAGCTTTCACCACCCATTGCCCCTGCCAGCGTGACCAGTGACTGAACCAACACAACTACTAACTATCACACACTACAGGTGTCACAATTCAGACTATTCTATGCCCCCAAACCTTTAAGAATGGCTTGATTGGCAGGTATTAGTAATTCTTTATGTATATTTGTTGGAAAGTGGGTTATTAGTAGTGGCAAGTATGCATCTGCCACTGGCAATAAGGCCCCTAACACAGTCCAGGGCTCAGAATAGGTCTCAGAACATTATTCCCATGCTCAACTCTTTGTAGCTTGGCTGCGAGCAGGCAGGCTTAACTTCGGAGACAGGTATGTAAAGCATTTAAAAACACCAATTCAGTAAATAATTAAGACACAACACAGAATTAAAATCCAACACCAATTTATAAAAATAGGAAATATTTGTATCTTTAAAATGACACCAAAACAAAACAATTCGACTGTAGGGAACCAGAGATATGCTTTTGTAAAGATTAAACACTTTTTAGTGCTTAGAAACCAATAGTGCCCGATGGACATTTGGTCACCTCTGACCGGGACAAAGTCAAAGTTTGAGGACGAAAGTGATGGAGCCCTGGTCGGATACACTAAGCGGGAGGCCCTGGTCAAGATCTTACCTTCACACTGAAAAACGTTTCTGGAGGATTTCTCACCAGACGTCGTGCAGCCTCCTCCACCAGGCCGGATTCAGTAAGGGTTCGCCGGATGGCCTTTCTGTGAGAGTCCGGTCACCCTCTGGAGCTTTTCCACAAAAGTTCACCAACCCTCTGGAAATTCTTCCTGAAGTACCTCTTGAGGGTCCAAAGTGTCCAAAACACAATCCAACAGTCTGGAATCTCCAAGCTGGTCCTTGAAAGATTGGAACCACAATTCCCACAACGCAACTGGACAACACCCTGAAAAGTCCACTAGATACACTCCAGGCAAGGGACTGTTGGTGGAGTTGATGCAGGTGAGTTCTGTTAACCTGTAGCTTGCAGGGAGCCCATTCTTTATTCCTCTTGAAACAAGGTACATCCAAAGGGCTGTAGTTCCAGATAAGGCAGCCGGCGCAGTCAGTCAGAATGCAGGGCCTGATGGTACAAATCAAGTTCCCAGCTTTGCGTCCACTCTTTATTGCTATTGAAGCAAGGTACATCCAAAGGGCTGTAGTTCTAGATAATGCTGCAGGGGTAGTCAGAAAGCAGGGCCTGATGCTACAAACAAGTTTCCAGCTTGGAAATCCATCTTCTTCTCTCAGTTTCAAGCAGCAGAGCCAAGAGGCACTGCCCCTCTCAGATATTTATTCAGTGTTCTCTGGGATCACACAGGAGGGCACTCCTGTCCAATTAGGTGCAGGACAACACCACAGAGCATGACCATTTCCTCCAAAGTGTGGCACAGTGGTCTCCCAGAAAACAATATTTTTCCAAAATGCAATATGGCTGAAGTCCCAGCAGAGAGACAAGAGCTGTCCAAACCAACCTCCAGGATAGCTAATCTGCATATTCTCCTTCCCCCTGGCCTCGGCACATTCCATTCCTTCCTTCCATCTGGCTGGGGTCAAAGAGTAGGGGTCCAAATGAAACTGGTTTCTCCTGCCTGTCTCTTCCTTCTATTGAAGATTATTGTTTACGACCCCTACCCCTGGCATTCCTATGGAGCAGAAACCTCTCCTCCCAGAATGGCTTTTTAACCCAGGGGCTACTTATAACCTAGTATATTGTTGGATTTATCAATACCACTATAGTGAGTCCTTGAATTATATTTTTCGGATTCTCCTGGTGGGAATTATTAAAAAATAACTTCTTGCCATGTTAACCTATGTGTCTGGGGATTTGCAATGGGGAAAATGACTTGGGTAATTTTTCCAACCTTAGGGCTTATAAAACATCTTTTATAAGGACCCTGCCTATATCTTCAGTACCCCCCCACCCCCCACGTCCCTGGGACACCTAGGGGAGACCTTAGGGGTTCTGAATAGGCAAACAATATTGCAGATCCTCACTCCACAGTACTCCTAACACAAAGTCGGTTTTGGGAAGCACTTTACTACAATGTGGGGCGTGAAATGTGCAATTTCACTAAACCCAAAGCATATAAAACTTATTTTATAAGGGTCCTCCTTATAAATGCCTGACCCCCCACCACTGGAACACATAGGGGAGACCCTTGGGGTACCTAAAATGGCAAACATTGTAGTTTATTAATTTTTAAGTGCCCCAAACACCAAAGTCGAGTTTGGGCACAATTTGCATTTTAAAAGCAGTCCTGCCACACAGGGCTGCTTTTAAACTGACCTCAGGCCTCAGCAGTTCACACATGTAAGTGGAGAAGGGGCTGCTGGCCTCTAAACTGCCATGCCCTATTATCTACCAGGGACTTAAAGGTAGTTTTGCCTCCCCCCCTTTGCCCTATTATGTACTAGGTCCTTATAGGGGAGTTCATGCCAATCATAGGGGTACCCTAACCCATAGTGTATGTAGGTGTTTTCCCTGTATTCTAAGTGTCCTTTCAGCATAGCACTGGCCCTGGGCCTGGTTAGGCAGAGCCCTAGGACAGTCAGAGTCAGTTACCACCAGTCCTGTCAGCAAAAAATGGGAGGAGTCCAGGACACAAGGATGACTTTGCAACAATATTGAATTAATAAACAATTGTTGTATTCATCTCTAATTTAGACAAACAGTGCCATCATGTCACAGACTGTCATAAGTGCCTGTGTTGACAATTAAGTGCCTGTGCCGAGAACCAGAAACCACCAGCTCAAATTAAGCACTGCTGTCTACTGGATGTTCCAGCTCTCTTCACACTGTAATGTAGCTATTCCAGTTCCACAATGCCAGGCAAACAAGGGTTAGCATGATGTTGGGCACTCTGTGAAAGCAAGCAGGGGGGAGGTTCCTAGTGAAGTGGGGACCATACCAGATTAAAGGGAGCATAGTGTATTCATCTGTTCCTCACAAAAAGCATATAATAAGGTAATATTAAGTAGGTATGATGTTGACTGGGGGCATACAACGCCATACTCACAACTGCTATGCAGCTGAGGAAGGATTAGACATGGGGGCAGATTTTCTAAAATTACACGCAACGGAGCAGCACCCAGAGAGGCTGCGCTGCGTTGCGTTGCGTGACAGGGAGGGAGCAGGAGAGCGCCATATCTTCAGGGATATGGTTCTCTCCTCCCCTCTCCCTAGCGCCTGCACTAATTTCAGCTGCTGAGGCCCACACACACCTTAGCGCTATAGTGCTACGATGTGTATGTGAGTCTAGCATAGGTTTTGTACAGGAAGGGTACCCTTTTTATGCAAAGTTGGAAAAGAAAGGAGAAATAAAAACATTTCTCATGTTAGCGCCTCCTTTGAAGTGCCCTTAGCTTTTGGAGCTAAACCCTGTCTACAATTGTTTGTAGATAGGGTTTTGCATCAAAAGGTATGGGTGGTTGCATGGGAACGCCCATGTACAACCCACGCAATGCTTCCTTGGCGCTAAGTAACGCAAAGCAATGCTTCACGCTGCTTTGCACTACTTTTAGGGTACTTGATTTGTACTGGAAAGTAAATTCCCCCCCCCAAAAAAACATTTTGTGCTGGTTAGCGGCACTTTTGTGATGCTAATCCAGAGCAAAATGTTTGAAAATGTCCCCCTAAAAACTTGAATGAAAGCAAGCAACAAACTCTAGGAGTGGGAGTCCATTTTAGGTCTGATATGATAGAAATGTCAACAACTGTGCATTCTGGGTACACTTCAAGTAATAAGGCATTAAATAATTAGGGTATTTTAGAGTGGTTGGAAAAAGGTGCATGGGGGGCCTAGCACATGAGCGTTGCTCTCATTCGTGCAGCAGGTAGTGGCATCGTGGCCGAGGAGAACGAGGGGCCTACTCTACCTCAACTACGACGGACTTTTACGACCCAACTCGGAGTGAGTGGATGCATTGTCCTTGCCTGCGTTAGGGCACACGACACGTGGACTATGCATCTAGCCTGGAATTTGGTGCCCAGCTGATGAACATCGTTTGACTTCTGAGCAAATGCACATTGATTTGGACATAATACACTACTGTAACTCCTCCAGCTACACTAATAAATTATGTTTATGCGGACGTTGCACATGGCACGCATGGTGCTCCCAAAGTCATTCTTCTAGTACACCGTCCTACAACATGGTTTGAAAAGAGATAAAATAGTAATTGTGAGGTCACCAACAGTTTTTTTAATTTATAAAATCGATTTTGACACTGTGGGGCTATCACGACTCTGTGTTCTGGATCTGTTGAGATCAGAGCCAAACTCGCGATTCCAGGACTGACAGTTGCTGCCCGGAACGCAGAGCTGCTGGAAGGAATAAAGGCACTTTTCTCTTACCGTGTCTTTCTCGTCTTTACAGACCCTTTGGGGTGCAAAGAAGTGAAAACAGTAGCACAATTATCTTGCCTACTGGACCAATCGCACATAAAGCAGTTAGCCTACTTACCAAAGGGGGCCACACGCGTCATTGAGCAAATGCAAGGATATGAAAGTAACAGCATGGCACTCTTCCACACCAATCCTCTTACGTACAGAAGGAAATGTAAAATGCTATAACGTAACTGTATACTGGCCAGGCGCGCAATGCCCATAGAGCTGAAAGGGCTTCAGCCCCCCCCCCCCCCGTCGTGTGTCTCAGCCTGAGCAGCTGCAGCTCGAGCTGGGTGTGGGCTCGGCTGGGCAGTGTCTGGAGTCTTATCTCCGGCACGCCCGAGTTTTTCACAGGTCTTTAAAGACCATTTGCATATTTGCATACCTTTGTAAACTGGTTACCGAGGCTTAGTTTTTTTTCTGGTTCCAGTACCCTCTGGGCCCCCACTCTGCCTATTCCTTACATTTGTATCTTACATTTACTGCCATAGTGTGAGAATGCATTTCATGAAAAGGAATATAAAGTAGGGTTGCCAAAATAAAAATGCCACCAGCCATGTGTTGTTTTAAGAGCTTGCAAAACATCGTCTTGACACTAAATAGGGTTCTAAATAAAAAAGTATGTATTCATTTGTAATGTGACTTTTTTCTGTCTTTGTTCCCTTTAATTCTCAGTCATGGATCATTCAGGCAGCCCTAGAACACAGTTAAAAGTGCTTTCTATTTATATTTGCTGTTCGAAGTATGCACAGATAAAGTGCTGAAAATACGGCTTTAGGTGACTGTTTATTTTTGTACCGCATGGGACAGCAAAATAATGAGCTGGCAACCCTAATCATAAGAGTGAAAGTTTGTTGCAGGATCAGCACATTATATATTTCCTCCACCCTCGATCCCTGATTAATGGCATAATAGCAATAGTTTAACTTATATCTGAAACCTGGGGGCCGTGGTTTGACGCGCAACCAAGATGGCTGCGTCTTTCTGAGCTCCGTCCGATCGCGCGTGCGACCGCTCGTCGGAACATGCTCATCTGTGATTTTTCTATCATCATGCAGCGGATTTGAGCGGCTGAACACCTGGGGAAGCCTGCATACCATTTTCGGGCTGTTTGGAGTCTTTTTGGAGTTCTTTTCGTTTCGGCGACTTTCTCCTCAAGCTCGAGCTTCAAAATGGCGGCGGAAGTGAAAGTCCCTGCTGCTTCACGGATCACTTCAGTAGGTCATTGAACTACATCACGGCTTTTTCTGATCTTTTTCCCTTCATGTATGAGGTATTGCTCGGATATCCTTTATGCTTCACTATGTCATGCTCTGCTTTTCTTTAAAAGACGCTATGCTGAGGAGGCAATCTTTTTCACAAAATGGCGGCAATTATTTGAGTGCTGATTGACTTATTTGCAACCTGCTTTCAGTTGGTTTTACTTCGATGGGGGTGATTCCACATGTCCAATTGCTAGCTTATAATTTTGCGACTTTTGAAGATCATATTTGCTCTGACTGAGTGAGCAGTCTGTACCTCACACTATTGCCTGATACCAGTGGTTGCTTGTTTTCTGTTGGCGATTCATTTGTCTGTGTGGGAATTTTAATTCTCCTCAAGTCTTCCTCTGTGCTTGCTCCCCCTTGCTGTGCTTTACAGTGGTGTGTTCTTCAGTATACTACACAGCATTTTCGCCTGTTCTACGACTTCTCCACATTTATACAGTCATTCTGTGTGGTTTTTTTTGTTGGACACTTCAATGGCGGACGGCATGGGTGTGACCCCCAAGGATAGAGATTCGAAAGGGAATCTGAATCGGTCTAAACAGATTTCACCCACGCCCGACATTTCAGCGAGAGGCAATATGGATTCTGCTTCAACATTAGATACTATTCTAACTAAACTTAATGCAGTTCATGACATAGCACAAAGCACCAAAACGAATACAGACTTACTTCAGGTTGAGGTGGCGGCTATCCGAAATGACCTCAAGAATCTCTCAATACGTGTCTCCAATGCAGAAACACGAATAAGTTCTGTGGAAGACTTCACGAATAAACAAGCTAAACATGCTCAAAGTTTAGAGCGTTCCTTTGCCTCATTGAGAAGAGACCTGACTGAGGAGGAAGATAGGAATCGTAGAAGCAATCTTCGAATTTTTGGCCTACCGGAGGACTGTGAGAATTCTGCTCCTTCAATGTTGGATTTTTTGCTTACATGGATCCCTACGGTCTTGAACATTTCATTTGTAAAAGACTTTAAAATAGAACGTGCTCATAGGGTTCCCACCTTTAAGCCTAAAACGTTAGCTTCTCCAAGACCAGTGATTCTGAAACCTCTGCGCCACCAACATTCTGAGCAAATCCTAGCTCACATGAGGAAGATTAAATCATTACAGTGGGAGGGGCACAGAATATCAATATCACAGGATTTTGCTAGAGATACTGTCATTCGCCGTAAAGGTTTCTTGAATTTACGTAGAAGGCTGATTGATATGAGCATTCCATTTTCCTTTGCAGGTCCTTCGCGTTTCAAAATAACTTTTAGAGGTCGCTCTCAGATTTTTTATGAACCTGCAGAGCTTTCCACTTTTTTGGATAACCAGTCTGAATCACAGGTGGAACAGTTGGCTTCTGAATCGCTTCCTAGCACGTCTCATTGTTAATGTATCTCATTGTTGATAACCTGGATTCAATTTGTCCTGTGCTTTTGCCATGATATACGACCTTATCGTGCCTCTATGTTCTTTGCGGATATGATAAGATTCAGTAAAGATGTTGTTATTTTAATGTGGTTACTCTCTCTTGACTGATTTTTTCTTCACAGGTATTTTATCTACTTTTTTCTTCACAGGAACTAAGATTGCTCATACCTCTAGGCTCATATCTCTAGGCAGGTTTCTTAAGAGTTATTTCTGTCTTGTGGATAGTGTGGTGCTGTCCTATTACATAATGAGTGTTATTATGTCTCTATTTTCTTCTCCTTAATCTCTTTTTCATCTCTTGTCATTTCTGGCCTACTCCAACTCTGTCTATGTTTTTCTATTTTCGTTCATCCTCCTCTTCTGTTCTGATGAATTTTTGTTGATTTGTACATTTAAATAGTTGATTTTCTTTGGGTTTTCTTTCTTCCTATTACCATGTTATTGGTTTTCTGTCTTTTCCACCCTCTTTAATATCTTTTATATGCTTTTTATCCGTTTAGCTTGCACTTTCTCTTTTCTTCTTTTTCTGACTCTGTGCTGGTGTCTAATCTTTTTTCGTGTGGTTATTATCCATTTATATCTCCCTCTGTTACCCTTTTTTCCTATATTCATCTATTTTGTGTTTGTACAATTTGTATAATGTGAATATATTCTCCTATTATCTATGTATTTAACTCATGAATAATTTTTTATCGATATTTCTAACACCTCACTTTATTAATTATTACATCACTTATGACTATTTACCATGCCTTAGGCTCTTATCTATAATATCTAGTACTGTTATTTTGGATGCCTTAATTTGATATTGCCTTAGCCTGGCATTCATACTATTTATTAGTGTTATTTATGATGCCTTATTGTTGTTTATGAGGCCTTAATTGATTAGTGAACTGAATATTGCCTTAGGCTGTTATTTATAATCTTTTTTATTGTTATATATGAGGCCCTAACTAATATTGCCTTAAATTGTTATTTATAATATCTATTACTGTTATTTATGATGCAATAATTATTATTGCCTTAGCTTGATATTCATAATATTTATTATGGTTATTTATGATGCCTTAATTTAATATTGCCTTAGCCTAGTACTCACAATATTTATTATTGTTATCTATGACTGGATTATTTACTTTTGCATTAATGTTCTGTTGCTCAATGATATATCAATTTTATTCCTGAGCGGTCTACACTGTCTGTGTGGGCCTCTGTGGTTGCTCCTCCACGTTTTTTCCCCCATGCAAATTGTCTGTTTCAGACATCCCCTGGTGGGGTTTTTCTTGTTTTTATGCTCCTCCTCTTTTCTTTGGAGCACATTTTCTCTCTCCTTTCTCCTTTCTAGCCTTTTCCTCTTCTATTTATATCTTTTCTTCCTTGGGGACTCCTGCTTCGGCTCCTTTTTTTAATGTTGTTCTTGTAGTTCATCTATTCATGTGCATGTTGATATGTTGTATAGTGTTCCCTTTCTCTTTTATAAGATACTATTATTTGTTTGCTGTCATGTCTCCTCATGTCTGGTCTAAATGTAATATCTCTTAATGTCCGTGGATTGAATCACCCTGTTAAGAGGGCCAAGATACTAGACTACTGCAGAAGCCTATCTGGGGATGTTGTTCTTCTCCAAGAGACTAAGATAGCCTTTAAGGAAGCTTTGCTTCTACGGAAACAGTGGGTTCTTGATGTTGCTTGCTCTGAAGCCTCCGGTAAGAAGAACGGGGTTGTAACCTTGATTTCTAAAAATTCTGGTCTGTCCATTGTCACGACGGAACATGATACGGATGGCAGATGGTTGCTTTCTCGGTTGTCCAATGGCTCAGACGAATTATATGTTATGAATATTTATGCTCCCAACATTGATGATCAACTCTTTTGGCGTTCAATAACCAAAAGCTCTCTGACATCCCTCAAAATGCTAGAACCATTGTTGGAGGTGATTTTAATTTGCCTTTAGATCCTATTTTAGATAGACATTCTGCTTTTAAATTTCGTCCTCCTAGGTCACATAAACAAATGCTCAATATGTGCTCCTCTCATCAACTTGCTGACGTTTGGAGGTTACATAACCCGACGGGTAGTGATTTCACGTTTTTTTCCTCTCCACATTCTAGTTTCTCACGTATTGACTATCTTTTAGTTGATGCTGCACTTCTAAAACACACTAGTAATGCTATAATTCACCCAATAGTTGTTTCTGATCATGCAGCCGTCTCTTTTACTCTTCTTAACTTGACGGATAAACAAGGTCCTCGTACTTGGCGTCACAATACAGAGATTTTGGATGATAAGGATGAAGTTAAAGAATTATCTGTGGAAATTGACAATTTCTTCACTGATAACGAGTCTTCGGTTAACTCCCCAATAGTGTTATGGGATGCATTTAAATGCACTATTAGGGGTCATATTATCAAAAAAATGTCAAAAAGGAATAGTGATATCAGAAAATCGTTACAATCTTTAGGGGATGAGATCAAATGTAAAGAGATTTTATATAGAGGTTCTAATGATAAGTCTCTCTTGCAAGACATCAAGAATTTGAAATACTCTTTTAACTTCATTGTTACTAAGAGAGCTTACCTTGGTGTACATGCTCAAAAGTCTAGACGCTTACTCTTACAGAATAGAGCTGGTAAGATGTTGGCTGCCACTTTAAAGTACCAAACTGATAATGTCAAAACTGCTCAGATTTCTTATATTAATGACACTAATGGCTCTAGGAAATTCCATACTCAAGAAATCCTACAAGTTTTTCGCGATTTTTACGAAAAACTTTACACTCCCAAGGATCAATGTGACTTATCTGTGTGTCAGCAATTCTTGTCCTCGATTCCTACACATACTATTTTGCAGTCGGAGATGAATGCTCTGGGGCAACCGATTGATTCTGAAGAGATAATTCAGGCCATTAGGTCGACTCGATCTGGGAAGGCTCCAGGGCCTGATGGTTACCCTATTGCTTTCTACAAGACTTTTTCATCATCAATAATAAAATATCTCAAGAACGTTCTCGATAACTTTGTAGTGTCTGGTAAAGTCTCTGGTTCAGCCGCTGAGGCTACTATTGTTGTGATTCCGAAAGAAGGGAAAGATCATTCTGACCCTAAAAATTTCCGTCCAATCTCGCTTCTGAATATGGAGGCTAAGATTTTTGCCAAAATCCTGGCTAAGCGATTAGAGGGCCATATCCCTAGCCTTATCCATAGCTCCCAGACTGGCTTTGTAAAAGGAAGACTTGCTAGAGATAATATCCGAACCTTTTGTCATATATTGGAGAAAGCGAAACTTTCTGCCTTGCCATCAGCTGCGATTGCTCTTGATGCCGAAAAGGCTTTTGATAAAGTTTCTTGGCCTTTTTACACACAGTACTCCAATCTCATAATTTAGGAGATTCTTTTATAAACATGGTAATGTCCCTATATTCCCAACCTAAAGCCAACATCAGAGTTAATGGGGCTACGTCTTCCTTTTTCAACCTTCGTCAGGGAACTAGACAAGGGTGCCCGTTATCACCCCTTCTTTTTCTATTGGCCATTGACCCACTCCTTCGGTTACTCAATTCAAATGACAACATCAAAGGTTTCCAATTTGGTACACATACACTTAAAACGGCTGCGTATGCAGACGATGTTCTCATATTCTCTGAAGACATTGCTACTGCCATCCCTGCCATCTCTAATACCATTAAAGAATTTTCAATCGTTTCAGGGTATACTTTGAACAGAGACAAGACGGAGATGTCCCCTCTTAATGCGTTGTGCTTCCCTTCTCATATGGGTGAGGCTGGCTTTAAATGGCAATCGACTCAAATTAAATACTTAGGAATTTGGTTTTGCAATAACCTTGTAGATACTATTTCTTATAATGAATCTCACATTCTAGCTAAGATTAAAGATCTTTTGTCCTCCTGGTCTCCAAAATATATTTCTTGGTGGGGAAGGCTCCAAACTCTCAAGATGATGATAACGCCGATTATTAACTTCTTATCCTCAATGCTACCTGTGAGGCTGTCCTCATCCTTTTTCCGTGAGATTGATCTACTTACCTCAAAGTTTCTATGGGGTGACAAACGTGCTAGAATTGCATATAAACATCTTAGGAAGCCATCTGTCTTGGGTGGATGTAATCTTCCAGATTGGAATTTGTATCAAATTGCTTTCTTATCGTCTCAGGGTGCTCTCTGGTTTTTATCGAATTCACACCATACTCCTCCGTGGATTTGTATTGAACAACTGTTGTGTTCTCCTCTCTCTACCCCCTCTTTTCTCACTGCCTCTAAACTTGTGTTGCCTCATTCAAGCCGTATTATTTCAGACACAATTAATGCTCTGAAACATATAGATAAAAAGGTTTCCAACCCCATTCATAAATCGAGATGGTCCTCATTATGTTATAATCCTAAAATTGTTACTGATATCGATCCTGCCACGATGTCTTCCTGGGCTAATAGAGGTCTTACGTTGGTCAAACATCTTTATGATTCCAATCATGATCCTCTTCCCTTTTCTTCTTTGGCCAGTAAATATAATCTTAACAATATGGATTTCTATTATTTTTTTAAATTAAAGGTTGCCCTCTCTAAAGTGACCCTCTGTACAGATTCGGTTACTATTTCACTTCTGTCTATGTGGTCTCATTCTGGTCATACTGCCTCGAAAATATACAAATTTTTATCTGCGCCACTTCCCTCACAGGCTACTATTACACAAGATAAATGGTCACATCATTTTGATTGTGATATTTTTAAACATATCTCACAAGAGTCATGGCAGTTAATTGGGAAAGTTTCACTACGAAATAAGATTGCTCCTTCCCTTATGCAATCTAAATTCTTTTCTATGAATCTTCTGCATTGGACCCCTGCTCGTTTACATAAGCTGAGGGATAGGGATCTGAAGCTTTGTTGGAATTGCAATTTGGTCTCAGGCACTTACCAACAAATGTTTTTTGAATGCTCGTTACTACAACCCTTTTGGGATTTAGTTCAGAAACACTTATCACTAATTTTTGACATTCCAGTGGAACTTTCATTGCCTATGATCTTATTGGGACCATGGGCCGCATGTTCCCCTCTTCCTCTGGATGATACTGATATGCAGCTATTAGATCTTCTTATTTCAATTGCTGTCAAAATTATTTTAACTGAGTGGAAATCCTTTAATCTACTGTCCTATCATACTTGGTGGGCTTGGGTATCATTTCTTCGTGGGGCCCATACTTCGGTTGAAGAGAGACACTGTACTCCTTCCATTTCCAATACTATTTGGAGTTCACTGGATAAATATATGAAATTGTCATCTCAGGGGTTGGTAGCCCAATATACTTTTGTCTCTACTGCTTAATTTATTTTTCATACTGTTGCAGGTGTCCCCATCTATCCATCTATCCATTTATCTATCTGTATTATCTATTTATCTATCTATCTACCCATTTGTCTATTTATGTATCGTCCTCTTTCTCTTTCTTTCTTTCCTTGTTCCTGCTTCTTACTTTCTCTTTCTATCCTTTCCTTTTTTTTCTTCTTCTTTCTTTTATTCTGGTACTTTCTTGGTATCTATGCAATACAACTAATTTTTTGTTATCAATCCAGTATAAGATACTCTTTTTATATGATATATTGAGTCGGTACTATGTGTGATTTCATTATTTTTCTGACATGAATTTTACCTTTGTGTCTGTATTTTCTTAAATGTCTTACTTATTTATTGACCATGTTGCTCTGTTGTATTGCATTTTATTACAATTGTATGAACTCTTACTTTTTAAAACAATAAAGATATTGAACACAAAAAAAACTTATATCTGAAACCCTACACCCCCGTCAATAACATGCTGAGTTACTTCAAGTGTCTGGGAATGCACCCTGCATTCAGACAACTCACTCCCCATTCTCTCCCTTACCTTTCATGCTCACTCTGCTCTCAGAGCAATCACAATGCACTCACACTGATCACCATGCACTCACACCATTCACCCGCTCACCCTGCACTCACAGTGATCACTCTGCACTCACAATGCACTTGTGCTGCTCACCCTGCAGTCACATGATCACACTACTCACCCTGCACTCATGACACTTCACTCACCTGTACCCCTCACTGCTCAATCTGCAATCTCACTCAAACAAGCCCATCACTAACCATGCATTAATTCGTCCCACTCTGCACTTACATCCGCACCCAAATTCATATGGTCACCTCATTCACCCTGCAATCACTCCTCTTACCCTACTCTCACACATTCGCATGGCTCACCGTGCACTCACATGGGCACTCCTGCCACCCACACAGCGCAGAGGGTTAATGTGCCTGCTACAAAGAACGTGTACCATGCAGATCCCAGAACTGAGTGTGAGTAATCTATGAGAAGCACTTTGGAAAAAAAATGAAATGTTTGTCAGAAAGATGCCATAGAGAGATGAGGTGCATTGTTGGTGAGTGGTAGTGAGGGAATTTATGGAGAAGGAGGAAATGGGGGAGGGGGCGCCAAAAAAGACTGTTGCACCGTGTGCGACCAGTGCTAGGGCCAGACCTGGCTGGGAGTGTTAGCCCCCCCAACTCTCCCTCCCCCCCTCCTAAGTTCAGGTCTAGTTGCGACCCTGATACTGGCTCCATCGCAAAGTATGGTTTCAACAAAATCTATCTTCTCTTTTTTTTTTTTAAAGTCTGGAAGTGTAGTAGAATTAATGCTTTTCCTCAATAAAAAGAGCTTCTATCATTTGAAAATGTAAATCAATGTCATGACCTAGTCAAAGATAAAATGACTCCTCACAAATTAAAATTGGACGCAGCGAGCACCCGTGTTTGGATTTGCAGCACACACCTCGGTTCTGCTCCTTGCTCAAATGCTTGTACCAACAATCCCAAAGCCGTCTTCGTACCGACTGTAAGTCGCACACAAACAAAAACAGCAGGGAGCCATCCCGCTTCTAATTAATCAACTCCATCAAAAGAGCACACGTATCCGACCAAAGGAGCGCACGTGCGTGCCCAGGTGATGTAATCTGCCAGAACCAAAAGGTGGTCTTACTCAGGTCTTAGCTGATTCGCGCAAAAAAAAAGTATCAATTAGAAAGGATTAGAGGCAGGAGTTGGTGCATACAAGTGCTTGTTGAGCGCAAACTTTATTCCCAGTCAATTAATTCCAGAGCCCAAACCAAGATTACACAGAAAGCCTGATTGCACGATGAAAAATGTCACATGTAAAACAACCGACGTGGGACGGTAAACCTCAAATTTACATTCTAGCCACACATGACTCAAGATGTGACCAGTGGAAGTCAAAGGCGGATATGTGTTGACGAGCGGCCAAATGGAATTAATTAATTTATAGATACTGCATATTGGAGATATTCCTACAATCCGCCTTTCTCCTAGAACAGGCTAAAAAAATTCAACAGAAAACCACGCTTTGCTTCGTGCCTAGAAGACCATTTCATCTATTACATTTAATTTTATTTAGAAGCTAGTAGGTCTCTATAAACTTTATAGGCAATTTAAACTCATGTCATGATTTTTACATGAAATGAATCGTTTATGGACAATTACTTAATCCCAGCCCATATTCAACCACCTGCTTTCCTCTTGTGGCACCCCCGTACTTATAAAATAGCCAAATTGAATGTTATTTTCTTTCTGTGTGTTGTAAGACAATTCAGTTCTTTCTTAGATCTGGCGTTAGCCAAGTTCTTTTGATTTTACTAAAATTATGTGTACAATATACTTACTTAAAGGGACTTTTAGCCTCCTCTCTTCACTCATTGATCTGTTGTTGTGTCATTCCCGTTTTGCTTCCGCCCTCTACAGCATACACCATGGGGCAGTGGGTCGGCCTACTTAAGCCTCTGGTTAACGTCACTTTGAGTGACTGCATTGTGCAAATCACAAAGTGCACATCCGCACACAAGGAGTCCCCTTTAGTTCAAGTGGTGCCTTATGTGATAGTAGGACACATTTAAAGTGAGCACAGGGCACATTCCAACTTTAACAGTTCCTGTCTGCTTCCAATGCTGTTGTATATTTCTTCTGAAGTGGACTGCTGGTATTTCAAACCATATTGTGTCCCTGGACTCGGTTCACAATGTTTTTTTGATAAACTTTGTTCAGGAAGAAAACCAAGCTTTATGGGGTTTAATTTGCAGCACACTTGTAACAGTTTCATTTAAACATAGGTGTGGTGTAATTTGGGTTTTAGTATCCAATATTTTATACTGTGAACCTCTTTCTTTTCCTTCCATTTTTAGGTCTCGGCTAGACAGCACATGCGCTGTCTTGAAGAGACATGTGTTTAATCTGTGGGCTTCAGTCGGCCCACAGGCTTCCCATTTGCTCGCTTCATCGTCTGTCTCATATTCTTTGTCACCATTTGTCCCTGGCATGCATGGTCATGCTTCTTCTTGTGTTTAGCCCTTCCCACAGTGCATGTACCAAGTACTTGTAAACATCCATTGCTTCTGTTTTTATGACCATTTTAGGACCTACTCTTTTCTTTCTTTTTTAGCACTCTACACAGTGCTCGTGCTTTTACCAGCTCCGTCTCCTCCTACCAGCCATCATGCCTCATCCAGAGATCACCACTCCAGACACTGCTTTTCCTATTGTTGCTGCTTTTCGTTTCCCCCACCTCCTTCCTTGCATCGCTGCTTGCTCCCGCACACCTCCCTGTGCTTGCCCTGTCCACAAATCACCCTCTTCCCATCACTGCTTTTCCCTTCGTTGCTGCTTTTCGTTTCCCCCCACCTCCTCCCTCCCGTCTCTGCTTGCTCCCTCGCAACTCCTGGTGTTTGCCCTGTACACAAATCACCTCTCTGGTCACTGCTTTTTCTGTTGTTGCTGCTTTTTGTTTCCCCCACCTCCTCCCTCCCGTCTCTGCTTGCCCCCTCGCAACTCCTGGTGCTTGCCTTGTCCACAAATCACCTCCTCCCCTGACCCCGTCACTGCTTTAAACCCCCATTGTAGTCTGTTTCATTCTAGTGAGTGGTGATGGTCTCACTTTTAATGTCCTGTTAGTGTGTAGCTGACATGCTGATTTGAGCATGTGTGCACATCTGCTATTACTTGGCACACTTGTAGTCTCTGTTTATTTTGCGTTCGTGTGGGAACTAGGTGTGTTTGTGTTTACACCCTATGTGGTCGTTCAGCAATAGTGTTTATAGCTAGAAAATCAGACCTCAAGTGAATTAGGTATGCGTTATTACAGGGCATGTCAGAGCTTCTAAAGTACCTGTATCTTCTGCTTTAATTTAAAAGCCACGTTTCTCCTGTGCAAAATGATTGAACTGTTCATGTCTCAACTTGTTGCATCTTATTTCATAGGGTAGGACTCTATTTCTTCAAATTTCTCCAGTCGGACACTTTCTTACTTTTTCCGCATTGACCGGTGAAGTGTTTCCGTGCACCATTGTTGCTTAACTTGAATTTTCTGCAAAGGAGGCAGGTTGAATCTTGATGTCATCAAGGTCTGCCTGCCCTTCAGTGTCTATGGCAAAAGTAGTCCTTTTAATGTGGTTGCCGATGTAAATCCACATGTTCACTACTGTAAACAGCCTAACACTGTGATTCTTTCTGGTTTTTTTTGTGCAGTTTTATATAGCGTCAACACCACCCGAAGGTAGTGGAGCGCTTTACATTAGCACCCGTTACTTTTTTGTGCAATTTTAATAGCGCCAACACTACCCGAAGGTATCGAGCACTTCATATTAACGCCAATTCCTTTACACAAGGACGCATTCATTTTTGTAGGCACGGGGAGATTACGTGATTTTTCCAGAATCTAGGATATTATGCCAATACCGAAACTCGAACCTGGTTTCCCAGCTCCATAGTCGGCAGATGTGACCCTTACACCACATCCTCTCCCATGAGGACACAACATTGTCTCCCTAGCATCGGCCTCAGTTCCACATTTTGTGATTATGGCCAAATCACTTAATCTCCCCGTGGCTGCCCACATTTGCTGTTGGTTGCCCGTCCACCTCCCGCACGTCTCTGCTTGCCCCTGCTGAACTCTGTTGCACAGATCCCCTTCTCCGCCGACTCTGTATTTCACATTTTTTTTGTGCAGTTTTATGTAGCGCTAACATCACCCAAAGGTATTGGAGCACTTTAAATTATTGCCAGTTACTTTTCTCAAGGACATATTCGTTTTTGTACGCACTACGAGATTAAGTTATTTGCCCAATATCAAGGATGTTAAGCAGAAGCCGAAACTCGGACCCGGTTTACCAGCTACATAGTTGGCAGCTCAGGCCCTTACTCCACATCCTCATCCGAAAGGACACTATATCATATCCCTAGCCTCAGCCTCAGTTCCACATTTTGTTATTACGGATAAATCACATAATCTACCCGTTTCTAAACACAACAAGCATTGGCAAAGCCAGTAGGTTTTGCCTGTGCAAAAATTAATGTTTTTAGGTCTCGGCTAGACAGCGCTTGTGCTGTCTTGAAGAGACATCTTCTGTTCTATCTGTGCCCATCTCCTACCATTGGTACAATTCAGCGTCGCTCTAATTTTCTTTGACGCCATTCGTCATGGCATGCAGCTGCCAGCCCCTCTTCTTGTGTTTGGCCCTCCCATAGCGCATAGGTCAGGTACACGTCTCCTTACACTGCTCCCGGATTGCGCAGCGAATTTTTCTTGAAACACTTCTTAGGAGTATTTGTGTTTTCAGGCCGTCTCTCTTGTTCGCATACACACATACCACTAAAATGCATGCGTGTGTGTACATAAACTAATGCATTTCTATAAAAGTTGTTAAAACACGAACAGCCCTTGAACTGTGGTATGTGTTTATGCTTTACCGTAATAATACTAATAAAACAGATTTCAAGTAAGCATTTTTTTTATTTGCACAATCTGATGGTATTGGAGCGCTCGCTCCGTTTTGCCATATCGCAAACACGAGCCGATGGTATTGGATCACTTTAAGTGCTCACCAGTTACAATCCACAATGACACATTCATCTTTGTCGTTGATCCTGCTTCAATTAAGGTATTTTTTTCACCCCTTCATTGTTGCTTCCTCCTGCCCTCTCTCGTCATTGCTTGCCCATCACCCTATCCCCTCCACCTTCCCTGCTTGACCTGTCTCCCTACAACCTCCCTCATCACTGCTGCTTCTGTTTTTGTTTTTGCATGATCCGATGGAATTGGAGCGCTTGTTCCGTCCTCCATCTTGCCAAAGTGCTAACACCAGCCGATGGTATTGGAGCACTTTAAGCGCTCACCAGTTACATTAGCATAAGTGATTTGCCCAGAATCACAAACTGTTCAGCCAACCCCCAGATTCAAACCTGGTTCCCACGTTGGCAGCTCTGGCCGTTACGCCACACCCTCGCTTCACTTCAAAGCTCCTCAACTGTTTTTCACTATCACTTCCACATTTGTTCAGCAACACCCCTTTAACACAAAATAAGCATTGGCAAAGCCAATAGAGCTTGGCAATGTCCGAGCTATTGGCCTTGTCTACGTAAATGTCTTTTAGCCATGTTATCTAGCAGCACATCTGCTGTTCATCATGATTGAAAACCACTGAAAAAATCGCTATGATGCGGCCAGCGCAGGCCACGTACGAGGGTTTTTCGGGTTAGGAGAATTAACTCAACATGAGGGGCGAACAGACTCGGCGTCGGCTCAACATCCTGTTATTCTGGGCTTTCAGTGACTTTCAGCCATGCTGAACAGCAGATGTGCTGCTAGACAACATGGCTAAAAGACATTCACATTGACAAGCCAATAACTCAGGCATTGCCGAGACCTATTGGCTTTGCCAATGCTTATTCCTTTTTCTTTCCTTCGTTCTTTTTGCCTTCTTTTTCCTTCCTTCTTTCTTTCTTTCTCTTTTCTTTCTTTTTACCTTCTTTCTCTTTCTTTCTTTTTTCCTTTATCTTTCGCCTTCTTTCATTCTTTCTTCCTTCCTTTTTTGAATATTTTCCTTTTTCTTTCCTTCTTCTTTCTTCCCTTCTCTTTCTTTTTTGCCTTCTTTTTTATATATGTCCTTCTTTCTTTTCTCTCTTTTTTACCATCATTCCATTTTTTTTCCTTCTTTTGTTTCCTTTTTTGTACATTTTTCTTGCCTTCTTCACTTTTTTCCATTTCTTTCATTCTTTCATACCTTCTTTGCTTCTCTCTACCCTTCTTTTGTTCTTTTTTGCTTTCTGTCTTTCCTTCTTTTTTGTATTCTTTCCTTTTTCCTTCCTTCTTTATCCTTTTGACTTCTTTCGTTTTGTCTTCTGTCTTTCATTCTTCCCATCTTTAATTTTCCTAATTTCTTTTTTGCCTTTTTTGCTTTTTTCTTTCCTTCTTACGTTTTTGAATCCTTCCTTTCTTTTCGCCTTTCTTCCTTTCTTTACCCATCTTTCCTTCTTTCTTTTGCCTTCTCTCCTATTTTATTTCCTTCTTTCTTTTTTTTTCCTACTCTCATTCCATCTTTCTTTCTTTACTTCTTTGTTTCTTGCCTTATTTACTTTTTTCCTTCTTCCTCCTTTATGCCTTCTTTTCTTCTTCCCTCCTTTCTTCCTTTTTGCCTTCTTTAATTTTCTTCCTTTTTGCCTCCCTTTCTTTTTTTTTCCCTTCTGTCTTTTTTGTGCTTCTTAATCTGCCTTCCTTCTTTTTTTCTTTTTTTCCCTTCTTTCTTGCCTTCTTTCTGAAAGGCGAGGCTAGCAGCCAATGCTAAACCGTTGGCTTTTTTTGTTCTGTGTTAGCCAAGACCTTTTGATTTTACTAAAAGTATGTATAACATAGTTACTTATAGGGGTCTTCAGCCAGACTTCATCCATTAGTCTGTGATTGTGTCATTCACATTTTTCTTGCACCCACTACAGCATGCATCAAGGGGCAATGTTAGCCCATTACAGCCATTGTCTGATTTCACAGGGAGCACATCCACACACAAGGTAGTTCCCCTCAGTGCTGGGTGTACCATGATAATGTGTACTTTTCTGAGGACCTGAAAAACACTTTTGCCATTAGCCAGTTTTCTGTTTTTTTATATTTAATGAGGTTCCGGCAGCTTCCTGAATAATAAAGTTTTGCAAAAACAATCACAAATCAAAAACAAGAATTGTCAAAAGGCTGCCGGCCAACGCCAGACCGATTGACTTTGCCAAGGCTTGTTTCCCTTGTTTCAAGCAATAGTCATCTCAACCGTGCCCCGTTTAAACAATTGGGCCCAAGTAAGGTTGGACTGGGGCATTGCCTTCAAGCAATAGTTATCTCAACTGTGTCCCGTTAAAACAATTGGGCCCATGTAAGGTCGGACTGGGACAGAAAATAGGCCTGGCACCAAAATAAAAGTGACCCACATTAGCAAATCAGATAACTAAAAAAATTGGTCCACATTTGCATTTCAGAGCTTGTTTAACTTGTAAAGACACGCGATATGGGTGTTTTGCAAAACTATGAGAAGCTATGCATTTGTGCTTGCTGCAGGCAATGTTTATGGTAATATCAGGGAAATCAACAGTAAAAACTGTCCCATAAGACCCTAAAACAGGCCCACAAACAGCCAAAAAAAGGCCCACACATAAACCTATCAGACTA
This sequence comes from Calotriton arnoldi, assembly GCA_963921515.1. Lineage (NCBI taxonomy): Eukaryota > Metazoa > Chordata > Amphibia > Caudata > Salamandridae > Calotriton > Calotriton arnoldi. The sequence goes on along the minus strand of CAWUFW010008233.1, from coordinate 851,237 downwards.
GCTCTTTTAGCACTGCCGAACCCTGGCCCCATGCACAAAGGCAATGTGAATTTGCTAAGGGTTGCAAGTGATCTGTGACTGCAAAGTAAATTCACAATGCAGAAAGCGACTACCGAGTGTGGAATTCATTGATAATGTGTCCTTCCCTTGTGACTCTATTAGAAAAAATGCAAAGTCATTTGCATCTGCTAACTATGGAATTCGCACCACTTTGCAATTCACAAGTAAAACACAAACAAAATGGAAAATCATCAAAAATCGAAAACACAAGGAAAGAAGTGCAAACTTTGCATTAACCTAATCCAGACACAAAAAGCGGAAATCATCAAAGGAAGCCCAAAATGCACCCAATTTACCAAAATGGCTGCAACCCCACCACAAGTGCAGGCACTCACATGGCTATGTTTTCTTGCCTTGAGATCCTATCAGTATGTAGCTGCAGTGACAATTGCAATGGCAGGTGCGGTGTTACGTTCACTCCACCAATACATCAGTGCCATGCTTACTACTATAACAAACACATTTTCTTCCTAACAGTACAAACACAGGAGTAGAGTGTGAAGGAAGAGTTCTACAACATAGTACACGTCCCTAATGTACTTGTAGTCATTGATGGCACACTTAAGTTGATATGTCCAGCATCTGTCACAAAGCACATTTAGAAAAATAAAAAAAGGGAGAACTCACTCAAATTCCAGCTTATTAGTGATGCAAGTCATATAATCACTGATATGTTGACAAAGTACTTCTGCAGTGCACGTGTTTGGGCACAGAACGATGCACCACCAAGTCAAATATGGCGACCAAGGAGACAGCTCCTAAGTGAAGTGACAACAATGCACGGCCAAGACTCTGTGTGCAACATTACTACATAGATTAACAGAATGTTTTTCACTCCAAAGCTAGCAATGTCTGTGGTATATCTATGCGGATCCCTACATCCCATCTACTCCCCTTTTCAGGAAGGTAGCACATTTACAACTGTGCACGCAAGACAAGAAATGTGGTGAAGACGAAATGGTGGATCCCAAAAGGCAGATTTAGGTGCCTGCAAAGATCAGGTGGGCATTACAGTACGACCTAACACATGTTGTTGTATAAGTGCGACATGTGTCATATTACGCTGCATAGCAATAGGCAGGGGCATTGATTTTAAGGTGGCAGAGGAAGCACAATAATATCCTGAGGCCACACATTTGCTGGCAGGTGGCAGAGCCCCCAAATGAGGTGCCTGAAGAATGTAGTGACACACAATTATTTTTGAGGTATGTGAACGGCAGTGTGATGACACTGACTACCAGCTGTTAAATTATATTTTACTTTTATCTAATACACTTAAGCAGATGCAGAGAAGGAAAATAAACCATCAATCTAACTGTGCATGAACCGAACAAGGGCACTTAATATGTGACATCTATGTTTGAAAATTAAATTACATATGTGGAAAACAAAAATGGAGATTAATGCCTGTGAACTGGCCTGTGGCTGCTGAAACCTGCAATAAATCCTTCCAAGATCATTGTTAGCCTGCATGTGCTCCTTGTTTATTCTACCTTATCTGCTGAGTGGCACAGGCCTGGTTATGCACTAACCCAGTGGTTCCTAACTTGTGGTCCGGGGACCCCTGAGTGTCCGCGATGCCTATTTAGGGGGTCTGTGACTGCTTATAAAATAAAATAATGGGGGGCGTGGCTTGATGCCCATGGAAGATGGCGGCATCTGAGTGACTCTCCTCAGAACGGCGCAGAATGGATGCAGAGCTTCTAATGCATTTCTTAACAATGGCCGGTGTACTTTGTTTGCACCTGCAAACTACCATGCAGGCATCGTCTTCTCCTTGCTTGCCACTTCGGGAGCAGCGCACAGCATGTTCCTTTGAAGACGATGTGGCTCCCCTCAGGCCAGTATCAGTGCCCGCCATCTTGTGACAACGAGGCGCCTGAGGAAACAGAGGGAAGCCTCCTCAGGTTTGCTCTCCTGTATTTGCCAGCTTTGCTGGCATCTATCTTATAATGTTACTCACTGGAGCACCAGTGTCCATTATTTATTTAATTTTGGAATAGACACTGCTTAATGCAAATTAAAACCCTCAAATAAGCATGCCATAATGCGTGGGATTTGTGCTCCTCTTATATGGCACTAATTTTAAATTAAACAAGAATTTCTCCAGTCCAGTAAAGGAAACAAGCTGAGGAGGGAGTGTACCAAGAACAATTTTTGCACTATTACATACATGTATTTCTATGGAGGAAGTTTTATTTTTTGGTCTTCGATAACTCATAGTCTTCTGTTTAACTTCTCAATATATTGTCTAGCACCTTCTCTCCATATTGTTACCTAAAGGAGGAGCGCACACCAGATGTGTTAGTGCTAGTTTGACTCATTTTAATTCAGAAGCCTCCCATTTTGTGCTGTCAAACTACGGATAAGAGAGTGTTCTTTTTGGACATATGTTTTTGGCTCTTTCTCTGTCTAGCCCAAATCTGTAATTCTTAATGGTATACATTGAAGAACCACTTTTTACGTGATAATAAATGTACTAAATATTTTGTTTCAATGTCTCATTTATATTAATATATGGATTCTCGTTTCTTTTCATGTTATAACTCTCTGCAATGTCTATGACTTATGAAGGCAAATAACAATAAGAGTCTGTCATATATACAGTTGGTGCAGTTATTTTTATGTGGTTGAAATTTCTTTTTGCATGTCTATGAGTTTGTACATCTTGAAAGGAATTTTGCCTGAGCTCTTGTACATTTGCCATAAACAGTGACTTTCATTGGTCTTGTGTCTCAACTCTTTTTGGGAAGACTGAGAAAATTCAAATCACCTTTGACATGCTCCTCTCACAAATTTGTCAAAAACTCCTCTATCTTCTCCCAGTTCTCTAAGATGGAAGAATCTATGGCTTCCCTTCATAAAAGCAACTCCTCCTCAAACTCTGTTGTGACACCTCTACTGATTGGAAAAGAATCCACCAAACATCTTTAAAAAGATCCACCTTCCCCATCTAAACATTCTTCCTACTGTATCCATGGATCTTCTATTGGACCAAATTTGTGCCCTTACATAAAAGAGACCAATGCCAACATCTCACTGACAGATGGTCTCAGATGGAAGAAAGACTTACCACACCTGAGCAACATATCACATCATTTGGAACAACTAATCTCAAAGTAAATGCTCCTCAAGCTCAAGTTTCCTCTCTTCAGAAACAAGTTGAGGATCTTGAAAACAGAAACAGGAGGAACAACCTACATATCTATGGTTTACCTGAAGCCACTTAAGGTACTGAGCCACTCACTTTCTTAAAATCCTTTCTTTCTAAAATGCTGAATATGCCGGAAGGAACTTCGCTTAATATCCAACGTGCTCATAGATTAGGTCATCAACCTGCTGTTGCTTCCAGTTCTAGACGATCAAGAGGAGTTATCCTATATTTCTTGGAGCATACTGATCTACTTCACATTCTCTCAGGACCCAAATCAATGAAACATATCTCATAGTCAGGCAGTTCCTGTACTTTTCCCAGGACTACGCCAAAAGTACTGCAGACAGACACAGAGACTTCCTCAGTATGAGACCGGCACTTCGTTCTCTTGGTGCTCATTTTGGCTTGTTTCATCCTTGCTTTTTTGAAGTAACTTAAAAAAATAAGACAACTACATAGCAGGATCCCACTAGATTGAAGAGTTTTATTGACACTCGCAAGATTGAGAATAGGGATACATCTGGAGCATCTAAATCAGGGGTTTCCAACCTTTTCCGTAACAAGAGCTGCTTATGATCAAGGAAAATCATCCTGAGCTATTAATACTAATAATGTAAGTGAACACCATATCCAAGAGTGTCAGCAGTGATCACATCAGTGCCTCAGACAGGGTTTCCAGCAGAGGTGTAAAAAAGGCTTTGACAATTTGAACTGAACTATTACATGGGTAGTACATACAAACCATAGCTTCAATCCCCCTGGCACCGAGCTATAAATATGAGTAATATAGCTCTCCAACTCAAATAATACCTTTAAGCACATTTTGAAAATTAAACTATTTTTCTACAGACATCAGCTTATGAGTTGTGAAAATACACACAGTTTTGTTTTTAACACATGCTTTTTAATTTTGGTATACTTATAATAATTCAACCAAGCAAAAGCTTCGATAGTTGTAGGCGGGACTGCACACAGGAGAGCTTCAAACAAGTACCTGGAGAGCTACTGGTAGCTCACGAGCTACTCGTTGGAGACACCTGATCTAAATCTTAATCTGTTTAAACTCATACACTCTTTTTGATGGTCTTAGTTGTTTAAACAAGAATTTTTCATGTTCTCATGTTGATACTCAGTTATAAGGTTTTCTTTATTTCAGAAAGATTATTCTATATATTGCTCTAATATCTACTTTTTCTCTTCCACAGGTATTGTCCTCTTATTTATGCCTGACTTTGTTCCCTGTTTTATGTGCTACAATCCTCCCTACGCCTTTCCCCTTGGCGTTCGGATGTGTCATCTGTTCCATGTGGTCTCTACCCCCGTCCTTTTTGGAATTTTTAGGTATATTTTATTCTCTATTCATTATCCTATTAGTGTCCTTTTTCCTCTTTGATACTAGACCTCATTTCCTTCCTTTCTACATCTTACTTCTCTTTTCTAGCTGTCCTTCTTTAATTCATTATCCTTTTAACTTCTTCACTTTCCTTTCACTGTATTTTAACGTTTTCCAGAATATAATGGTTGTTACATGGTTAATGTCTCGTTTTTTATGTGATATGTCTGGTCTGACCATTTTCTTTGACGTGTTTATGTCTTTGAAAAAAAATTCTTGGAATGTCAGAGGTTTAAATTCCTCTATTAAGCAATAACGTGTTTTGACCCATTTATCAAAACTTAGGGCTAACATAGCATTAATTCAAGAATTGCACCTCACAGAAAGCGAGTCTTTAAAAATTGAAAAGGGGCTGTACTCAATTGATATCCCAAGAATCTGATGATAATGGTTGATGGTTATTTACCAAGTTATTAATTGATAAAGTTCCAGTTTCTTTATTCAATGTTTATGGTTGCACTACTACTGATTGTCAATTTTGGTCTTATCTTGCCCAACAGCTCATGAAATATCTTGATGGTAACTTTCTTTTTGCAAGTGATTGCAATCAAAGTGTTGACCCATTTGTTGATTGAAACTCAACAGTTATATATTGCCCAAATAAAGCTCAAACTCTTTTTGTCCAAGCTCTTAAATAGAGAAATCAAACAGATGCATGGAGGCTTTGTTACCCCACTTTAAGACAATATACATATTTTTCCCCGGTTCATCATACCCAATCAAGAGTAGACCATATTTTCATATCTCATAATATAGCCTAAACCTTACATTCTGTAGTCATATCCTCCATCCTCATTTCCAACCATGCCCCTGTATCCGTACAACTTGATGATCTTCCTAAATCCAATATACTAAAATGTTGGCGATTCAACAGCTCACTTCTTTTAGATGCTGACTTCACCTCATCTTTTACTTCCTTTTTTCATGAATACTTTCACTTTAAACAAACTGACAATTTACCATTTCATGCCATTTGGGATGCCTTCAAGGCCGCAACCAGTGATTTATTCATCAGTTATGTTTCTAGGAAAACAAAAGAAATCATGTGCCCATACTGTGGGAATTATAGCAAAAATTAAAAAAACTAGAATACTCCTATTATACCTCCAAATTGAAAAAGTGTTTATCAGAACTCATTAACACCAAACTTCAATTTAATACAATATCTACAGAAAATGCTTCAATTTATTTCTTAAAATCTAGTGCAATATTTTATGGAGGTCAAAACAAATCTGGCAAACTGTTAGCAAATGAACTTGAAGTCAAAAGTAACAAACTCAAAATTGAATCTATCAAAGATACACTGCAAATACTAAAACATAAAGATTCTGAAATCCCAGATGGATTTGTCTAATTTTACAAGTCACAATATATGCCGGAAGATTCCCTTTCTGATTCTCACATTCTTCCCACTTTTCTACTATTCAAAAACCTTCATATGCTCAAGTATGATCTTGGAATCTGATATGACATGAATGGAACTCCACACTGCATTGAATATACTTAAAAAGGATAACGCCACGGGTCCAGATGGATTCACATTCAAATTTTTCACACATTTTTCCGTTACTACTACCAAAATTACACACTCTCATATCCTCTTTCTCACATTCACGCAAGTCGGATGGCTCTTTTTTAGATGCTACTTATTTGCCTTATCCCATAAGAGAGGAGAGGCCCTCATTATTACAAGAATTATCTGCCCATTTCTCTTGTTAACGTTGATTATAAGATTTTCTCTAAAGCTTTAGCCTTATGATTAGAATCCTAACTACCCAGACATCTTGGTAAATAACTATCAGGCTTTGCTAAGAGAAGGTTTATTTCTGATAACATTAATTTATTTTTTGATATTCTCTCAAAATCCTCTCACTTGTCTGAACCTCTAGCAGCAATTGCCTTCGATGCAGAGAAAGCATTTGATCAAGTTTATTGGCTCTTTAATTTTCATACACTCAAATGGTTTGGTTTTGGTCCAAAAATAATCTCTATGCTCTCCCTTCTTTATACATCCTCATGTGTAGCTATTTTTGCAAATGGCCTCACCTCTTCATAATTTACTTTGGGTAGAGGTGTTCACTAAGGCTGCCCTCTTTCACCTTTTTTAATTTGGCGTTGGAATCATTTTTATCTAAAATAAGACATAATCAAGAAGTTCGTGGATTTACACATAATAGTAAACAGATCAAACTAGGAGCATATGCAGATGATGTGTTATTATTTCTTTCACAGCCTCAATCCTCAGTCCCGCCATTGTTACATGAAGTTATCTTATACGCTTCGGTAACTGTAAGGTAACTACATGCAAGGTTGTATCCTCCGGTGCATGCTCATGCAGCAAGTGCTTTAGATAGACATGATTGAGGATGTTTACATTGTAAAGGACTAATTTTCAAAGTAGTTTTGGAAAATTAGAGGCATGTGCATTTAGAAACGTCTGTGTCCAGAGTATAAAAATCTTTGGTTTCAACAACCACTCAATATGTGATTTTATCCACAAAGTTCAATGTGAAATAAAACCTCTTCCAATAATTTTGCAGCAAGATCGATTTAATTAAACAAGGTTTGTCTCAAATCAATAGATACAGTGGTATTTAGGCAAGAATGTGTAGTTATGCACTGAGTACAGCAGGAAAGAATAAATATTGGGTACTTCATGTACCAGAATGCATTGTTTGTCTCTTCATGACATGCACTCATGTGTATGTGAAAAGTACTTTGCACAAGTGAAACATGGGTGGTAGTTGCATGCAATGAGAAATGTATGCATTTCAATTACAGCACATTAACCTCCAGAGTCCATTGTTCCATCTCCAGCTTCCAGAGCAGATCAGTATAGGGCTCAGAGGCCCTTCCTCAAGTATGACTGTGCCCTGCACCGGAGCTTTTGTATGTGTCAGGGGGACTTCCTGTGAGGGGCCTTGGCCTATCCCACTGACCACATGGAAATTGGTGGAGATCTTATCTTTGGTGGGAACTTTCAAGTCATACCACCTCTTCTCTCAGACTTTTACTTCACAGTTTGTAGCCCTAGTAAGTGCTTTAAATGGGCAGGTACTGTCCTGTACTGAGTATCAGCACTTCATTAATCTAAAAGGGATAGTATTTGCACTTCTATATTTCAATTTAAAGCACTGACCTGAGTGCGGTAACTCTGTTCTTTTTTCTGGCACATATTACTTTTTCGTTTCTCTCTGAGACCTTCAGTACACTCATCCAAAACAGTTTTCATTTTCTCTCATCTTCTCTGTGGTGACTGTCCGTAACGTGAGGGAGGGCCCCATAGATAAAGACACCAGCATGGATTGCTTTGGGAACAAGAGCTGGAGACATCAGTCCATGGCTTCGTTCGTACTTCATTGACCCCTTAGCTGCTGGGCCTTACACCCTCCAAGTGCTGAGCCACTTGGGGTGGTTCGTGCTTAGGCCTCCATAACTTTTTATCCACATAAGGTATCCACAGCAACATCCAGGGGATCGTGGATTCACCTGGAGGGGACAGAAAAATAGGAAAAAAGTGCTCTGGATAAAAGTATCTGGTTTGTTTCATAAAAATGGCATCAACAAACGGTTTCCTGTGCTAAAGTCACCATCTTCCCAGCTTTCAGGAATATGCACAGCTGAATCAAAAAAACTATTTTTTACCACCGTTTTAGCATTTTTCAAAGAGGTAGCCCATTTTTCCTATTTTTTGTGCTTTCAACCTACTACCAGTTTGTGGTGAAAACCAGTGTAAACCTCATGGGTGTTTCAGGAAAGCTATATATTTCTGAAAAGTGGGAAAAATTCTGAATTTAGCAAGGGGTCATATATATAGATCCCTCAAGGTTTTCCCAAAGAAACTAAGTGTTGAAATAAAGGAATATAGAAAACAAGTAGGAAAAAACAACCATTTGTGACAATGTTTTCATCTGTAATTTTTTGTCACAATGGCCGATTGACAAAAGCAATGTACCTTTACGTTTGCTAGACCCTTTTGGTTGTGTCATGAAATCACCTTCTCAAGCGCGCCCCATATGGTCCCGGAATCCTCATGGTACAAGCACACAATCAATTCCTTCAATCGGAATATGCTCGGATACCGGAACAATGTTGGGACTATTGTTCCCAGGAGCCTTAGCGACCCGATGCATGCGTGGATGGAATCGCCTTCAAAACTGTAGACGGACTGCGGAACAGCATTGGAAATTCTAACACGGTTTTTGGCTCGAAGGAAGGACGCTGTTGGTTCCTCACCGGTTAGGTAAGGGTGCCCTGCACCGCTCGCCTTATATCCTTGTCTGTTCCTGGATTAGTGGGGGATCTCTCCAGTTGGCTGTGTGACTTTATGGTCTCTTGCTGTGTGCAAGGACATATTACCCTGACTCTCTCTGTCTTGCGCACAGAGACATTTGGTTTTTTCAATCGTTCCTACCGTTGGCGAACCTATTCTGTCCGGCTCTTGGGGTGGGAACTTTTTCTTTGACTTTGATAGTGAGCACAACTCATTTACTTTGTTATCCTTTTTCGAGGGAAAAAGTCCCCACAGGTGAAGAACCACGGACCAGTGGTTATTACAGTGGGAACATTTAATTGATTGCTTGTTCTTGTGGAAGTAGTTAACTCTTCACGGACCTTTTTCTGAGGGTAATAAGTTTGGAGATTGTTCCTTACAAGACGTTGGAAAGAGTATGGATTTTCTCGTTTGTACCTAACGGAAGTAATTGCGATACACATGATTACTTGATGGTATTTTCATTTGTTTGCTGTTTTTCTTTGACTCTAATTAACAGGGGTTATTTCCAGAGTGGTACGGGACTACGCTCAACCCCTGTGAAGCCTTATGGAGCCCTGAAAGGGTATGTCACTGTGAGGGTTTGAGCACTGATTTATTAAGTAATGATTTATTGCCTGTGATGTTGTACATATTGTGTTGTTATGACAGAGTTGTTCTTATCTCTATATATATACATGTGTATCTTGATACAGCAAACCCAAGAGGAAAGAATTGACGTTGCTACACAGGAGCTACGAAATACGTAGGATACTGCAGGCTGCATAGTGTTATTTTTAGTTACAGGTATTTACGTGAGTTGTATCTCTTGGGTATTGATGTGTTTAAATGTGCAGCCTTTATTACAAGAAAGAAAGAAATATTTATGATTCTTTGTTGTGGTTTCAGATCTCCCTCCTTGCTGTTCCCTCCCTCTTCTTCCCTCGCTTGATCATCCCACTGTCCTGTGCTTTTACAGCTATTCTGCTTGGGACTATCAAGAGGTGGATCATTCTAAGCTGCAAACCGACCCTGAGGATATTCTACTCTGACAGGTTGTAGGGATATAGAGGGCTTGTAGGTTCTCCAAGAACCCAAAGTACCCAGTGCAAACAACTGAGCTGCACTATATAATGGTTTTTCTTTGTGTACTGAGTATTGACCAATTTATAAGGTGAAATTAAATATGTTGAGTGAAAAATAGGTATCAAGATCACCTACGTATTTCTGAAAAGGGCATAAGATATGGAATTTAGGAGCAGTGGTTATTTGTACAGCTCTGAATTTGTGGGTACTCGCAGGAGCATATGATTTAGAGCAGTGATAGTCAAAGTACGGCCCGGGGGCCGCATGCGGCCCTCCTGACCTTTACATGCGGCCCCCTGGGCAGCAGCAGCACTGGGCTGCTGACTCAGCACTAACATGAAGAAACAAGTTAAATTTACAGCAATAACTTATTTAAAGGTTAATTTCAGTTAGGGAAAGACAGTAACTAGGCCCTTAACTTTAGGAAGACTTTCATTTTTAAAGACAGCAAATGAGTAACAATAGGATAGTCTTTTCAAAATTCAAAAAGTGTATTTAATAGGCCTGCAGAACTATTTCACCTTAGTAAATCAAATTATAGCAGTGCATTCAGAAGTATTTTTCTTAAAGTGATGTTTTTCAAACATTAATTTAGAAACGTTCATGCTTCTCCACCCCCTCAACCTGACAACAATGCCATTAGTGATTACATCCAAGCACAGGAGATGGTTTTGAACAGCACGCATCCTTAAGTCATGTATTTTAAGTCCCTATTATATGATAATGAAGAAAAAGGAGGGAAATTAAAATAAAACAATTGCCCAGGGTCACACAATTTGGTCAAGTGGAGAAGCCGGGATTCATCCCAGGTTTTCTGGTTTCACATTGCGCAATTTCGTTCACTTACTAAACATACACGCTTTGCTTTCCCTACACCGAATGTACACCCCATGCTGCATCAGTGCGGCCCTCGGTCACACCAACAACCAATCTTTGCGGCCCCCGAAAAGATGTTTGTGTGTACCCATGATTTAGAGGGTCTTTTTCGAAATGTGGTCTTTCTTACACAATGGCTTACATTTGGAAGGCACAAATGCAGCAAAATCCAATTGGTAATAATAAATATCCTACTATTCTATGCTCCCACATGTTTTCTGATAAAAATGGTACCTCACTTGTGTGGGAAGCCTTAGTGCCCACTACAGGAAACAGCGCACAACACAACATGGGCACATCACATTTTTTCACTCACAACTGACCCGTTTTTTGCAAAGTAGGTAGTTGTGGATTTTAGGCCCTAGCTCAGCTGGCACCTAGGGGAACCTAGCAAACCTGTACATTTTTTAAAACTAGACAGCTATGGGAATCCAGGATTGGGTAACGTACGTGGCTCTTACCAGGTTGCTTTACCTAGAATGCCTAGCAAACCTCAAACTTTGACTAAAAAACACATTTTCTTCAGAGTTCTGTGATGGTAAGTTCTGGAATCTGCAGGGAGCCGCAAACTTCATTCCACCCAGCATTTCTCTAACTCTTGCAATAAAAATGGTACCTCACTTGTGTGGGTAGGCCTAATCCCCGTGACAGGAAGCGGCCCAAAACGCAACATGGGTACATCACATTTTTCCACCCAAAACGGACCCGTTTTTTGCAAAGTAGGTAGCTGTGGCTTTTGGGTCCTAAGTCAGCTGGCACCTAGGGAAACCAAGGAAACCTGTACATGTTTTAAAACTGGGCACCTAGGGAAATCGAGGATGGGGTGACTTGGGTGGCTCTCACCAGGTTGTTTTACCCAGAAACCCTTGCAAACCTCACACTTTGACTAAAAAACACATTTTCTTCACATTTCTGTGATGGAAAGTTCTGGAATCTGCAGGGAGCCACAAGCTTCCTTCCACCCAGCGTTCCACTAAGTCTTCTGATTAAAATGGTGCCTCACTTGTGTGGGTAGGCCTAGTGCCTGCGACAGGAAATGGCCCAAAACGCAACATGGGCACATCTATGTTTCCACTCAAAACTGACCCGTTTTTGCAAAGTAGGCAGCTGTGGATTTTGGACACTAGCTCAGCTGGCACCTGGGAAAACCTAGCAAATCTGTAAAAAAATGTAAAACTAGACACCTAGGAGAATCCAGGATGGGGGGACTTGCATGGATTCCCCACTATGCCCTGCAAACCTCACACTTTACCTGAAATCACGCATTTTCCTTACATTTCTGTGATGAAACTTCCGGAAACCACAAAATTCCTACCACCCAGCATTACCCCATTTGTGCTGATAAAAATGCTGCCCTTCTTCTGTGGCTGGGCCTAGTGCCTGTGACAGGAACAAATCACACCAAGGTCAATGGGAGCCTTTGCGTGGGGACTCCAATTGACCTTGGTTTGATCTGTTCCTGTTGCTGGCACTAGGCCCAACCACATAAGTGGTGCAGCGTTTTTCTCGGCACAAGTTGGGCAATGCTGGGTGGTCATTTCATACAACAACAAAAAAGCTCAGGCTGCTCGGGAAGAGCTTCCCGAGCAGCCCAAGCCTGGGGAGATAAAGGGAAACCCTCTGGTGCAGAGCACGAAGGGGCCCCTTTTAAACTTCCCCAGTGTCGGCCAATGTGGGTTAACTCTTGACATGCGTCTGGCATCAGGATGCAAGCATGTGTGTGCACCACTCCCATTATCCTTGATGGGCAGAGCGGTTCTCTTTAAAATGATGTTTCATCCACGTCGCTCTATGTTCTACAAAACACTCTCTTTATGGTCACCCCGGACGTCTTAGGAAACGTTGATCATAAGGTACGGCTACTGTTATGGGAAGGGAGGCAGCTTGCGCATAGCTCTTCGTACAGTGCAGAGAGGTGTATAAGACGGGGGCTGGCAGATCCTGACATACTCAAATATATCGGGCCGCACAATTAGTGGCAGTCAATGACTGGGTGTTCACAGACTGAACTGAGCTATTGTATCGAGTGGACAGGGAGACTGTGGGGAGCAGGGGCTATCCGCCTGTTCTCTATAGAAAGGGGATGAGAGGGTGACCTGCCAACCCACACTCAGATGGAGGTAAGGGTGTGGCAAGAGGCTACTAGATATCTGGATGGGAGAGTAAGCTGATGGACAGGACCCCATTGATGATTAGCGATCTTCTACGAGAAGTTGGAAACCTGGAAGACTTCTCAAGATGGGCACTCATTGGTTTAGAGCACTTGGGCGACATATGGAGAGTACAGGCCTTGGTGAACTTTGAGGTCCTGCAACCCGAATATGCAGGGTTTGAAACATTCAGATACCTACAGCTTGGGCACGCCCTCTAGAAGAACAGCAGCTACCTAAGGCAGCACAGCTGGAGGATCGTCTCCTATTAGACCCCCTGACAGACAAAGCTATCTCCATGATATACAAGAAACTAATAAATAATTCCACTTACCTATTGACAGCTTTGAGAGAAGCGTGGGAAAGAGACATCGGGTAATTGAAGAAGATGACTGGGTTGAGGCAGTGCAGTGTCCTAGGAATGTGGCGCTACAATACCGCTTTTGCTTAGTGCAATTACAGATACTACATAGATCGTACTACTCTAGAGTGCTTATGCATCGAATGGGGAGGGGTGATTTTACCTAATGTCTGATGGGCTGCGGGCAGGTGGGTTTCTGTTTTCACATAATATGGGAATGCCCAGAAATTCAATGTTACTGTACAGGAATAGTGCGGATAATGGCCCAAGTTACTGGACTAGAGGTTCCCTTAGTTGCTAAATGGCACCTTCTGAATATTGTAGGCAAGGAGACGTGGCCTAGATACCATAAGATTTAGCTGGTTGTGGCTGCAGGGGTGGCTAAACGCAACATAGCGCATGCCTGGGGGGTAGAGATGCCCCCCGCAATGAGGATTTGGAAACTGATATGTATTGGTGCCAAAGGGCGGAGCAAGTAGTCTACCAAAGCAGGGGTTGTCCTAAGATAGGGGATAAGGTGTGGGGCAGTTTGCGCACTTACCGAGGCTATTAAGTAGATAGACATGAACAAGGGAGTAAGGGGAGAACAATTGTTATTTCTGAATCCCACCTAGGATGAGACTGACATCTTTGTAAATTGGGAAGATTCCACTCACTACAACTGTTACAACTGTTACCTCCACGTGCATGCTATGGTCTGGCTCTGATTAACGTGTACACTGTGCGACTGATTGGTCCACTGTATTTGCTGTATACTGAGCAATTGTTCAATAAAAAGAGTTTTTTAAGTCAACATGGTGCAAGAGCAACGAAAATGAAAAATGAGATTTATGAAGCCACGCAAGGCCACCTTTCTTGGCCCTGCGTGCCTTCATAAATCTCAGCCAACCAGAGTGAGGCTTATACCCCCCTCCCACTGGAGGGTGGCATAATAGGGGTGTACCCACCCCAAGGAAGGGACCCATTGGCCCCAACCTGTACCTACCTGAAACTCCTGTGAATTTAGTATTTAGAAGCAAACATGAACCTTGCCTCCTCAGACAAGCAAGAAGAAGAAGAAGCCACGCTGAAGGAAGAAGAGGAGGACACCAACTGCCTTTTCTCCAGTCCTACCGGCCTGTCCCGACCTCACCCTGCTCCAACAGAATCCTGGCGTTTCCTGCAGCCAGCAGCCCCCCAGAACCTGCCTTCCCTAAAAAGACTTTGTCTCCCGTGAGCACCGGACTTGCTAAAAAAACAGACTCTGGCTCTGGCCAAATCCGCGAGTCTGCACCCGACGCCCACGGCCCGAGTTCGAGTGGCCCAACACCACGAGGAGGTCTCCCCAGTGATCATGACCTGGAATCCAGTGATCCCTGACCTACCTCAAGCCTCCAGATGACGCCTGCAGCCTCTATCTGGAGGGTCCCCCTGACCACGACCGAAGCCGGTAAGGAAAACTCAATGCCAAATGACACCGCTGCACCCGACGCCCCACGGCCTTGGGTGGCCCAAACGATGGAGTCCCGTCATCCCCCTACATCCCAACTTACCTCTCCACCCGGTGGTCGCATCCAGAAAATCTTCGTGCCATAGCCTGCAGTGTTTGTTCTGACTGGAGCTTCCCCATTGAAACCAACAGGGCACCCAACGTTGAACCAGCACCTTGCACCCGGCCGCCCCTGTGCCCTTCTGGGTGCACCTTGTGTGCTAACTTGGATCCCCCTTTGCCTTGAGCTTAACCCTAGGAGCTTTGCTCCCTCAACCTTGTGGCCTGCTCATGAGCAGCCACCAACCGACGGCCCCCTCGCCCCATATGCTAACATTGGACCTCAGCACTCTGCACCCGGCCGCCCTAGTGCCGCTGAGGGTGCTTTTTTAGTGCATCCTTGACCCTGGGGGGAACCCTTGTTCTCACCCCAGAAACACAACCCCTAAGACCGTTTATTTACCTGCAAACCCATAACCTCATTTTTTCCCATAGGATTGCATTGACTGTTTTCCTCTGAAAAACGTCTGTCGAGGGTGTTTGTATGGAAACCTAAGAAACTGTGTTTTGATAAAAACTGTTTTACTTATCTTTTATCTAGGAAATGTCCCAGAGTGATATTTAGGCATATCACACTGAGTAGAAAAAGTAATCTGAAAAGTACTTTAAAAAGTAATCAAAAGTAATAAAGTAATTTCAACTATAATTGAATCTTTGCACAAACCTGTAACAAAAGTAATTCTCATCCAGCTTGCTTGTTGATCAATCTGTCTGGAAAAGTACAATTCTATTACCTGTACCTAAGTCCTGCTTGGTTCTACAAATAAAATACAACAAAGAAATATTTTTGATACAAACAATTGGTCTGAGTTCAGTCTTTGAGTGTGTGACATCATTTCTTGCCTGAGTGTGTACAATAAATGCTTAACACTACCCTCTGATAAACCCTTACTGCTCGCCCACACTACCACAAATAGAGAGTAAAGTATTATCTACTTTTACCTCTGTAAGCCTTTGGGGATCCCCTGGACTCTGTGCACACTATACCTTACTTTGGTATAGTATATACAGAGCCAGCTTCCTACATATGGCCCTAAATCTCTGAAGGGTGGCGGTCAGTCTTTTTGTTGCTCCAAAAATGTGGTGACATGGTTGAGGATGTCATCGTTCAAGTTTATGATGGCTTCACCATTGTCGAGTTGCCTAAATTAGGGCGGCGGTACTGTAGCAGGCCTACTGGGTGAAAAACTTTGTGATGTAACAACAGTCTTCCTTGACATTTAGGCCGATGATAGCCTGAGTTTCATTCAAGTTTGGAAAACCAGCAGCCTCCCTTAAGCTATCAATGCAGATCCTAATGTTGCCAGGATGCTTGCCCATGCAGTGGGGTCTGAGACCTTTTTTTTTTAATAGTCTTTATTAAGCATTTTCCACCATTTACAATAAACCGAGAACACCCCCCACCCACCCCACCCCCACGATCAGGGAATCCTGCGCCGGGAAACCCTTTTTTGGTAGCTGTTGCGCATTATAAGTTTAATTAATAAATAAATAAATAGCATCAGAGAAACCGTACATAATTTTATTATCCAAAAATAAACAAGATACTGGGATATAAACCATCAGTAACAAAACACAGATGTTAAACATCAAGCCGTTTGTTTAAAGTGCATCGTGCAGAGAAAGGAAAGAGACTGAGCCAAAAGTGCATAAATATTAACAAAACTTCCTGCCTTTACATATACTATCACAGGGTAATAATACGAATTTTTAGGTACAGGGCCAAAACCATCGGCAATAGACTCTTATAAAAAAATTAATTTTTTATCATTAGATGAATCATGATAAGACACAGCTTTAAACATAAGACCATTATTTAAAGTGCGAAGTGCAGAAATAAGAAAAGAAGACGTTTAAAATAAATAAATATCATCAAACCACCCTGTTTTACGGCTACCGTCAATTTACCAATCTAGATATCGGTGCCCACATTAGCTGTCCTTTTTTCCTTGCTTTAGCGCCTTTTCTGCAATAAATCGCTTTCTCCAAATTGGAGATGGCTAATAGACAAGCAAGCCAGTGTTGAAATTGAGGAGGCTGTGGGTCAAGCCACGCTGTAGCAATTAAAAGTCTAAAACCGTTATTGCAACGGCGAGAAAATAATCCATATCTGGGGTCGATTTCTCATCAAAAACCCCTAATAGGATACATTTTGGACTCAATAAAACTTTTATACCTAATTTGCTAAGGCAAACATTTTGTATTTCATTCTTGACGGAATTTAAAGATGGGCAGGTTGCAAACATATGAACACAATGTCAGCACAAAATGTGGAACAGCGCGGACACTTAGTTCCCTGCCCCGAACTCCACTTTGGGGTCTGAGACCTTTTCAATCAATCTGGCATCCTTCAGCTTTCGTAATTTCACCTCTACTACTGGGCAGAGATGAAACAGGACCTGCCGTGTAGGAGAGTGACTGGTTTTATGGTTGAGTCAATATGAAGGGCTACCGGGGTTGCGCGTAGCTTTCATAGTCCTTTAAAGAGGTGTTGGAACTTTGTATCTCTTCCACACTGCTAGAGTGAATGGCTGTTGCGAAGTGGACTAGCTTTAACTCCTCCGCCGTGGAGCATCTGAGTAGCATTTCTATGCTACCTGTTGCGACTTAGAAATTTGCTTTGTACCTTGCCCCAGCATGTGTTACAGGGCATTTGAACATGCCTTCCAGGGTGAGGGGTTTGATTCCTCCATATGCAAATATTTTGTCCACACCTCTTTTTGTGAGTCATCATTGGTGCAGGTGATTGCTAGCTCCAGCAATCTGATGTAGAACACATAGGTGGACTCCCCCTTTTTGGGAATCCTTGGTGGAGCTTGAACCGCTCAAAATCTGGGTTCATTTGGGGATCAAAATCTGGTTTCAAAGCAGTTACTGTACTATCATAGATATCGTACACACCTGTATTATACAGATTCTTAAAAGGCTTGAATATTTCTTCCCCTGCATAGTGTAGCAACACAGATTTCTTGACCTTCCTATCCGTCTCCTTTCTGGCATTGAAATAGTTATTTAATCGAGCAACCAATAAACGCCAGAGTGATACTGCCATGGTAGGTTCACTGAGTTCAGTAAAACGGGGGGGACTGTCTGCACCGCCTATATGATGTGGCTGACCCCATTTGAGGACCCGGGGAGGAGCGTATTGGCTGCAATAAGCGGTGGGGGAGCCTGGGGAGCTGCTTGTACTCTGTTTTGGTTCATCATTCTGGCTGGGGTGCATCTGTTGGGTGTTGCGCAGGCACGCATAATGCAACAAGCTTACTTGCTCACCTTTGCAGTCACGTTGTGGCAGAGATGAAATTAACTTCAGTGCCATGTCTTCCAGCTGTGGGGTGTGTGGGTGGACAGAGCACTTTTAGACAAGAGGGCTGGTACTTACTAGAGTCAGTCAGGTGATGCGAGAGGATGACAGCAACTGTCGCCTGCATGCAATTATATTTGCAATTGTATATTGCCCCTGGTGGCGGGGCTCCATCGCATGTGCACTGCATCTATGTAGTGGTAGGGAAAACTCAGGGCTCCGCTGGCAAATGCTAACGGCCTGGAGCATTGGTGTCAGTGTGCGAGCACTTTTCATTAACTGGTTACATCGTGTTCTTGCATCTGGGTGGTTGGTACCACAGCCGAGATGGTGGTGGCACGACAGGTGAGAAATCCTTGTTGCCAATGTAGTGACTGCATGTAATGTGAGAGCGGGCCCCATAAATAAAGACACCAATTAGTAGCGGCCCGTTCCCTGCCAAAGTGGGGGGTGGGGGCCCGGGTCACAGCAGGGAGGTGGGGAGGGTTTGGGTACAAAAAATAAATAAATAAAAAATAAAGATAAACTTACCCTACTGCTGCCGCCGCCGTCTCCCGCACATCGGCTTTTCCTGCTTCTGGCTCTGGGGCTGGGCACAGGCTCTCAGCCTACCCTGCAGCCAATCCTAAAGCTGTTCTCGCATGAGAGCAGCTTCAGGATTGGCCTGAGCGTCAGCAACCTGCGCTGCCAGGCAGATTGGGAGCCTGTGCCTGCTCTCTCCAGCCCCAGCAAAGCAGCTGAGGCTGGGGAGAGAGTCACTGCGCATGAGGGGTTTGGCCGGCCTGAGACGGCCGGCCGGCCAAACACCTCATACGCAGTGAAGGGAGTGCCCACCACTCCCCCACCAGCAGTGTCATTCTCCTGGACCCACCCCCAAGACTGGTCAGAGTCCTGGGGGCAGGTCCAGAGGATTAAAATAAACGATAATAAAACAGGTTTAAAACCGTTTTTTTAATTGTTTTATGTACTGATGGTGGCAGGGGGCGGCGCTCCTTCGCCCTAATGGAGCGGCCGCCGCTGGCGTCAATACAAATTGCTTTGGGGACAAGAGCCGGAGTTGTCCATGTAGGCATGCTTGTAGGCAGTTGTGTCACTGGTGTGTCATGTGGCACACTACACCCTCCTTAACCAATATGTTTAATTCCTCTTCAGTGAACGTCTTCTTTAACTTTTTGCTCCCTTCTAAGGTGCAACGGTATTCTGATGTGGCCATTTCCATTAGGATGGTACAATGGGCTCCCTTCTGTTTGTCGTGTGAAGCCTTCAACGTGCAATCATGTCATCAGTTTCTAACGAGCCTCTTTCGCGATGGTGTGATTTTTTGATTCACACTGTTGCCTATCGGCCCTTGGATTTGCAAATTATAGCAATGTATTGTATTTTTGGGCTAGGGTCTGTTGGTCACATGCAGTACATGATTTCATGAATCACTAAAACTCCCAATTTTAGCACATTTGCTATTCTTTCCAGATATATAATGTGGTAGCAGCTGTTCCTTCTTACTTTATGAACAGGGTCTTAAAGGGGGACCTTGACTGGTTGCCCGCAACTGGGACCAAATGTGAGCAATGCTATTAATGACCTCAATTTGTTTTTGTTTTCATTTTAATATTTTTTCAATTTGATTTTGTTACTTGAATTTGGTGCCCAACGTAATTGACGCCCCAGTTAACCTGGCCCCCTCAACAACATAGAGCCTTAAGTGTAAAGACCTTTTGCAATAGCAAAACATGCGATTTGAAAAATCACAAGGATTGTGACCATAAAAGGGGTTTTCTTTATGTGCAAAAGCCCGTTTGCAAGAAGGATTTTTTTTTCTGACTCAGGAAAGGAATTTTGCGATCCTCTCTGAGTCGCAAATAGGAATGGCATGAAAGGGGTGTCTCCCCTCCTAATGCCGATTCAGAAAGGAATGTATCAATGGTTTACGAATGCAGTTGCAAAAACAAACCATTGATGTGTTATTGACCCTGAGTTGTGGTGGTAACTGATTCACAAATGTGAAGGGGTTCTAAGAGGATCGTTTCCCCTTTTGGAATTGTTTTGGCAACCTCGGAGGGGCGGATTGCTTTTTTTTTTTTTTAAACTTAAAAGTAGCACCGATTGCTTTAAGGAACATGAGCTGCTTTAAAACCGAAAAGTATTCTGTTTTGGAATGCAGTCTTCAAACATTTTCATTTCAAGGCCTGCATCTAGTAAAATATTTTAGTCAGTGCCCCTAAAAAACTTATTTTCTCAATTGTCTCACAGTTATTATGAACACTTTCGTGAGAAAACCAAAAATATTGTAGTGGAGGTAGCGGGTACTTTAAAAATAAATAAAAAACAAGCAAAACAGATGACAAGTAATGCTTTTCAGTTTACCACAATAAATATTATGTATATATACAAAAGATTTCAAGCTTACCCAAAGTTCCAAGTGACATCGGAAGCGAGGCTTAGGGGACATGAATTTACATCTTTAAAAAATATCCAAAAATCAGCTTTATTTTGCTTGGTTTCTTTTAACGAAAAATTCAGGGCATGAAATTAAAACTATGCTGTAAATTAAAGAGCTAAAATGTCTAAGGGGCTTTGGTATAGGGTCACCTACATCATCTAAGACATATTTATAAAAAATCAATGTTACTTTGTTACCTTTTATTTTCCACATTAACACATTTTCAGTTTCATACATTGCAACGCTGTTAAGTTTTCCCTTTAAAAAACATGTTCAATGTTGCTGAGAAAAATTATTCTAATTTTGAGAGACTCGTGATGTGACAAAAGAAGCTTCAGTCATTGTCATAGCCTTGCACTACCAGGACATCACTTTGGGGATTTGAACTAGGCCCCCAGTTGGTTGTATGACAGAACCAGGCATGCGTTTACCACGCATGCCTGTTCCACGCAGGCTGAACAACGAAATTCTTAACCACGAATATGCCTTTACCACGCATGCCTTTACAACGAATCATGCTTTGTTAAGGCATATATGGTAAACACATATCCGTGGTTAAGACTGTACAGCTAAGGGGCCGATTCCGATGTCGGACGGACTCAGGTCCGTCCGACATCGGTCCAGAGCCGTAACCGACCGATCTGCTGTCGTCGGTTACGGCCCAGGCAGTACGATGCGACTGAACCCTGTTCGGTCGCACTCGTATCTCCCACAATGGGAGCATGCATTCCAGACGGAATGCATGCTGGCATGGAGAAAGCAGGAGTGCAGTTCAACCCCTGCACCCTGTGGCCGGCACCCCAAGGTGCCTGCCACCGGGTGCAGGGTTCAACAGAGGGGCACCATAGGTGCCTCCAGGCCGCCATTCGGCGACCTTGCACCCATGGGGGTCCCACTGGGGGCCCCCAAAGACAGTGACCGACTGCCTTTTCGTGCCGGAAAGACCGGCACGAAAAGGCAGTGAAAAACTGCCATCGTACTCCCTCGGTCGCAAAGAGGCAGCCGGGGGAGTACAGAGGGATTTCCGGATGGCTGACGGGCTCTCCGAACCCGTCGTGAGCCATCCGGAAATCCGAGTCGGATTCTTTTCCGACCGAACCCATCGGAATGGCTCGGTCGGAAAGGAATCCGAGCGGCACGTTCCGATTCGGTCGGAAGGGCTCCGACCATCGTTCGGTGCCCTTCCGGCCTAAATCGGAATCGGCCCCTAAGTCTTAACCCCTCGACCCCTGCCCCTGGCCTGAGTTCCTAAACTACCCCACTCCCCCCCAGCCCTGGTTACTTTTTCGCCCCGCCCTCCCCATATCCCTAAAAACTACCCCTAAGCACTACCCTGCCCCCAAAGTCTTAAGAAGTATTACGACCCCTGCCCCCCGCCCTGAGCCCTAAAACTGCCCCCAAGCCCTGAAAACTAACCCGAACCCCCCCCAGCCCTGAATACTAACCCGAACTCCCCCAGCCCTGAATAGTACCCAGAACACCCTCAGCCCTGAAAACTATCCCGAACCCCCACAGCTCTGAAAACTACCCTGAACTCCCCCAGCCCTGAAAATTTACTCAACCCGCCCCCAGCCCAGAAAACTACTCCTGACCCACCCCCAGCCCAGACAACTACCCCAACCCACCCTCAGCCCACAAAACAACCCCAGCCCACAAAATAACCCCAACCCACCCCCCAGCCCGACTTAAAATTACCCCGACCCACCCCAGCCCACAAAACATTCCCGGCTCACCCCCGGCCCACAAAAGACCCCGAACCCCCAGCCAATAAAAGTACCCCGACCCAGCCCCACTTAAAACAACCCAGACCCACCCTCAGCCCACAAAACAACCCGCCCCCCAGCCCCACTTAAAATAACCCCGACCTCCCCAGCCCCACTTACCTCACTGCCTCACTGCGATCTCTTTCTGCTTCCGTCCGTCTGCAAGCCCTACCGCACATATACCTTAACCACGCACATGCGTGGTTAAGGCATATGCGTGGTAGGGCTTGCGTAGTTCAGCCTTCGTTGTAAAGGCTGTTCATTGTTCAGTCTTCTCCTAACCTCATTTTCTGTACTTACATTGATACCAATACCTGCTTTAGTTTTATGTTGTCTTTGCAAGTGTAAGGCTGTTTCCATCTGCTCAGTATAGACCCTTTCATATTCAAAGGTGACTAGAGTAAACTTTATTTTAGGTCTGTCCTTTGAGACAGCCTGTAAGGGATTCAACCCACCAGGGAAATACCCAAATGCACTTAAAGGCCTGGCAGCCCTGCTTAGAGACAGCTTTAGCTGTCTGAAGAGACCTCATGACTTCATGACTGACTGACATACATACACACACACACACACACACCCTCCCTTCATGTCATACCTATTTTTTTAAGGACCAACCATTGATCGTAATAGAATATGTATTTACTATTCAAACTCCACGCGGACCCTAAAACTGGAGTAGGATAAACAGCGGACCAAAGCGAATATAACTAAGCTTTTAGTTTTTCAATACACTTGTTTGAAAGTACTTAAATACACTATGAGGACCAGTCCCCATAGTGAGCTGATCCTGAGAGAGGCGGTGTTTGACTGGGTTTGTCAACACCTTGACTGATGCACACACACACACGTGTCAGCCATTGGCTACTTTGGTTTAGCTGGCCTTCCTAGTTGGCTGACATAGTTGTCCATCACTTCGGTATCAGTCCATTAAAATCATGGATGAGCCACGTATAAAGGTAGTTCACATCTGAGGTGTGCCCAATTGATGACCTAAACCTATCCCGCCCAACTTGCTACTGTACTCCCCCACCATGCTTATTTTTTCTTGAAGCTGCCAGTTCCTGTGTAGTACCTATGTGTGTGAGTCTGTGTGCAGTACAGCATCACCATGGGACTCCCCGTAGCCACCCCAACCTGCAACCCCCCTCTGCAATAATGACATAAGCAAAATGATGAAAATTATTTACTTCCTTCGTAGGAGTGGATTAGCAGGAGGTGACAGCGAAACAATGAAATTCTTGGGTACAATAAAACCCCAACGGCACTGCTATGAGTTTTAACTAGGCGTTCTAACGCTGCAGTTGTGAGTTTTTGGAAGTATACTTCCCCTGGTTTGTGCAACTCTCTTAATTTTGATATAACGTATACGAAAAAAACTTTCTACATTGCAGAATGATGTGAATTTCAAAATGTTATTTGCATCGAGAAGAAGGCAAGTATTTTTAGTCCTGGGGTCTAAGGATGCATCTTACTTTACACCCATGAGGGAAGTGAGTGTGTTTGGGGGCTGTGCATCTGGAGGGAAGGGAGTGATAGAATTTCTAAAATGTGCATGTACTGTGCTGAATGGTTAATAATAGTGTGTGGAACACACAAAACCCTTGCCCATACTCCTAGAAATATGGCCTATTAACTGAATGGTTTCTAATGGTATGTCGAACACATACAACCCTTGCTCAGTGCTCCTAGAAATATGGGCTATTAATGTTCTGCACACACAAAGTCTTTGCCTTGGCGCTCTTAAGGTTAGTACTGAATGATTCTTATTTAAGTCAACCTCTTACTTATGAGACAGATCTTACCTCACGACAAAAAGAATCAGGAAGCAAGAGTAATTAGGCTGAGTCCACCTACCTTGTGGGTTCTATAAAGCCTTGTTTACACACAGTCCTTCCTGAACTACCATCCTAACCCCCAATTCCAGCAGACCAAGGGAGGTTGTAATGATTGTGATGAGGATACTCATAACTAAGGATAATAAATATTACTGGTAAGCAAGCATTGCCTTATCCCTACATCCCTTGTCCTCTTCCCAGTGATTACTTATGAGGAATATCAAAGCTCTGCTTGACGTAAGCAACATATTACAAGAATGCATCACTATCAATACATGTGAACACCTTAAAATAAATAAACCATATCTAATAGAAGATACATTACAAGACATTCGGTCCAAAATTACCACAATATATTCCCAGAATTATGTAACAAAAGTGTGAGGAAAATCCCTTGTGGCTGATCTGCAAATCTCTGTCAAAGAAATACCCTGAACCTCAGCCTAGCAAGCTGCCACTGCTCTGTTGGATCTACTCACAATTTATCTGGAGGAGAAATATTAGCTAAGGTGTAAGACATAGAAATCGTCACTCTTATCCATTTACTATAAGTGATTTTGGAAGCTTTATTGTCTTGACTTGAACCACCAACGGGAACAAATAAGTGATCAGGTTTTCTAAAGGGCTTGGTGCACTCAAGATAGATTACTACAGCCTTTTTCATATCTAGACAGAAAAGAAGAGATTCTTCCCTAGAAGAAGGCGAAGGAAAGAAAGATTCCAGAATATGTTCCTGCTTCCTCTGAGCCATGAAAGAAATCTTAGGTAAGAACTCACGATCCGGTCGTAACATAATCCCATCTTCCAACACTCTAAAAATTGAGAGGTTACACAACAAGGCCCTCAGCTCTCCAATTCTTTTGGCTGAAGTAACAACAACCAAAAACAACACGTTCAAAGATAGGTACTTCAATTCAATGGACTTAAGAGGTTCAAAAGAACAGTTTTCAAAACCAATAGTAGTTTCCAAGGAGGAAAAAATGCACCACTAGCCTTGCTTTGCTAAACTCTTAAGTAATTTGAATCCCAGTCGATCCTCACTTGCCAAGCCTCTCCAAGGCATCCTGAAAACTCTTATGGCAACTCACTTAGTCTTTAGAATAGACACTCTTAGTTCTTTCTGAAAAGAATCATACTAAATCTGTAAAACCACAGAAATGTCTACAGCTGGACAAGCCAGAGTACCACTTCTGAAAATTCTTCCAATGCCGGGAATACAATTTAAAAATAGAAGAGAGCCTAGATTGCTGCATATTCAGTGCCAAATGTTCTGGACTACCCTTACTGCACAACCCCGCCTTTTCAACCTCCACACCGATAGTTCTAAGCAGTGAAGAAGAGGACCCCCCCCCAGTGCCCAAAGAGGGAGGAGAGTGAGAGGGATTCTCCAGGATGGAAATAGATTCATCAACTGTATGAGCGGGAGCTTTAAGCTCTGAGGCCAAAATAGAACCACCAAAATGATGCCTACTGCTAGCCTCTGAACCTTCATCTGAAGATGAGGAATGGGAGGAAGCAAATGAAAAGCATCGAGAAGAATAGTAGGCCGAGGAAAAGATAGAGCATCTACTGCCCAAACACCCAGAGTTGGAATCTGAGCACAAAATCATAGAAGCTGTGTGTTTATCTGGGATACAAAAAAATCTATTTAAGGATCTCCAAATCTCTGACAAATCTACATGAAGATTAATGGAGTCAGGTAAAGATTGCGGGACATTATAAACTTTTTTCTCAGAGAGTCTACTTGTAAATTGTCCTTTCCTCTGATGTAGCTGGCTGAGATCGACAAAAGGTACAGCACTGCGCAGAATCCTATCTTCACTGGAATTAGATTTATGGATGAGGATTTTGAACCTCCCTGTCTCTTCACATATGTCATAGCTATGTGATTGTGCTCACCAGCACATTATACTCTTTAAGAACCTTCTGTAAATTAATCATACCTTCCGAAATGCTGACAGTTCTCTCCCATTCGATGATTGAAGCCTCTCCTTCATTGTCCATTTACTTTGACCAACCTCGTCTAACAGAGTTGTGGCCCAACTCGTCAAACTGGCATCCACCATTAACACATAAGGGGTCCAAGATGCACAGAAATCCCTTGGTCAATGATCCTGATCTCAAGCACCACTATAGTTGAAGAGCTAGCTGAGGAGTGACTGGAATTAACTTATTGGTTTCGAAAATTTCAACAAATATGTCAATGGAAATCAAAGGTGCAGTCTGTCCCAAGCCACTAAAAACACATAAGAGGCATTGTCACTTTACTCTCAACCATAATCTCCCTGATGCTTGCTTCTGTGTTAATAAATGTAAATGTATCTTACAGAGCCTCTCTGCTCTTTCCTCTGGAAACAAATGACACATTGGGAAATGTATCAATAGTCCTGATAAGATAGACACTCCTGAGTTATTTTTAGAGTATGCCTGTGCAAGATTTTCGTAATTTTGCATTACGCTTGTACATGAAACTCCAGAATTACATCATTAAAATGTTTTAAGAATGCGAGAATCATGGCATATTTTTGCATTTGAGAGATATATGTTTCTTTTTTAAAATTCTGATGATATATGTAGTTTTATGCGATGGGTATGTTGCGAATAAAGTTTATATTGATTGATTACATCATTATGCCACTTCATGTAATTATGTGCCATTCGCGGTAAACATTTACTGCAAATGGCGTGATTTGCTGTAATTTGCTGTAAAAAATTACTGAGAACGCGCAGAAAAATGCAGAACGCGAGTGTCTGTAGTTTGCGGTTTAAATGCATCCTTGTACCAAAAATTGACGGATGGACGCATTTAGCATTAAAACAAGCATGAAAGGACAGAGTTGCATTTTGCTCAATTACGTATAATTTTGCGTAATGTTGCTGTCATTTTGTGTAATTATGCAAAAGCAATTTACACAAATTTCACATACCCCTATTTTAGACCCCTCAGTGCCTCTTCATTTGATGTTGCTATCTGACAACCCTAAAGATGTAGCAGTGACACAAAAGGTGATACCGTCTTGGTGAATCCTCTTTAGGCAGATCTGATCTCAAATAGCAGCATCTGGAACTGATAGCGATTCCCAAACAATCCAAACTATTTGAAAATGTTAATGTCGGGCGACATTTGGTACATGAAAGTAAGCGCCCATCAGTTCTAACGTTATCATGTAAGCTCCAATAGGTATCAACCAAATTTTCCTTTGAAGTGTCTCTGTCTTGAAAGGTATCTTTTGAATCCATTTGTTTACTTTTCTTAAATCTATGGTCAGGTGAAATCTTCCAGTCACCTTCAGTACCAGGGATTTTTTTTAATTAATTCCCTTTCTTTGTTCCATCCTTGGAACTTTTTTTATGGCATTCTTATAGCTAGAGCCTAGACTGATGCTTTCATTGCATCCATCTTCTTCAGATTAGAAGGAACAGTGATTAGAAGGACTTGGAGTCTGATTAGAAGGGCTTGGAGTCTTCTGATTATAAGGGCTTAGTCCCAGTCTTTGAAGAACTACAAATGAATTCTATGATGCAGGCTTCTGTCACTAGCTTCAGAACCCAGCATTCAGAGGTAGACTGTTCCCAAGCTACCTACAGGCCAATCTGGGCCATTTACGACAATGTCAGGAACATTGTGACTTCCCCAGGGGGGGGGCGCTTTATTCTTCAGTTGAAATTGATTCTTGAAGTTTTTTCCTCTCTGTTTGTTAGAGTGCTGACTAGGTTGCTTCTTGATGGTTGCCTGGATGAAGACTTGTTAGAGGTCTGATGAAAGGTACCAATGATTGAGGGAAGATTAATGTTTCTTTTCTTAAAAAATTCCATGTAAAAGGGTTTTATTTTCTAGTCAAAAGTTAAGTTTCTCTGATTCTTTATTCATTAATCAATTTTCAATCAGGTTACAGAATTGAAAATAGGAAAAATAGAATTAATACAGAACATATTATAAATTGCATACAAAACACTCCATAAAGAAAAGGGAATGAGGCATAAAATGTCAGTCAGAACTCTTTAAAGAGTTTCAGGAAAAATATAATTCAAGAATGAGTTTTGCAAGCCTAATCAATAATTAATAATTGGCAAAAATCTCCCTTAAAGAGAAATAAATGCATAAGACAAATAAATCTTTTCAAAACCAGTTAGTCAAAAGCATGAAACTTAAAGTTTTAGCATCAAAATCTGTCCTGATCTCTCAGCTGCTCTTTCTCTGTGTTCGCCTGTTCATCTCTGCTCCTCTGTGTCTGACACAGAGGCTGCTCCTTGAAAAGGCCCTCCCTTCACAAGACCACAGAAGAATGTGATCTGCCAAAAAGCAAGGCCAGCCTACACCTCCCTAAAATATGTGAACAAAGGCCCCCTCCTCCCTCTGTGTCTCCTCGGACGCAATCTCCTCCCAGGCTGCACCCGCGATGTTCACGTACCTAACCCAAATGATGTCTGGTCAGATCTGCTCCTCTCTCTCTCCTCATCTCTCCTGACACGCCCCTAAGGGGTCATTATTTATACCCTAATTCTTGGCTGACTACACTAAAATGTTGCAGTTTCAGTAGAAACTCGCACTGTGATTGGTTAGCACAGGTGACATAGGGGTCTCATCATCCTGTTCTCATTGTAAGTCCAACCCATACTGGTTCTAACAAAGGAAGCGTTAAGGCTTAATACAGTCATATGTACCACCATCAATAATTATACAATATTGCAACATCTAAGCGACAAAAATGTATCAGTCCATTTCCGTCTCGCTTTCACATCGCACGCAGGGATGACACTCTCCCACAAACACTGGTATATTGGCACGGTGACAGGAGTGTGCAGATCACTGTGGCCTTGACCCATGTGTCTTCACTTGAGGCACGTGGCAGTTCAGGCAGCTGGCACATTCTTCTGCGCATGCGTCTCTCATTCAGCACACTGCTAACAATTCTCAGCCATGCTGTATTCTTAGGCAGCCATTTTATTGTGGGCCCAAAATGTATACTAAAGTAAAACAAACACAGAAGAATATTAATTTATGAAGTAAAGCCCATTATGTTCACCTCCCACCATTCTAATACCCTGTATTAATTATTACCTAGCGAAAGCTATTAATTTAAAGCAGCTTTTCTATTATTAGTGCACAACATGCAAAATGTGCAATGTACAACATAGCATAAACATGCACCAGTGCAAATTTTCAAAGCGCAAACAATTAATGCATGCTCATAGCAACATGCTCTAATGTTTTAGATAGCTTTTCATGCAAATTGCGTTTGCCCCACGTGTAGTGTTGGTGCATGGTTGATTAATTAATACATATTATAAGAAAGATGTGTTATGAACTGAATATGCATTGTCTAAATATGCAACAAAGCCAAGGTCTCTTGAGACGGGGACAGAGGAACAAAGGTCTTTCATGGAGAGGAGAAGGGAGGAAACATTCCATTCCTTATCTCAAGGGTAGAGAGGCCACAGTGTGCCTTCCAAAGGAAACTGAAATCACAAGTTTTTTCTACACTGCAAAATGCCTGTTATTTCAGCACAATTATGTGCTACCTTAAAAGTAAAAAAAAAAACATTTCTTAAATTAAATGTACGTTGTATAGTGAGGTTAAATCTAAACTAAACACATTTTAATCACCCTGGATTAATTAATTGAGCATGGGTTTTAAATGAAAGCATTTCAGACTGAAAGCATTTTGACCAGGCCTCATTTCATGTTTTCATGTGTTTTCACTTGCACCAAAATCTGCGTGCCATTTTAAAATGCAGTCTGTCTGAAACACAAAAATAAAGCAATGCATAATCTAGGTGAAATCTAAGCTACATCAGTAGTAGTTCCATCATACAACCCTTTTCTGTAATTGTCTGAACACAGGTTTGGAAAATGTACCAGGCATTTCTCGTGCGGGAAACTCCATGTTCTGTCTTATTCGCAAGAGTGTTTTAGGCAGTAACTCATTATCGAAGTATTTCCCCTATGATTAAAAGAGGCACATCTCCTCTTCTTTAGAACCAGAAAGTCAAGTCTCATTTCCTTTGAGCAGGCCAGATTTATCAAGCTTTAATGCAACACAGCAAGACAACTGACTGCGCTGCGTGAAAGGGAGAAGGCAGGAATTTACCATATTTACCAATATATGGTGCATTCCTGTTGTCTGCCTGCGCTGGAGCCCAATCTGCTGCCTAGTGCCAATGCAGGCACTTTTGCACTATGGTGCCTGCATTGCAGGCAAGATTGTTTTTGTGCAGAAAGGGACACTTTCCTGCACAAAAACAAACCTCTGAGGCTGCTTCCTCTTTCTAAGTGTGCTGCAGAAAGCAGCACACTTAGAAAGAGAAAACAATGAGAAGAAATAAAGATATATCTCCTCGTTGTGCCTCCCCAAGGAAGGCGTATCATTTTGACGCATTCCCAGGTTTACCACTCTTGGTAAATCTGGGAATGTGCCAAAAAACATGGGTGGATGTGCAGGAACACCCACGCTGCACCCATGGAATGCCTTCCAGGGCAGCGCTGCCTTGCGTTACTCCAGGTTTACCAAGAAACTCAGGGCCACGCAAGTTGGCCTTGCATTGCTTGGTAAATCGTACTTAAGGATTGCATTGCCCTTGCAACACCCAGCGGGATGCAAGGACAACGCAATCCCTTGATAAATCTGACCCTTGATCCTTATTCTGGATACCATATATGACTTCCCATTAGATTTGCTTCACTTTTGGCCTGATTTAGATCTCGGCTGACGGGTTACTCCATCACAACGGTGACGGATATCCCATCCGCCGAAATATAAATCCCATAGGTTATAATGGGATTTATATTTCGGTGGACGACAAACGGGATATCCGTCACCGCTGAGACGTAGTACCCGTTCGCAGAGATCTAAATCAGACCCTTTATCTTTAAAGAATTTAATCTCAGGACCCTTTCCCCTCCTTGACTTTTTCCTAGAACGAGAAGCGGGTCTGGAGGAAGAAGGTGAGAAAAGATCCACATGTATGGATTTCCTTTTTTTGCCCACGTACAACCTCAAGTCATAAATCAGCGTTTGCCAGCGTAAGTAGTAAATACAGCTCAAGAATCAGCATTCCGCTGACAATCATAGGCTTACCTGCTCAGCGTGCTCACTTAAATGCTAAAAAAGGGCATGTTGAGTTGATTTGACAAAAACGCAGACCTGTCTTCAAAACAGCTCATATCCATAGTTAGTGCCTTGTCCAGCACATTTATTAAAGAAATACCATTGCATACGTCATCATTATCCATTTCTGTCATTTTTATAGACATTTTAGTTTCACCATTGTAAATATCAGTATTATTACATAATGATGCTGATTACTATTTGTCAATGTTCAGTTAATAATTATGGAATAAGACAGTAATTTCTGTTAATGTAATTTACAAGAGGGATGTGAACTTCTTAATTTTTAAATAAATGATGAATATACATTTTACTAACTTTTCATTAATTGGTTACACATACTGAATACCTACTAACTCTTACATAATGATGGGTGAAGGTTTTCATTTGTCTATCAAATTAAAATTGCACCTCTGACTAACTGATAATAATGAGATTTTTACAGTGCATAGCTACCTCCTAATAACATCTAATAAGGGTTTTGGACTTTGATTTATTTTGAGGAAGAATGAGGTATGTGAGTAGGAAAGACTATAAGAAACTACTTCTTTTCGTACACTAATGTGGTGTTTGATTTACTACATATTATAATTATCTTTGGATTGGTTCAAAAATGATTTTTTATAATCCTAGGATTTCTGAATAGGACATTAGTTATTGACATAGAGGACTTTTTTTTTACATTAATTGATATAGTATCCCTCCTTTTGTTATTGTTCCAGCTAGGATGTTCTGCTGGTTAAATTATATATTGTGACCAAATTCAATATTTCAAGATGGCACCCGTTTTACCCAGCTGGGATGATCTGCTGGTGTGTATATATCATGCTTCCATCATAGGCATTTCAAGATGGCACCCGTTTCCTAAGATGTTCAGCGACTAGGCAATAATTCCTTTTCCCTTTGGGGATTTGCTCTCTCTTAATATACACATTCATTGTGATATTTGTACCGCCCATATAGGTGTGGCAGGTAATATACTGGTAATTGTGTTGCAGCATGTAATTCGTAAAGTGGTAGATTAGTGAATTTGTAATATTTGGCAGTCCACAAGCAATGCATTTGTACAACATGGCTAAGTATATTTTTTATGTGATTGGTTACAGTATGGTGTTTGTACAATGTTGTCCTTCATGTGAGGGGATTTAGAAATGGCAGCCCCAATAGATATCTTATTGCAGCAGTATGCACGACATGACTGCTGTGCAGGATATAAATTAGACTAACATGATGGGGCTTGTGTAAAACGCCAACACGCAATACTAAGTATCTCTGCAGGCGAGGAGAATGACTGAGATGTCATTCTTGCATCATGTTATTGCACAGATATAGCTCCCCGGGTGAAGATGCCATTACTTGCATCATGGTACTGTACTAGACTGGCTCCATGATGAATAGATTATATGGCTGCATGCAAGACTGTTAATCTTTTGACTTTAATGTAATGCCGAGCAAGATATAAATTGAACACATAAATGGCGATGGTACGAGACGTCAACACATACGAGGGCATGATATGACATACTTTCCCAGGTGTTTTTAATACTCAAGATGCCCTTCTTGGATCATGTTCTAGCACGAATAGAGATATCGGGTACTTCATCTCCCCTGTAATGAAATGTTGTTCTTGCATTCTATGCACTGATTCATTTGAATATAGGTTATGACAGTTTACAGGAGAATATTATTATGTAACTTTAATTCAATACTTCTCTCACAGTTTAAAGGAATGATTGCTCTATAATGAAATGCTATATTTGATATTTAATTCATTGTTTCCATGGAGTAACACACTAAGCTGTTTTACATGGGATTGTGATTTTTTTTGTTATATGGCACCCCAGAATGTTAAAGGGTTTTAATGGATATTACTGGCAATAATTGCTGATGTATTTAGCTGACTCTTAGTGGAGTGATTCGTATTAAGGAAACACGCAAGGGTGTTGGATACTTGTATATCTAAATTAAAGTTTTTAATGAAAATTGAGGGTACTATTCTATCTAATGATTATTTTAAATGATAGATTCAACAATATCTAGACATGGAATTCTTGCATACTGGTTTTGGCTTATTGATGGAGATTTGAATGGTTTGTTCAGTCATGAATGAAGGGCTGAATTAAAGTTGCCCAACGAATATGTTGATTTGCGATCCGGATTTTTGGAGATGAAGTTGTGTTTACGGGTAAGAGGAACTTCTCATAGACATGTTTTTATGGTGATTTAGATTAATACTAGTTATTTGGGGATACATTGAGGATCATATTTAATAGAAAATGACGCAGCTCTGCGCTACAAGCCATCTTGCTGCGCCGAGCTGCGTCATTAGGGAAGTGCAGGGATGCATTGTATGCTACAGCAATACGATGCATCCCTGTGCTTTCCTCTGCGCTGGCGCACAATTAGCTGTCTAGCACTAACGCAGGTACCCTTGTACCATGGTGCAACTGTGCCTGCGTTGCAGGGGTGATTGTTTTTGTGCTGATGGCGTTTTCCTCCTTCCATGTGTGCTGCAGAATGCAGCACACATAGAAACAGCTAACAATTAGGAGAAATTAAGGTATTTCTCCTTGTTGCACCACTTTAACTCTTCCCCTGGGGAGGCATTGGGATCTGATGCATTCCCACGTTTACGAAACCTTGTAAATCTGGGTATGCATCAGAATCCATCTGTTTTGCATGGGAACACCCACAGCAACACCCATCGAATGCTCCTTTCATGCAGAGTACGGCGTGAGAGGGGGCCATATTTACAAGGCCATGAAAAGCCACTGAGGGTGGCTTTGAGTGGCCTTGTAAATATGGCTCAGCATTGTGCGCCTCGAGAGCGTCCAAAAAAGTGGCGCTCCGGTGGTGCAGGGGCCTTGTAAATATGCCCGCGTGTTCATTTTTCTTTCTTAATATCTCTGAAAAGACTAAGGACACAAAATAGTGAATGGCAAGAATTGTGTGTAGCATTATTGGTAACTTAATTTATACTCCCTAACCCCACTGCTACCTGGCAGTATGAAACAGTCCACTCCTTGTATCTGCGCTAAGATACATATAAATTTACTATGTGTGCTATGGTTTGAGGTTCTCTTTAGTAAACACCTTCATAGTGTAGTCTGCATGTCATAGGGGGTTTTGCCTTTCTTGCATATGTACTGAGTTGGTGACATGTTTCCACAGATACAGGAGAAGGATAATATCAGCACGATCATAGGCTCAAAAATGTCAATGGGTCTGTGTTGTTTTGGTTGTCAAACTCTTGTATTTGGGTTTTTGTTTAAACAAGGATAGGTTTCTAATATATGTTTTCTACTTATAGCCCTGATGAAGTTCAAATTTAAAGTTAATTCAGGAACGAAACACTTGTTGGCAAGGCAAGGAGCATTTTGGAGCTGAAAGCCACATCAGTTGCATTAGAATAACAAACGAACAATGAAATACATCTGGAAGAAGAATCTTATGATTATTTGTGAATCAAGACAAAAGAAGCCTGTGACATAGTGGAAAAACCAATGAAAAATTGGATGGTGCAGCTGTACACTGTTTTCCTTATTCTTGAATAGTCTGTTCAAGATTATTTATATTAAACAACTCAATATCCATCTTTGCTTCAGCACTCAAGTAGAAAGGACATTGTTGTTAAATTATTAATGTGTAGCATGAGTTTGTGCGATTGGAATATGGAATATCGAGCATAGTAATATTGTGGTATCAGAATATCATGGACAGAACACCAAGGTACAAAATACTGAAAGGTAAGTGCATATAGAGGAAGTATAGATTTACTATTCCTGACTCCACATCTATGTACCTTGAAGATGTATAATGCCACGTTACATATGTGTAAAGTTAGATATGGAAAACCTATATTTACTTACCTTTCGATATTTTGGCCTTAATATTCTGGTCACGGTATTTCGTGCCATCGAGATTCCCATCTCGATATTCCAAGGGCACACCGTATGTGCCATGTTTGGCTGCTTCTTCATCAATAAACAGATAGGGTTGTTTTACAACCTGTACATACATTTTTCTGCAAGTTTGCAGAACCCTGAAAAAAGGCAGGTCCCTTAACCTTGTGACCGCCTCATGCTCAAGTCCCTGCAAGGAACTTTAACCCATTGCTATGTTTTAGTGATTTTATTCTCTAAATTTCAATGAGTCGTATATGGAAAGGATACACAGAATGATGGAGAATTATTTACATCGTAGGAAGAAGTGAGTTTACAGAAAATTGTAAGTGAGAGTGTGTCAAAAACATAGCATTAGACTTCAGCTTGCAGCTAGAGAGAGCTGCATAAGAAGCAGTGTGCGAAGCACAGAGTGATACCCTGCAGGTGGCAAAGACAATCCAGAGAATACATTGAATCTGAAAGAGAGAGATAGAGGGTGTGCACTGTACACTCATATGGGAGGGATGTGCAGTAGGAGAGATGCAAGGTAGGAGTGTGCAGTGGTGAAGAAATGGTGCACTGTGAATGGCCAACAGTAAAGGTGTAGTGTGCAGTTGATATTTATTCTTTAGTGGATTATTGAGGAATAATGTTTTACAGGCGTGTTCTATGAAATTAAAAAGGTAGGTATGCAATAAAGGGGTGATGTGCCAGGGTAGGGTGCACTGTGCCGGGACAACAGGGTGATGAGTGATGTGCAACAGGGGCAGTGGTTGTTCTGGTAGGTTGTGTTGTGTTCTTGTTGGGATGACCAGTGGATAGATGATGTAGTACCTAGGTGGTGTGATGGTCTGGGAATATATTGTGTGATGTGGAGGTATACTTTCTTCTTCTCAAGTGTCCTGGCCTTAGGGCCTCACCCACATTCACAGCTCCAGAAGCAGTCCTATCCTCTCAGAAAAGGGAGGGGTTACATCAATGGTGGTTGGTCACGTCTCCGCTCAGGCTTAGCCTCCATTGATTACAATTCAGTGCCCAATACAAATGGCTAACTACCATACATACGTGGATTTTTCTGGAGAACACTTGCCCACACCTTGGCCTTTACCACTCTGCAGCTCACTTACTTACGTCATGTTCTCTGCCAGTGCAACCTAAGAAAAAGTCTGTTATCCCAAGATGTCAGCTTCATGGACACCAGTGGCTAAGGAATGTCTTCCGGAGCAGCAGGATGATCTATTCATGTGCAGCAGAAGGACTGTTTCTTTGGGATGGCTGCACAGTCTCCTTGAGAAACAAGTCATTTTTTCCTACCCAATTGCAGAATTTACCAGTAAATACAGGCCCACAGTTCCACTCCTGGTGTGGTATACCATAATATTGAGGACTGAAATGTTGTGCTGCAAACCTATGGCCTCCAAAATATTAACTACCACTGTATCATCTAGATAGGTACAGATATATTATTCTTAAATCTGCCTCTTAACTCCACATCTATGTACCTTGAAGCTAAATATATATATCATCATGTGCATGTGTGTGGGACGTTTCTGCTTTATAGTAAAGGCACAGAACCACAGGGAGAAAGAGGGTGGCAACTGCTGTAAGGGAAAATACCACAATACTGGCAATACACAATATTGTGAATAGTTGTCCTATATGATGACGATTCTTGTAACTGTTGAAAATAATCAAGCACATCTTTATTCACAAGAAATGCAATGGGTAGTGCAAGTAAACAAGAAATTCTTGTGCACAAAGCGACAGCAGGACCAAATCAAGACAGTTCTATCTAGGAGTGCCCTCAATCTAAATGGGGTGCAACTGTGAACCTTAAAAAGGACATTAGTTCCTTTGAGGCTGAGATAGGTAGTGGAGGAGGAGGTCCTGCAGTGTTAGGGCAAAATGAGATGGCAAAAATGACTGTGCAGTGGTTGCTATATCTGCGATAATACTCTTGTAATGGTAAAAGAAAGTCCAGGTAGCCGTTGAGTAGATTGTAGAAGATGGTTTATATGACTTAGTTACAGGTTATCAAGATGGTAAGTTTCAGGAAAGTAGGTAAGTATAAAGAAGATAGCCCAAACAGGAGCAGCCTCCCTGCTGCTCAGCCTGCAAGCTCCAACTGTCACTCAGCACCACACCAGACACCCAGGCATTCCATGACATCACCAAGCATTCCACTCGTCACCAAGCACTCCAGAACTCATCCTGGCTCAGCAGTAGGAAAGGTGTAACTAAGGGAAAGATGTATGGCAACAATCAAGTCCCCACATATCTCCTTTCCTTTTTTGGCAAAAAGAATACGAAAAGCAAAAAGAATACATATTAACCTAAATGATGACAATAAGAGGTGAAATCACAAGCTGAACTATTGAAATGTAAATTCAAGGCTTAAGATGAAAAATAGATAGAACATTCCTAAAGCATCAAATACATTAAAGTCACCAAAAATTGATAGAACATTCCAAAAGCATTAAATACATTAAAATCATACCCATCCCCTTTCCTTAGGGAACTTATTGACATGAGCATACCGTAACCTGAAAAGATGTGGAGTCTCAGGCAACCCACACTGTATAGAGCTGGCCCTGACGCGAAATTATTTCAGCTACAAGAATCAGCTGTTTTTACAAGTATCCGGAACATCGATGGGTGCTACCTTTGCGCCAAGTCTGGCCTGCATTTATGTGGGCCAGTTTGAGGAGAACTATATTCATCATCCATCAAATCCCTTCCAGAGTAATATTTGCCTCTGGAAGAGGTATATAGATGATGTGCTGTGCATATGGTGTGGACCGGAAAGTTGTCTTCTTGAGTTTCTGAACTGTCTTAATGGTCTGGATGCATGCCTTAAGTTTACCTGGACTATGAGTAATCAACAGGCAGTTTATCTTGATTTGGACATCTTAGTGGTTGACAATAAACTATATACCACGGTCCAGCAGAAGTCCACAGATAGAAACTCGTTGCTCCATTATAAATCGTTTCACCCGAGAGCCTTGCGTGATAACCTGCCTGTGGGCCAGTTTCTGCGGTACCGCAGGAATTGTTCAACTACAAGCACCTATATGCAGCAGTCTGAAAATTTAGCTGACAAATTGGTACAGAGGGCCTATCCAAGCAGGGTGGTGAATAAAGCCCGGAAAAGACCTTTAAATACATCTTGGGAAGCTCTACTTAAAAGAAATGTGAGAGAGCGTAGTGATTGCCTGTCAGTGGTCATGACTTTTGACCCCTTATCAACTAAAATTCGTCAAACTATAAGGGAACATTGGCCACTTCTGTCTACAGCCGATTTTAAGATGCCACAGCCCAGGTTCGCGTTTAAACGCGTATGTAATTTAAAGGACAAACTTGTGCATACACGGCCTGCGCAGCGCATCAAAAATACATCTATTCCACCAGGACACTACCCTTGTGGCAGTTGTTCAGTCTGTGATTTGACGGAAAAGACCAACAGTGTGCAGTTGCTGAGTGGGAGAACATGGTATTTGAACAAATTCAGCAACTGCAACACTGTGAACATGATATACAGACTCACGTGTCAGTGTGGGTTACACTATATAGGCTTAACCTCACGGAAGATCAAAATACGCATTCAAGAACATCTTAGCACAATAAAATCAGGAAAATTAACCACACGTCTGGTGCAACATTTCCAGGAGCAACATCATGATCACAGGGCGTTGAAATGGCTTGTGTTGGAACGAGTAGTGGGAGAGGCATGTAATATTGAGAAGATGCTCGCTACAAAAGAAGCCCGTTGGATTTTCTCTGAAAAGGCTGACCAACTTGCCTTGAATGATTTTATCGAATGGAATAAGATCAGCAGATAAATCACGGAGGATTGAGAATTGATTCAACACTTTATTATAAGTATCCAGGAGTGGAGTAGGAACTGCTATCCTGATATCAGTGATGGTGTGTGACTGACTGTGACTTATACGTTTTATGAGCAGATTGATGGAAATGGATCGTCAATTTTTTTTTTATAAACCCTATTTTTAAAATGAATGGCCCGTTGTGATCGGTGAGACATGAGTCGGAGTGTATATGAGTACGTTCTCATATTGGTGTTGGTAGGCCATTTAAAAATACTGAGGCTTCAGCAACATTGATACAATATGAGTGGGAAGGTTGACAAGTGATACTAACCCCTTCGCTGCGTTCGTCGGCCAACGGCCGTCGCGAGCACTACCTCCGTAGTGCTGCGCACGTCCGTTGGCCGACGCGGCCCCGCCCACTCCACTAAACGGCCGCACCGCCGCGGAATTGCCGCCGCGGTTAAGCGGCTAAAAGAGAAATCTTATAACGACTACGCAGGCCTACAATTGAATCAGGAATTTATATGGCTATATTGAGTATTCGATATTCAGGTGCAATACGTATAAAAATTAGCTCCCAATAATAATTGCCTTGTAGAAAGAATGTCCCGATCATTTCTCTGGAAATTCATAGATGTTTCATGGTTAGAATGCAGCGTGTGCTTGTAAAAGTGAAGCAGTATAATGGAGCACGATATATTTAAAAATGGCGCCCACTGTTTCCACTTGTTCTATGTTGTTGTGGGGGTGACCGGAGGAGAGGTCACATGACTTCCGGCACACGCATTTGAAAAAGAAGAGCCGGGATCGCAGTAGCACGCCGGAATGAGACGAAGCTCGGTATACGGGTGTATGCGGTAAGAGTATGTGTGCGTTGCTGATGAGCAGAGTGGTATTATTGACACTCGACATGCTCGAGGTTATGAATGGAGAGTGCTGGGGCGCTTAAATGATCTTCACAATCTATGGCACAAGCTATAAAATATAAGTGGTATGAGTCAAAGTAACAGCAAGTTGATAACTGATTGATGCAAACCTGATATAACCCGTGTTAAAAACGGGGGGTTTGTAATACCGTTATGACTTAGGACCAACGAGATGGGAAATGAATGAATAGTGGTTGCATTTCTTCACAGGTGCATTCACGGCAACGGATGGTGCTGGATGGGGATTGACAGTAAAAAGGAAAAATACCCCTTGACAAGGTGGGAAGCTGGTACGAGGGCCCATGGCTACCACCTGGTAAATACAGATTTAAATTGATGATATCTAGGTCAATTTTTTGACCTGATAAACCAGTACCTGTGGTTGTGTAGGATGTCCTAACTGGTTGGTGGTTTTAATTGATACAAAAAAAAATGTGTGTTTGTTTGTTTGTCAGTCACTCCGTGTACAAAGTTTAAAGTCCAGTGAGGTGACTTTGACCTCGAGCCCTGACGAAATTGCCATAACATTGGACAGGCAATGAAACATGTTGGCCCATCTTGAATTGGTCTGCAACATGCAGTTGGTTTTTATCCTTGAGTAAGCTCACGATTCTCAATAAAATTGCTACGTCTTATATGGGAGTCTTAACTCAATTTTAATTGGAGATACACTTTATTTCTTACATATCGTAGGGTCTTCTTCTTCTTGATGATGCACTTATCACCATTTTCACCTCCTATAAAAAACAAATTGTACTGGACACTCCTTCTTTTCTTTTCCTATAGGTGAGGAAGTCACCAATGATGAGAAACGTGGGCAAGCTGGTGAGAACCTGCCAGTAGCTCCTCTGGTGTAGCGCACGTGAGGGACTTTCTCACCTCCACACACATTTTTCTTGTGTCTCTATATACACCTTTTTTAATCAAGGGTATATTGGTAATGAGTTGACTGACAAATTGACATTTATGAAGATATATTGAATTACTTGCGGGTGTTTAGGACTGGAAAAGACTGGTAAATTGTGTAGACCAGATATTGGGTAGAGGTGGATACCCCCCAGTGCCGGTTTGATACAAAAATAGTGGATGTTGTCCCGCATAATCAGGTCTTTTGTTATTTATAGTGATTTGTGAGTGGAGGGCGACCTGATTATTATTGTTCCCTCTAAAGCTCCCTATTGTTACTAACCCACACTGTATGCCTGAAAAAAGCAAGAGAATCAGGCAAGGCACTTCATACTGTACCAGGATACATGACCTTGCAACGCAGCACTAGGGAAGACAACACAGCACTAAGGTACTCGACCTTACAACTCAGCACTAAGGTACTCAACCTTACAACTCAGCACTAAGGTACTTGACCTTACAACTCATCACTAGGGTACATGACCCTACAACCCAATACCAGAGTACACTACCCTAACATACATACAATTATCAAGCATGCAAGCTCTGCAGAGCATAGAAGGACCCCATGCCAGAGTACAAGACTCTATAATCATTCAAAAAAACACATGCCACACGCAATTACAAGACACGGGCTAAAACTCAATGTACTCATAAAAGCATGGCATAATACACGTAGGCAGGAAATTAATGTTAGCATCAATAAAAAAGCATTCGGCATGCAATACGACATGCAACATATGTAATAAATTCAGCCCATTATTTAACCTCTGCAAAAGCATGAAACACAAGAAATCAAACATACATGAATCAACATAAGAATACATTGAATATGGCATCAAATAAACATGGCAGCAGAATAACAAGATAATTGGAAATATATGTACTAGAACATCACTAGCAAACTGAAGATGGCAAGTAATTTGGATCACAAAATTATTCCAAGTTCCCCACGGTGAGCGATCTCTCACCCGAACAAATATTCACCCCTCGGTAAACCAATACTAGCAGCAGCACCTCAGTATTGTACAGGACCGTCAATGTTCCCTTCTCTCCTGTTCCCCGCTCTTGTCTGTGCCTCACCATGTGTTAATCCACTGTTGAGCTGAAACGCATGTTCAAGCTTTCAAATCATTATCTCCAATAGCAGATAAAACAAAGGCTGCAGAACATCAGATATGCACTTCCCCTCATGCTTCCGCCGCACGTCGCAAACCACTTCCTGTTTCCTTAGTGGCAGCAGTGCGCGGATTGATCCGCAGTCTAGTTGTTGACCTCCCAGCAGTCATCTCGGAAATCATGTGCTTCCTTCACTGTCCCGCAACTCCATGACTCCAAGGACGAAGCACAAAGATTTGCCACAAGTAACGCTTACTGCCTACTGCGGGGTGCGTCACAGTGATCGCAGCGAAGACTCACGATGGCAGCAGGAGAGAACATAACCGTGACGCAGAGCAGCCCATGTGGGCATTTTCAAATGCTGCATCACCTCCTGGTAAGTGGACATGAGCCATGCATCCATGACAGTCTCGCGGCCCACTTAAATCCTGCGGAAACCAAACGGCACAAGGGCACGCACTCCGCACCACCAAAAACATGCCAAAGTCAAAGTTAAAATGGCGTCACAGCATTGCACAACTCACCCGTATTATTTAATTTTCAATGTACCTTCACGTTTGGTAGCACAGAGATCGCACAGCCGGTTCGTCAAACAAAATGCAGATTATTCACAACACTGCTGGTTCCTTTCAAATAAACGCTGCCGATTTCCTCCAAATACACGCAGCTGCTTTACCCAATTTCCATGTA
Source organism: Calotriton arnoldi (assembly GCA_963921515.1). Lineage (NCBI taxonomy): Eukaryota > Metazoa > Chordata > Amphibia > Caudata > Salamandridae > Calotriton > Calotriton arnoldi. Next base: position 808,574 of record CAWUFW010008233.1, on the reverse strand, counting down.
ATATGCACAAAGCAGATCAAACGCCCAGGCTGTTTGATAATATCAAAGAAATACTGCCCATTTCTTTAAAAGTAAATACTGTTGATTGCTCTAGCTGACTCAGTAAGCAGGCTCTGTTTACACTTGCAGCAACTCCAAGTGCTTCCACCACTTTTTGAAATCTCTTTCTTTCAGCTCGTAAGGGCAAGCAGGCTTGTTTGCATCAGTACATAAAGTTCATTGATGTCAAGAAGGTTAAACGCTCCAGATGTATGGCAACAATCAAGTCACGTGTAACCACAAGGCCCAGAGGAGATCTGGGGTAAGGGAACCAGAGGCACGGGGTACTGGGAGCCGGCAGCCTCCGTCATAAACTAATAAACACAAATGGGGCCGCTCCCAGCTGACTGTTCTAGATGCTACAGTGTCTTATAATGTGAGTGTAGGCATCTCACAAAAAGTGAAGGACTGGTCTCACACACCACCTGGTGTCATGCTTCATCATAGACCAGTCCTCGCCCTCTAAAAACTTGGTTTGATAGAGGGCGGGCATACACCTGACGACAGGGATGCACTTCTAAACTAAGTGGGGGCCCATATATACAAAACGTGAGTTAAAAGGCCATTATAGATGTCAAATTAATTTTAATGTGGCTGGCATCTATATGGTATTTAAAAAGAGTGGTCGGTGTATTGGGGATTCTATTGTCCCCCCACCGTATTCAATGTGGTCAACATGTTTCTGCCTTGTGGCCCGGTGGGCTCTGCGGCATTCATCAGGCCCTAGAAGGAAAATTGGCGGGCTAAACTCTTACCAGACTATGGTGAAAGAGTTCCCACTGTGTGGGGTGAAAAATCACACTCCACTGAAAACGGCCTGGTACTAAAGCCTGTAAGAGAAAATAAAAATAAAAGCAATGTACAATCAACAGGTAGCATCTATATACAATGTGGAAGTGACTTGCAGTCAGCCACATGCGTCAAACAGTATCTTGAGTGACTATAAGTGCAACAAAAGTGTCAGTCATAGGTGCACTTAGAAGATTATATGGAGACAATCATCTCCACAGTGCTTACCCTAATGCTGGGACTACGTGCCCCATAGGAGGGTAAGTGCAGCAGACCCCTTTGGTCGAGCTGTAGGTAATGAGGAGAAAAAGAGGAAGAAAATAGCGCCACGTGATTTATCTGAACCGTTGTTGTTTCTTCCTTTGCTGTTGTTGGGGCGGTCTTTCATAGTATTCATCAGTGGTATAAGGGTATACGGTCTCACATTTGAACTTCTGGACATCTTTCTTGAGTTTAGTTAATTTAGACTGGGTAAGGTATTCCTGATATTCAGAATGATCCTTATTGATTTCCTCCAGTTTCTTTTTGTATACTGTTACGTGAACCATAGTTTTAAGCCTACTTTCGCTTTGTTGGATCTCCACCAGAAGGGCATCAGCCAATTCTCTGGCCATGTTTATAATTAACACTAGCCAGTCCTTAGTGCATTTCCACGCTATTCTTGACCAGTTGGTGCGGAATTCCTTGTTGTTTAGAAATAATCTGGGTTAATTCGTAACTATAAGGCCCCTTGGTGCGCTGTTTTTTCTCAAGTATTCTGTCATACAGGCAGCCTCCGGCCAGGACACCGGATGCCCTTATTTAGGCATACCACCGCCATTGGTTCATCAGGCAGTTCAGGCACAACGGCGGGCGTGTAGACATCGCCAGGTTGTGACACCGGATCCGGTGGTCATAACAGACACCTGAGGCCAATAAAACTGCTTAACATCACTAATTTCCAGCCGTAGGCACTATAAATAGCTGATGTCTGCTCAACACATTTACCGCCGAGGAGGGGAAGAGAGCACACATAGGTGTAAACGTGGAGGACATACCACGGAACAGTAAGGGTGTGAATGTGTGAATGGATGACTAGTATGCTCTGTTTATTTCGTTAACCCCGCGTCCCCATGAGGTACCATCGAACCTCTGAACTGATTTACATAGATTTACCTACCTTGATAAATCACGTGGCGCAATTTTCTTCTTCTTTTTCTCCTCATTACCTACAGCTCGACCAAAGGGGTCTGCTGCACTTACCCTCCTATGGGGCACGTAGTCCCAGCATTAGGGTAAGCACTGTGGAGATGATTGTCTCCATATAATTTTCTAAGTGCACCTATGACTGACACTTACTCACGATACTGTTTGACGCATGTGGCTGACTGCAAGTCGCTTCCACATTGTATATAGATGCTACCTGTTAATTGTACATTGCTTTTATTTTTATTTTCTCTTACAGGCTTTAGTACCAGGCCGTTTTCAGTGGAGTGTGATTTTTCACCCCACACAGTGGGAACTCTTTCACCATAGTCTGGTAAGAGTTTAGCCCGCCAATTTTCCTTCTAGGTCCTGATGAATGCCGCAGAGCCCACCGGGCCACAAGGCAGAAACATGTTGACCACATTGAATTCGGTGGGGAACAATAGAATCCCCAATACACCGACCACTCTTTTTAAATACCATATAGATGCCAGCCACATTAAAATTAATTTGACATCTATAATGGCCTTTTAACTCACTTTTTGTATATATGGGCCCCCACTTAGTTTAGAAGTGCATCCCTGTCGTCAGGTGTATGCCCGCCCTCTATCAAACCAAGTTTTTAGAGGGCGAGGACTGGTCTATGATGAAGCATGACACCAGGTGGTGTGTGAGACCAGTCCTTCACTTTTTGTGAGATGCCTACACTCACATTATAAGACACTGTAGCATCTAGAACAGTCAGCTGGGAGCGGCCCCATTTGTGTTTATTAACAATCAAGTCACCACAAATACTATAGCCAGAGAGGGGGCTGCCTGATTGGCTGGGGAGCAGGGAGTCAGAGATTGAGACTGGGCAGGCTGGCAACTACAGGGTAAAGAGAGTGTGAGCTGGGACCAAAAGCAGGCAAGAAGTCGAGAAATGAAGGGCAAGATAAGGCATAGTTACCTGGGAAGCAGAGGATCTTCACTTACTTCTGGGCAAAAGTCTTGGGGTTGGGATGAATAAACAGTTCTTCGTGGGTGGATAATGTAAAGGGTTTCAGCTGAGCCCTCCCTGGTGAAGTAGAAGGAAATCAGAAATTCCTTACAGGCTATGGATAAATGGCAGTGGATGCATGCTAGATATGCAGGACTATGCAAAGTTGGCGAAGCGTCAGTAGGGATTTTGTAGGCTCTGAGCTTCCCATCTATATAACAGTACAGTAGTGATTTAGGGGCTGATCACGAGTTTGGCGCAGGTGCTCCAGCTCTCCGCCATCACAGCTGCGCCAAACCCGCGCAAGGACCGCCGACCATATTACGAGTTGAACTCATGTATGCCGGACGGTCCTTTGCCCTTCTCATGACGGTGCCTGAAAAACAGGCACCGCAATGGGAACGGCAAAAAAAAGTTCCAGCACGGCATTGACAGTGACGTCCATGCCGTGCTGGAACTTTGGGGGAATACAGACAGGGGGCACATGCTTAATGTATCCCCATGGCGGGGGGAGCATGGGGGACCTGTAGGGCCCCTTTTGTTCCTCCACAGCCAGCCTTTTCATGGCCGAGCTTCCACCATGAAATGGCTGGGGAGGCGGAACTTGTAATTTGTAATATGCTCAGCGGGACTGCGCCAGTCCAGCTGAGCATCTTATATTGTGGCGCTGCCGCACCACTTTCAAAGTCGTAATGCGGCGGACGATGGACCGCCACCCAGACTCGAAATCAGGCCCTTAATCTTTATGCTCTTATTTAAGTACTCCCATTGCATTTCATATATTCATTTATTTAAATACATAATATTTTTCTTATGATGATTTCATTGCAGTGTGATAATTCCGCTTGCTTAAATATATTGTTTAAGATTTGTTTCATTATAGTCTGATATTTTGATTTTTCAATTATTTGTCCTGAAAAGTAAACAAGCACAAGGTTCACTGGAACATAAGTAAATGAAAGGGCATTAGGGCTCCTATATTGTTTGTTTGTTTCAATAACATTCAATTAAGCATAATAAAGTATAAGCTGCATTAGAACTTTATTTGGGGACAGAGTAATTTTAGTTTCCATGGGACGCCAAGCTGAGGATTGTGCAGAAAACCTTAAATCATTTCAGCATAGTTCTAGAGAAGTCCTACGCTACCCAGACACCATTCAATACTCACTGCCAGCACACCTCGCTGCCTCTCACCACACATTTACTGCAAAAGGGTAGTAGCTTCTACCTTTACATAATGAGCCTCTTAAACTTTATGGAGCCAGTTCACAAATGCATTTATGAGTAGGGGAAGTAGTACTACAAGAGTATTCTTTTACGTACTCTTAAATGCCTTTGTGAATCAGCCCCAAAACATTAAACTCTCTATTTGTAAAAGTGCAAAGAGGGCACAGTCCTTTCTATTTGTACTAATTGTATATGAATATGCCCTGAATATCACCATTATATTCCCATTTTAGATGTTTTGAGGTCAATTCACAAAGGCATCCAAGAGCTACAGGAGTATTATGTAACAATCTCTAAAATGCTTTTTAGGTCTGGCGTTAGCCAAGACCTATTGATTTTACTAAACTTATATGTATAATATACTCGCTTAAAGAGGATTTCAGCCACCTCTATTCATCCACTGGTCTGTTTTTTGTGTCATTCACATGTTGCTTCCACTCACTACTGCATACAGCATGGGGCAGTGGGTAAGCCTTCTTCAGCCACTGGCTAACTTCACTTCGAGTGACTGCAGTTAGCCCTTTCACAAGGAGCACAACCACACACAAGGTAGTTCCCTTCAGTGCCAGTGCTTTTTACTTTATTATATTACTTTAGTGTTGCCTTGTCTTTGTCGAGCCTGATTTTATAGCAGGTGCTTTTTACCAGATGTGAGCACAGGGCATATTCCAGATTCATCAAAAGGAGGTGCACCAAACAAAGTACATTTCAGTCCATTAGTGTTTTCTTAATTTTCATCCTTTATTTAAATATCCACGTGTGATCATAAAAGCAGCCAACGCGTTTCGTTCTTATAAGGCACAAGCCTATTAGAACTTCTTCAGGGCTGCAAAAAATAACATAAAACATTCATAAGAACAACCATACAAACAAAAATATAACATGACTAAAACACTAATCGAACATTGATTAAGTAACTTTTAGTATAGGTTTCAGGCAGCACTTTAACGAACGTGACTCTTCAGTTACAAAAGAAAAATCATATGACCAACATGTAACAACATTATGATGAATATGACTCTTAAGTTACAAAAGGAAAATCATAAAGCCAAGAAATAACAGTACAGGAAAACAAGACATTGAGTTACAACATTTAACACAATCTTTAAAAAGGCCAACAACAATGGTCACAGAAGGGCAAAAAAAACTGTGAGTTTCACCATAACATTAAAAAGGCAGAGAGTCATAGATATAGAAAAACGTATCGGAAGAACGGAGGCAAAAAAATAGGAAAGAGATATGTATGCTTAAAATCCTTTAGAGTTCAATACATGTACAATTCTCCTTATTAAAAAATCATAAGTTTTGAAAAGTATGTAAAGAAACGGAGGCAGAAAAAGGAAGACAGAACGTATTAAACAATAGTGCCTTAGGGTTCGAGATCGAAATACCGTCCCTATCAATGTCCAAGGAAATCCAACTTATCAAAAAAGTCTTTTCTACTACAGACTCAAACAGTTACGTAAAAATCAGGTTAGTGCCTGAGAGTAAGAATGAAAAAGGCGAGTCATAACTTCCTATGGACTCACCTCAAAGTGCAGAGTATATAGCTCGCACACGTCGAAATAGATACTTCTGTAGTCCACGGCTAACTGTGAAAATAACTTCACAATGTAACCAAATTTTAAAATGTTAGATCATCCCACCTAAATCATGATGCAGAGAAGCACAGAATTAATTGTGGTTATCGTGGGAAGCTATGCTAGACACAGTAGGTGCTCTGAATGAACCAATAGTAAACCAAGGAAAAGCCAAACTTAGCCTAGAATTTAACAAACAGTAGGTATAACAACATTCTGCGAGAGGGAAGAACCCTCCAAAACCAATGCTCTCACCTCATGGCAAAGGCGAGTGGCTAAAGACGTTGTAGATAAGTAAAGTTGGGCGTATACCCCTGGTAGTCACAAGAAACTCCAAATAGCAGAGTGGTCTGCCTAATAAATAAATTACAAATGACAATCTGTCTAGTTAAATCATAACGCCAATGCATAGCATAAAAGATTAAAGTAGTGAGTATCATATTAGCAAGTGAGCCTAGGTCTTCAGCCTAAAATCGGATTAATATACCAGGAGCGCAGCAAGTAAACAGTCCCCAAATATTAGGACATCAAAAAGTTCCCCATTACTCATTTTACATAGGATTAAGTAAAGCCTAAGTTACAACATCTAATACAAAGTCACCCTAAGCAAGAGGTTAACCACTTAATAAATATACCTCAAAAAATGAAAATTAGTTAAAATACCGATAGTCAAGACTGATTGGAACAACCCTATAAGCAAAGCCATAATTCACAAAACATACCGTGATACGCGGTCTCAAGCCTCTCGTGCGTTCAGTATGGAAAGAATCCAAAGCCTCGTGTCAGAGTGGTTCTTTTAAACCCTCTATTCATTTCTTCACGCGGCGCACCTGAGCGTGTGGTGAACAAAAACAAATAGTATGTAAGGTCTCCCTCGTTAACGGCGCCATCTTAGGTGAGGCCAAAGGTGTCCGTCAAATTATGAGAGAAAAGTTGCCATGGTCCAAAAGGGTAATCCGTAATTAATAAAACAAAGAAAATTACGCTAATGACGCCACCTAGGCGAAACCAAAGGTGCCCATCAAATTAGGAGTGAAAAGTCGCTATTATCAAAATGGGTATTCCGTAATCACTCAAACAAAGAATATTACATAATTATATACCCAAACACTCCTTGAGTAGCACTCGCAATTTCTACCCGTTCACATACAAATAAACTAAGTGTGAAGAGTTCAAATGAATTTTATTTAAAATGTAATGTACTCGCATATGATCGCTAGTTAAATAAGAAACGGACCATACTGAATACATGGCCGCCATCTTTGAATATGTCTGGATATTGCCCGACTCGGTCGAACAATAGCATACTCGATCGAAAGTTAATTCTTGGAATGTCTAATGATAGTGACATTCATGTAAAAGTTCTGCAAAGTCAGAAATAAAATGGGTAACATTCGAGGTGGAGATAAATTTGTGAATAGCTCGATTACAGATCAGATCTTCACATAAAAATAAACTAAGTGTGAAGAGTTCAAATGAATTTTATTTAAAATGTAATGTACTCGCATATGATCGCTAGTTAAATAAGAAAACGGACCATAATGAATACATGGCCGCCATCTATGAATCTGTCTGGATATTGCTCGACTCGGTCGAATAGCATACTCAATCGAAAGTTACTTCTTGGAATGTCTAATGATAGTGACAATCATGTAGAAGCTCCGCAAAGTCGGAAATAAAATGGAAAAATTCGAGGTGGAGATAAATTAGTGAATAGCTCGATTACAAATCAGACCTGCCTTATGCGGTCGCCTTCTTAGAGTTGGTATACTGCCTCCTAGAATAGGGCACATCACAATGTCGTGCCACAAGCCAATAACAGAGATAGAATAAATATTGCAGAGAGGAGCAGAATAGCCTCCAATAGTATCCCAATTGAAAAAAGAGGGTGGAACAGAAAAGGTGGTGGAACAAAAAAAGGTTAAGGGATAATTGTAGTGGTGAAAGAGTCAGAAAGACTAGATCAAGTCAAACATCTAGGTCTGACTTGTTTATATGTAAAGTGCACATCTTTAAAACAGTTTCACAGCGTGCTACACGATGAAAAGAAGTAAAAGTGGCTTGTCTTAATGGTTACATATAAACCATGCCCGATCTATCAAAACTTAAGAGTAATTATTAAACAGTATAGTAAAAACCTACTTGGGTCGAATTGGACTTTTGACATGCGTTAGATATCTCCTTTGATGGACAATATGCCTTAACATCCTTTGAATTAAGTAATTAATTCCATCATAAAATGAATGGCATGCTTATTCCAAAACTATAAAAACATACATTTGTGATACATCAGACAAGGAGCGCAAAAGTTCATCTTGATAGTAAAAACTCCTTAGTTTAGGAAATAATGGAATTCGCTGTCAGTATTGTGGCCGCAGCTTATGGCTTGCAACCTACAAATCCATTTTGCCTCCTCTGGCGTAATGTAAGCTCTCTGTCTCCCCCTTTTAATTGCTGCCACATGCTCAATACCATGGAACCAGAAAGAAGAGTCAGATGCATGACGTTGTTTATAGTGTTCCGCCATAGGGTACCTGGTATCCCCACCTACAATGGCCCTACGATGCTCCTGGATCCTCAACTTAAGGTTACGAGTTGTGCTGCCCACATAAATCATGCTGCAGCTACAACCCAAAACATAAATCACATAAGATGTGTTACAGTTTATGAATTCTCTGATTTCATACCTCTTGGGACATTGTATTCAAATTCTCGTGTCCTATTCTTACCAAACTTGCATATGTTGCATGAGTCACAAGTAAAGAACCCGCATGGTTTGTTTGATAACCAAGTCCCAGTGGGTCCAGATGTTGATACGTAGCTCGGACATAGCTTGTCTTTTAAGGTTTGCCCTTTTCTGTACGTTACCGAAGGGTTCCTTGTTAGATCTTTTTTCAAATTCGGTATTTCCAGCATCATATGCCAATTCTTCTTTAAGATTCGAAAAATCTTATCACTCTGTGTTGTGTATTTCGTGACAAACCTAACCTTATCATTAAACGCAGTGCCTTTCTTATTAATCGTCTTGAGAGTGCTGTCCCTATTCAATTGGTGAGCTCGCGCCTCAGCTTTATTAACATCCCGTACATCATAACCTCTCCTGAGAAAGCGAGTGGGCGTGTCTGTGATGTTAGCCTTAAAGGCTTCATTTTCAGAACAATTTCTCCGTATCCTCACCATTTCTCCATAGGGTATATTCTTTATCACTGAGCGCGCATGTGCACTACTGGCATGCAACACCCCATTGCACGCCGTCTCTTTCCGAAAGAGGGTACTCTGGACAACACCATCTTTTATATAAAAGTGGAGTTCCAAAAAATCAATCCGCTCCTTATGACAATTCATAGTCAGTTGAACATTGAATGGATTATCGTTCAAATACACAAAATATTCATCCAAACTCTCCCTAGGTCCTGACCACAGGCATATGATATCATCGATGTATCTCCCCCAGAACACAACATGTTGTGTCCAGGGGGAGGCACCTCTACCCCATGCATGCCCCCTCTCAAACCACCCCAAAAAGAGGCAGGCATAAGAGGGAGCAAACCTGGTCCCCATGGCAGTCCCGCGGACCTGATGGTACCATTGTCCATTGTCGAGAAAAAAATTCTTTGTCAAAATCAAATCAATCATTAGACTATGCTCATAAGTATCAGCACTCTCCTTATCCAGATATGAACCCACTGCCATCAATCCAAACTTATTCTCAATACAGGTGTATAGACTGACCACATCCCAAGTGACAAAGTAGAGCTCATCTGACCAAACAAAATCTTTTAGTTTCAACAATACGTCCTTGCTATCCTTTATATAGGACGGCAAGTTGATCACATGTTTTTGTAGTTTCATATCTACAAATTCGGATAACCTCTAGGTGGGTGAACCCACCCCTGAAATAATGGGCCGCCCCGGTGGAAAGGGCGCTTTCTTGTGTACCTTGGGTAGTGCATAGATACATGGGAATCTAGGTTGACTTACTTTTAAAAACCTATATTCCGAATCATTCAAAAGACAAACATCCTTCCACTCACTGAGTTTTAGATTGATCAGAGACACAAGCTCAATCATAGGATTCCCACTTACTAATTCATAACAAGAGGTATCACTTAACTGCCGTTCTATCTCATTCATGTAATCAATTTTGTTCATTATCACTATATTGCTGCCTTTGTCAGCCTTTCGGATAACAATAGTGTCGTCATTTTGCAACCTGCATAAGGCTTCCCTCTCTCCCTTTGATAGGTTGTTACTTTCTTTCTTAGAAAATATGTTAGGGCATTCCAATTTGTATAAATCTTCCGTAACTTTACTGTAAAACAAATCAATGTTCTGATGATAAGAACTGCCTGGCGTAAATTTGGATTTAGGTCGTAACCCACTATCTGTATTAAGATTCTCTACAATATTCAGATCTTCCAGTAATGTCCCCATCTCAATCTCTGTTCCCTCTTCAATTGACAAAAGACAATAACTTTTGTTGCATGAAAGGGAGAGAGCAGAACAGAGCCACATCTACTAAGATATGGCGCTGTTTTCCTCTCTCCCGGTGCTAGTGTACTTTAAGCTGCCACTCACCAGCGCACACACCCTTACACCATAGTGCAAGGGTGTGTGCGTTCTGTAAAAAATAGTTTTGGTTTTTTTTACTGGAAGGGGCCCATCCAGTAAAAAAAAAAAAACTATCCTTTAACACTTTTCCCGCTTTGTATGTGTGCTGTACAATGCAATACACAAGCAGAGCAGGAAAAGAGAGTAATACAAATATATCTCCTTCTTACAAATGCCTTGAGGCGGCGTAAGATTTTTGCGCAAATGCCTGTCTATGAACGTTTGTAGATTTGGATTTGCAACAAAACCCATGGGTGGTTGTATGGGAATGTCGATGGGCCACCTAAGGAAAATAACTTGACGCAAAGCAGTGCATAGCACAACTTTCTGCTACTTTGGGAAACTATCCAACGCAAATCCTGATTGACGTTAAATAGTAAATCCCAGCATAACACTTTGCGTCGGGCTTGGGTTACAAAAGTAAGACCAACCCGGAGCAAAGCGCTAATAAATTTGGGCCTAATATGTGTGAGGTTAGAATATTCAAACATTCCGAAGAACTTGTTTCAAATTAATCTTTAACAATAATAAAAGCACATATTGTCATTCTGAAGGGAGGCAGTGAAGAGGATGTTTTAAAAGAGGTCATTAAATGTCACTGGCCAGGTAACATTTAGCTTGATGGGAAACAATAATATCCATATCATAGACAGTAAATAATAGCCAGTAACTGTCATTTTGTTCGTGGTATTCGTAATGCACAAACTTAGAAGTCATTTAATCTCCTAGCAAATTGAAATGGCGGGGGGTTCTTCACACAGAAGATTGCAAGAAATTAAATCTAGACAGACGTTATCTGGCACAATTAGACACTGTTTGCATTTGGAAATGTTGTATTTGTACTCCCTCACAGCTTATTCTGGATAGTTTTCTCAGTGTAAATGAAATAGTAAGATATAATGTTTTTCCTTTGAACAAGAACATGTAAGCTTCTGGCTGTGTCAATTTCCCCAGTTGATTAAAGTACCAGCAGGCAATTAATAACTTAATACATTTTAGCATACTTTTGAGGAAAGTAATTTGGATCACCAAACTCGTATAGTTTTCATTGTTTCATTAGTTTGAAGGCACGATTTGAGCAATCATAACCTTGTGGAAAAACAATGTAACTGATGTGAATCCACCCTGTATTCTAGACTTAGGAAGCTTTTGTTCAACCCAAAAATGCAAAATAGATAAATCCAGTGGGCTGCAATATTCACAGGTATCAATGAAGATTTTCCCAAGTTGCCCGAATAACAAAACATTTTTGGAAGTGGCGGCTCCTCCACTAGGGCGGAAGAGCGTGGCTCACTGCTTTACAGCAGTGAAATAAAGGAAAAATAAAATGATAATAACATTTTATTTTTTCCTGCTGCGGCAGCTTTGTGGGCGGGGCAGGGCTGGGCTGCTCACACAGGAACAAGGGGAGGAGTGGTGAGCACACTAAGAGTGCATGACTGTTTGGCCTGCCATCTCGGGCCGGCCAAACAGTCATGCGCATTTAGCATGTTCTCCACCCAGGCTGCTGTGGAGAACATGGCCAGGCCCCAGTCCCCGTCTGAGTGCCGAACCACGGCGCTCAGACCAATCACAACGCTGCATTGCAGCATTGTGATTGGCTTAGGAGAGCCTGGGTGCTTCCTGCTCCTGCCTGAGTCCGACACGGAGGAGAGACGCGGCGATTTGGGATGTTTTCTTCTTTTTTTTAAACCCCCACCCTGCCACCCCTGATCCGTGCAGGCAGCCACTGATTTTTGGCTGGCGCAGTTAGATATCCTTGGTGGTAAATAAGGCATACATCATTTATGGAAATGTTTCCCATAAAGCTAAGTTGTTCCTTTTTATCTAGTGGAATTTGCTTTTGGTTTGACCTCAAAAGGCCTTAATTGCTAGAGAACGGTACATTTGTACAGTCTACATATTCCATCTTGCAACAATTCCCTTGGTTACTGCTGCCACACTTGTGGAGCATGTCCTACAAACAATTGGGTTTTCCTAATTTGTTTTGTTTCTTGAATACATAGTACACAATTGCTCTTCTAACATGTAAACCTTGTACTGCCCATTCTAACGAAGTTGGAAGTTTTTGGAAAAAGGGCAGCAGTGTGATAGCCTGATACATATAAAGGGAATAGTCACCCTAGGCAGGAATTACGGGCACGTCCTCTTAACTCCTCTCTCTTTGTGTACTTGAAGATGTCAGCTTCTTTTGACATGTAATACTACCAAAAAGCTGCTTTGAGTGCAAGATGTTTCAACATAATCTTATGCATGTGCTCAAACAGTGGTTTCATTAACCGTGCAAATTTATATTCCACTTTAGAGCTAGGACTGTATATGGAGGATAAGGCCTCTTTGCACCTTGTAGAAATTTTTTGATAAACCAGTATAGAAGAACACATAAGATTATGTCTACCCCTTGAGTATACTGCAAAAGGTGATAAATGGACCGGCCAAATAACAAACTCACATGACCACTGCTTAAATTAATTTCATATCTCCTATACTAATTCACCACTAATCCTTTTTGGGTTCCGGAGTAGCGTGCTACCTGCCCGAAATGCGCCTCAACATCTCATCAGGGGTAGCAAGCGCTATATAAATGCAAAACTTTCTCTCCACTATCCTTTTCAATCCAAATAACAAACTCACTAGTCCACAGCTAAAATTAATTTCATATCTCCCTATACTAATTCACCACTGATCCTTTTTGGGTTCCGGAGTAGCGTGCTACTTGCCGAAAAAACGATTTAACGCCTTGTCAGAGGTAGTAAGCGCTATATAAATAAAATTACAGTACAATACAATATTTGGTGTATTTGCCATGCATTATCTGACTGATTGCACCGTTTTGAACACCAGTTTAAATAGCTGCACTTTTTAGCGTTATAACACTTTCTTGTTGACAGTTTTTTAGCTTCTTCAATTATATCCTTGCAAATATTTGGCAGATTTAAGAGTTGGAATTTTCAGACTTCAGCAGTCATGCTGCTAGATGTATTCTGTGGATCTGGAAGAAAATCGTTTCCCCCTCTTGCATTGACAATATGTCCTTCTCTGTGGGTAAGTTGATTATGTATGTGCCATCTGCATCTGATATAAGAACCAGGACTGTCTTGCCCATCTAGGCGCTATCAAAAGCCAGTTCCACCATTTTACTTGTTCCAATTACTAGATCCTCCCAGTCCCCCTTCACTTGCGGCCAATGAGTATTTAATCACTCCTGGGTGGGTGACGTTTAGTTTTGCGTTTGTAATCAAATGAATACATGATGCCATCATCCATAGTAACTTAATCACTAGCCACAATTTTACATACTGAGACGTCTGGAGAAGAAGGGTGTTTTCCTGCCCTGTCATTATCCTCTTCGGTGTGGGAAATGTTAGCGCCAATTCCGTATTTATTTATTTATTTTTTGTTTGTTTTCTTAAGTTAAGCAAAAAAAAAGCAATCAAAAAGCAGGGGTTGACATCATATGTTTCACTTCGTATAAAGATAAACTGCATTAGCATCCTCGTCCCTAGGAGGGGTGGAATCAAACCGGCAATGGTACATGCATAGTGCAGCCATACAATTAATAACCTAGTAAGACGTTTACGTACAGTAGATAACAAGACAGGTACTGTAGTCGGATTGGGCTGCATCAATTATCGTTTGCCGCTTTTCGAGGCCAAGTAGAGCCTAAAGCGTTCCCAAATATCTCCTGGACGGGCTTGCAGGTGTTGTAGCTCTGTACTGTCCTCAGCTAGTTCCCTAGAGGGCGCTGCGTCGTTCACTTAATGTGGCTTAACGCCAACTTGTAAATATGCCCCTTTCTGCCACAGTCATCTGCGGCAAAGGGGCGTGCATTGGATGTTGCAGTGGGCATTCCACCGCAACACCCAGTGCTTTTTAACGCTGCCCCAGATTTACAAGGCTAAGGCAGTGCCAAAAACGAATGCCAGGGAGTACCTGGCCTTAGCATTGGCAATACGAGGATAAATTATTGATTTCTCCTCGTTTTTTGCTCTTTCTATGGGCCCGATTTCGATGTCATCTGGATGGCCATCCCAGAGATGTCCGGAGTCGGATCTTCCAACCGACTCGTACTGGGATCCGGTTCCTACAAACGACGAAGTACGATGCCCAAAATCCTTTACTTACCGAACAACTCGGTCACTCCAAATCCGACTTCATTTTCCGAACGAGAAGCCTCCTGATACACAGAATGGAGTCATCTGGAGGCATTTTCCCAGTCCGATTCCGAATGCCCAAGTACGATGCGTACTTCCTATGCGCCCGAATCGGTCGCCACAACCAACACGTCAGAGCATCCGGAAGGGGAGTATTTTAGCTCCGAATTGCGCCACAACACAAATCCTGCAAACAAGACGGTGCAGCCATGTATCCCTTCGCGCATGTCATCCCTATACTCTACATCTACGAGCAATACTACAATCCCAACCAACGCGGTCGTCGCAGACGGTAAGTTAGACTACCCCGCGGAAGACAATACAAGAGAAAGCAGGGGCGAAACTACAGTTAAATTTGGGGTGGGGGAATACTTGCAGCAATGTAGAGCCCATTGGGGTGGGGGGCAATAGTTCCAGAAATTCAGACACAATTGGGAGGTGGAGGTCTAACACTCCCAGCAATGTAGAGTCAAAACTGGGGTTGGGGGCAAATACCCCCAGCAATGTATAGGCAGATTGTGGGGCAAATAGCTCCAGCAATGTTGAGCCAATCTGGGGTTTGGGTGGCAAATACCCCCAGCAATGTAGAGGCAAATCTGGGGTTTGGGGGGCAAAACCCCCAGTAATGTAGATACAAATCTGGGGTTTGGGTGGCAAACCCCCAGTAATGTAGATGCAAATCTGGGGTTTGGGCGGCAAAACCCCCAGTAATGTAGATGCAAATCTGGGATTTGGGGGGCAAAACCCCCAGTAATGTAGCTGCAAAACTGGGTGTTGGGAAAATATCCCCAACAATGTTGAGGCAAATTGTGGGTTGTGAGGCAAATAGCCCCAGCAATGTTGAGCCAATCTGGGGTTTGGGTGGCAAATACCCCCAGCAATGTGTACGTGAACAATGTAACTGGTGCACATGCAAAGTGCCTCAATACCTACAGGTGGAGTACATGCTGCAGGAATGTCTAAAAAACAAACACAAAAGTCATTTTCCATGAAATGCATTCCCATACTGTTGCAGCAAAAGTAACTGGCAACTTTGAGGAATGGGCAGAGTGGAGATGCAAGCGCTCTAGGAACCGTTAAAAAACAAACAAAGCCTCATCGTCTACTAAATGGTGTCTTAAAAACCTGTGAAATACTGGGGGGCTGATGCGCAAACAAGACAGACCAGCCACCTACAGCTCAAGGACTGTATGTGTGTGGGGAAGCTGTCTCAGCCTGGGCTGACACACACGACGGGGGGCCGAAGCCCAAAGAGCCGTCTGGGTGTTGAGTCCAATCAGAAAGTGTTCAGCATACCCTTGGATTGGCCCTGCTGGCAATTGGGCATTAGTTGATGGGCTGGTGCACCAGGGTCACCTGTGGGCCACTGTTTTGGGGCCTTCGTAAACCACACCAAGAGACTGACTCACACAGTCCCCACCACGCCACTGCAATGTGGTGCCAGGGTTTTCTCTGCTCACCATCTGTGCAGTAAATTGAGGCTGGGGGACAGCCTTTGGAGCATACTCACCTTGCTGCATTGCCTTACATGCCTTGACAGAGGTAGTGTCGTCTCCCCCACACGACCATCACTTTCAGGTCATTGCAGGTGCAGGGGAGGTTGCGTTGTATGTGGGGGCCTTGCAGGGAGTCAAGTCGCATCTGGATAGTCTCACCTACACACCACCCCCTTGATCAGCAGCAGTGTGCCCTTTTAAAAAAAACACTTGACAGGTAAAAGCACAGAGGCCAGAATAAAGGAGATGATCACAGATTGTGTGCCAAATACTTTCAGAGGGCCTGAGCATCATTGTAATCCCAATCCAAACATGGTTCCATAGCATGTCGTGTATGTACAATGAGGGAATGTCATCATCAGGTAGGTACAGTTAGCACCCTAAATACTAGGGGAAACACACATTTGACGTTGGAACAGGAATTGCAATAATCACACATATGTATGTATCACAAAGTGAATGCATGACTCCACCACAACACACACTGAAACACCGCAGGGCAACAGAACTACAATGTACTCACAATAGTATGACATTGTGATGCGTCTGTGTACAGTAAAGCACAGAGGATATTGGCCCAGACAACACACATGTCCACAGACCCAGCCACTCAGTACTGATTTCTTTGTCTCCAAATACAACACAAAAGTGGTTGTGTCATAGTCATCATGGAAATGTTTGTAGACCAAATCCATCTTGGATTTGAAAGAGGCATGGGCCAACAACAATGTAGGATACAGTCACCATGTGTGGACTGGTGCTGCTGCACACAATTCCTAATCTGTATGCGTCTACGGTCATCTTTGGAGAATGTAATTTGCAGCAATTCAGCATCTAGCGCCTCAGGCTGTAGTATGTTCCGCAAATTAATAATTCCATTTTGAATATGCAAATTGTGTCCTGCACAGTAGTAGGAGTACGCATGAGTCTCAGGACGTAGGATCCACAAATAGTGTTGGTGTGTCTAGTGCACAGCTCATTGTGTAAGATAAGCTGCCAGCACTGTGAGGATGCTGGGGGGGTGGCTCAATCTGTGGCTCACCAACATAATTGACATAGTCATCCTCAAGCTAGGGATATGGGTACATCTTGTGAGGATGAAAGAAGTGCAGAATGAAGTCTGCTTTGTCCACATTTGGCACTGAAATACTGTCCAAAAATATATGGAAACATCAAGGAGAACTTCAACAAACACATATTACTATCAGGCCCTACGGCAGTATTTAATGGGCACAATGGGAGCCCTCATGGACACACACAAGGGCTACCCTTGCAAAACCAGATCAGAAGTACCAAAATTTAGAGAATGCAAACACTTATGGAACTGGGTGTACTGTTCCAGTGTCAAATGTGTTTTTGCTTACAGTGCGATGTGTTTTCCTCAGCACAACCAGAGATATCCTCACAAAGACTCCATCTCCCTTGGTGTTTCCATACCTCAGACATTCAAAGTCAGAATGCAAGCAATAGCCATGCGTGTGTAGTGTACTGGCAAGTGTGGGGATGCGTTTTGGAGTAGTCTGACCCTAGGTGGCACAACAACACACATCCATGACTTGAACATTGATGGGGCGGTACCCCTCTAAGGAATGGACTGCCATCCAATGTTCCGGAATCATGACATTGCAAATTTAGCAATCACCACATCCGTCCAAGGGCAGTGTCCAAGGGCAAGAATGACCAATAACTGAGTACAACTACCTACAAAGAGTGAAACGCCACATATGCCAAGACACAACTCAGACAAGGCAAGGCTAAGTGGAGCCAACTTTTCCGGTGATGCCAATAGGTCTTGCATATGACAGTGTACTCAAAGTGGCCATTAAAACAATCAGTCATGTACATCTATTGGCAGACAGCAAGCTGCAGACAAACATTCCACATCTTCATATTTAAACAGGCAACTGTTTTTGACTACTTACATACACAAAATCTAGACATATCGATGTCCTCCACTGGAGATCGCTCCCTTTGTCCCTCTTAGGGTGTGCTGCCCTATTTAAAATGATGTCCCTCCCACGTTTCATGTATGTCCTGCAAAACACGCCTCACCCAGTGGGGTCTGCATATTTTAGAGCCATTGATAGTATCCTTAGGGAACTTTTGTGGGACGGTAAACCGCCAACAATCACCACTCAGAAACTCACACTGGGGTGGTACGATGGGGGAATTGCCCTCCCAGACGTCAAGAAATATTATTGGGCAATACAACTCGCAGCGATAAATCACTGCACATATCGACCACCGGAAGACC
The DNA here is from genome assembly GCA_963921515.1 of Calotriton arnoldi. NCBI lineage: Eukaryota > Metazoa > Chordata > Amphibia > Caudata > Salamandridae > Calotriton > Calotriton arnoldi. The sequence continues at coordinate 790,260 of CAWUFW010008233.1, read as the reverse complement.
CAGGTTTCCAAATGGACAGGTGGCTCCTGCCTGGGGGTAGCTTTGCAGGCGCATGGTATACGAACCCAGCAAAATTGAAATTGACTGGGCCCACTGGGCACGCAACCCAAATCTGGACGGCTGCTACGAAGAGCTTAGGATGGGAGGGCAAGATCACGCAGGCCAATCCACTCTGGCATACAGACCAATTGGGCAATTTGGGACGCACCCGGGGATTTGACCGTTGGGACTTTATTGGTATCTCACGGGTGGGCGACCTATGGAAGGGGGGTGGCGTAATTCCATTTAGCCAACTGCAGACGGAATATGAACTGGCTGGCACTGAATACTATAGGTACTTGCAGATCCGCCATGCCTTACAGGCAGTGTTAAAAAAGGGAGACACTCCGCCAGAATCCTCCCCGCTTGAAGACAGGGTCCTAGATGGGAACCTCCCGGATAAAGCCATATTGTTAATATACAAAAAACTGATCAATAACACGATGGACCCCCTACTCCGGCTTCGCACAAAATGGGAGTATGATGTGGCGTGGCTGGACGATGAAGAGTGGCTTGAAGCACTGGCCTCTCCCGGGAGGTGGCCATTTCCTCAAGTTCGGCTAGTGCAATTGAAGATACTTCACAGAATATACCTCACTGGCCCGACATTGGTGAGAATGGGATATGTTACTGATGCAGGGTGTGTTCGGAAATGTGGTCAAGAGGGAACTTTTATACATACCCTATGGGAGTGTATGACTATCCAGAGGTATTGGTCAACGGTCATGGGGTGCATGGAGAGAGTAATGGGACAAAGTATAGACTATAATATCAAATTAAGTCTCCTAAATATCTGGGGCCCGACAGATTTGACCTCTAAAGAGCGAATATGGGTGACTCTGGGGCTGATGATTGCCAGAAGGAATATAGCTAGGAAGTGGAAGGCGCGAGACCCACCTACTCTAGATGAATGGCGGAAGGATATGGACTGGTGTATGGTGACCGAGAAGACCATATATATATCTAGAGGTTGCCCCGCAAAGTGGACACAGATCTGGGACAAATGGAATGACTACAGGGGCAGAATATGTGATCCTCCGCCAGCTGGGGGTCGGGTGGATTTAGTAGACCTACCATCGCTTCATTGAAATTGTAATGTACTGCTTGACTATGTATATCCAGGTTTGTTGCCTTCATCATATGATTAGAGCACCGCGTTTGCTCGTGAATGTAAGCTGTCTTGATTGTCTAATCTTGTTCTTAATAAAAAGATATATAATAAAAATAAAAAAATCTAGACATATGTACATATCAACATTACCTCATGGCCTGCATGAACTCTACTTGCGTAGGTATGACCCCTCTCACATCCACCTCAAAGTACATGCTCAACTTTCCAAACTATCATACACACAAGCACGTCATAAGCCCCCTCTGGAGAAGCTAGATGGAAAAACATGTCTGCCCCGCAAGCTACAGCCTTGTACTCAAACTGTTCAACCACGATTGTCACAATCTCACACTGGCGCTGCCCTCTCACACCCACGCCTACATGCACAGCGCCACTCTTCATCACTATGTACACAACAACTCTCACATACATGACATGCAAACAATGTACTGTACTCATCACCTCCTCAGCAGACGTCAAACGTAACATGTCAAAAGGACCGCACTCATCACCAGTTGCACCCTCAGTAATGTCTTGGACTGCACTCATATCACAACATGCAGCATCACCACCCACTCTGACATGCACACTTTACACATCACCACATCTCACAACAAGACACTTAAATTGCTCAATGGATATGTCCTCAGTCATTCACATATCACCACACACCCACCCTACTCTGCTTAAGTTCTATAGATTATCATTTCTAAAACACATGCTTACACAGATACAAAAACAACATACATCAACTATACAATACACTGTTCAGCACCCTAAAGTACACAACTGGTGTATACCCTTTACATACACTTATCCACGTTGTCACATATGACTAGTTTAACCTTGTCTCACTGTGACCCTGTCACATCCACATATAACTTCCATGCCCAATAACCCCATTGACTTATACACTTTAACAACTAACCTCACACATTGTAAATGCACTGTTCCAGTCATATCTCACAATAGTGGCACAGACTACAGCTCTCATCACCTGCCATAATCCGACCTTGTCTAGCTGGATATACCCCTATCACATCTACCTATTCCTACCATACCATTGTGCAGGATTAAACAAGTGTAACAAGCTTGCATACTCTGATTCACACCCCGCATGTAAAATCACTCATATTGGGACAATGTGGCTACTTCACGTCTCCTATACAAGAACTGCCCATGAACTTAACCCATACCTTACACTCTCTGACAATAGCTAAATTTGTCGTGGCTCCATTACGTAGGAGTCTCCACTCCATATCAAAGTTGGAAACACCAGTCGCTCTCACCTCTACACTTGTTAGAGCCAGCTTAGCACATGCAACATTAACCTTGCTAAACACACCTGCAGCTAGGCCTCACCACCTAAATTCTACATACTCCCCTGTGTGGCAACTGAGAGCATGGATGTGACACTGGCTCCAGTGGCATCTGCACGGCAGACGGACCCACAACACTTCTGTGCACTCACTGTCCACTCAGCTTACCACATGTAGCACACGGCAATCCAACAGACATTACAGCACCCCTAGTTCAGCTCTGTGTGATCTGGAACAGCATCAAGCATAGCTCTAAAGGACACCATTGTCAGTCATGCACAAATGACAACCTACACACAAATCATATGCTCAACTACGAATGATGTGTGGCAGTAAATATGAAATTCAAGTTTGGAAAGACAAAACACAACATCAACATGACGTAGCCAGACCAAAGCAGGATGGCCTGACACCTTGACGAACAGGAATATCGGCAGAAAGGTAAGTACTAGGAGGCAACGGGGTCTGAAGACTAAGAATACTGCTCACCATGGGCTCAGGGAATGTATCAGATGAGTACACAGCCATGAAGGGAAATTGCATACAGTGGCATGCCACCTGTGGCAAGGTTGTCATTGCCACTAGTCTACCAGATCTCAAGAAGACACAGACATGGGTCAACCACTATCAAGTCACATACAAGTATTGTACCATTACCTTGTGTACATGGGTGTGTCCAAAGTCACCACCACGTAGTCAAACTCCATATGTACCCAGGTGTAATGATGAGACAGGGGACTTTCTGCACATCACAAACATAGTTAGCATGCTCATCCTGAATTGTTGCAATTTGAAACACTTGCACTATGTTGACATCTGAAAGCATGACCTATGTGTAATTGTGATTTAAAAAGAAAAGGTTGGTGACTTCATGTCACCCTTATAGCCAAAACTGATGTGGACGATGACACCCAGCAAATGTAGACATGAAAACCTTTAATCCATACTGTAACAGGTCACATACTCCATGGGCAACATGCAATCCATGACATACTGACATCATTGAATACTTGCACAACTAATTGTACATGAATTACAGATGACTTATAACCAATTTGTGGGACACAGAAATCAGCAGTAAAAAACTTGAGACATGCTTTATTCTGCATGGTAAAACCCAAACTATAACCAACACAAGGCCAATGGCCAGTCCATATTTGTCCATATGTGCAATGGGCCCAAACATCCTGCCCATCGACTCTTGCCTGCACTGAAACTGCAAGGGGTCACCTCCCCTGGGAGGGGCATCTAGGGAGCATGCCAGGCACCAAAGGGACAAAACTAGGGAGGACTGGTTTGGGTTTTGGGAGGGATGGTATCAGGAGGGGTGGTTGGGTCCACTGCAGTGGTTGTGTCCAATTGAGGGGGCGGTGGGTCCACTGCAGTGGCAGGCTCAGACTGAGGTGGGGGGGAGCTGTAGTGGGCGTGCTTGATGGAGGGGGGGGCTTGGTTTAACCATCTTAGGGATGGTATAATCATGGATGGGGAGGGACTCTGAATTATTAGGACTGTTTTTTTTTTTTTGGTGGGAGGTACAGGGCTTGGCTGGGGTAGTCTGGATTTGTTGGAGCGGGTTTGGGCTTGGGAGACCGGTGTGATTTGCGGGGGGATTTTTGTCTTTCCTTCTTCAAGGGGGAGGGGGCAGATTTAGGTGTCAGGGCCGGGGGGGGGGTTGCCTCTTCTTTTTGGGATGGCGCTTGGATGGGCTGGCAGGGAAGAGGCCAAGGTCGCAGAGGGGAGAACAGGAGAGGCAAGGGCAGGTGTTGTGGAAGCAGAGGGTTCTGAGGTCTGCGGAGTGTCTGTGGATGCATGGGTGCCATCTGGTGGTATGTCCCTGGTGGTAAGTGTGCTATCTGTGCCCTGAGTGTGCGTGGGTTTGCCTTTGTGTCTGTGTGCTGCTTGTGGCTGTTGAGGTGTGTGCATGTGTGTGTTTGCGTGTGCTTGGGTCAGGGACAGTAGTAGGGACAGTGGATGGGGAAGAGGTAGGAGGGGGGAGGGACTGCTGGAGCTGGGACACAGCTGCCATCAGTGTGGAGGCCAGTGCCTGATTGGATCTCTGTAGGGCAGACATGTCTGGGTGAATGCCCTCCGTGAATGACACTATTTGTGTCAAAAGAGTGATATGCGCATGGAGGACATTCAGCACTGATGTCTGCCCCACAGAGATCTGCCTCAGGATGTCGACCGCCTCCACACTGAGGGCGGCAGGGGAGACAGGGACAGGGGGTGAGGTGCCTGGCGCAAAGGAGATGGTTCCCCTGCCACGGGACCGGCCACGGACACTGTGCCTGGGAGCAGTTGGGAGGAAGGAGATGGGAGTGGTGGTGGTAGTGGTGGTGGACTCCGATGCTGAGGAATGATTTTCTGTGCCCTCCACCCCCACATGGGAGTCATCACTGGAGCCTGACTGGTCTTCAGATGCTGCAGATGGAGTTGCAGACCTGCCCTCAGTGTGGCTCCCCTCATCATACCCGCCAGTGGATGTCTCCACGTCCGAATCGGCACTGGACCCAGACTGGCGAACAGCTGCCCCTACATCCGTGGCACTGTCTCCTCCACTGGCCGGTGCTGATGCTGTGAACAAAAATGAAAAAGATTCACATAAGTCATCTGTATGTACTTGTCACACAGGTAACATCACAAATCCTCACAGTTCAAACAACTACATCATTTTGACTAGTGCTGTTGACTTTTCATACATTTACATACATGGCACTTGTCATTCTGCAAGTTAAACATTGCTCACTCACACGTGGTTATCTGCAACATTGGGTGTATCAACATCAATTGCCACAACCAAAATGGCGACTACTTCACTATGTAGCAGGTGATGTATCGTCTTTTGCACCTGACGGTCTTGTGTCCTGACATACTTGTCTCATCTCCTGCAAGGGAGTATAGAGCTCACAATGGGAATAGGATTCACACAATTGAATTGAGACCTGGTATCCATTCTACAATCCCTAGTCATCAAATTGGAAACCATTGGCTCTAATGTCACAGGTCAAATGATATCCTTGTCCAACTTTAAGCTTGCGTACTCATTGCATGAGTCATGTCACACAGATAACAGTAATTGTGCTCATTTGTCCTGAAATTTAGGCACTCTACTGTCAGTTCACACATCTGCCTCTGATTGAGAATTCACCAAGGTAGTAGGCATAGCTAGGGTGAGAGGCACGTGGCCCACTGTCTTGTGTCATCTATGCACAGTGTCATGAGGATGAATCAGAATGTTGTGCACATTGTAAACACCCCACCATTTTCAGATGTGAACAATGGTCAACACAATTCCAAGTCTGATTACTGCATCTTCACAATGCTTCTGGTGGAACACCATGCCAATGGCCCGTCTGGGTGCACTGTCTGTACAGACTATCAGTACTGAACCTCCATTTTTCATGAGTCCAGTCAACACTGTGTACCAATCCTGTCTAGACTGCAGCGGTCCGCATTTGTATAGCCCAAGTCTGAATGTCCTTCACTTCCATTAGACATATTGCACACTTCCCAAAGCTTAGATTGCTCTTCTTTCCCATCTCATTTTGTTTATTCACTTCAAGATGATGCATATTTTACACCTCTCAGGCTGACAGTGACGCATCATACACATGGTTTACAAAGCCCCAAGTATGTATAGTCAACATACATACACACATGGCAACTGTTGTGAATGTGTATCTAACATCAGACCTCACATTTTCAGCCATGTTTCAACCAGTGACCACCTGTGTTTGTCAGTGAATGGCATGTGTTGTCACTGTTACAGAGTCAGACACATGGGCTCACTCCTTTGAATGGAGAGAATGGAATCTTCCACACAATCATGTGACAGGTCAGTGTGACAGATGACAAGAGTTGGCATACCTGTAAGTGGCCCATGGGATACATTTTATAACACTGAGCAGCACGGCTGGGACCTAACAGTGGCACAATGAGCAAACAAAACTCACCAATGCATCAATCTTGATGTCACCTGCTGCAGGGATGTATAGCATGGCCTCTTCACACTTGTTTGCTCCAATAACAACACGCTTCACACATTTGTGGTAACCACACTGAGAACAGGTCATACATTAGTCAATGTGCTGGCACATGTTGGGCATTTGCATTACTCCAGAAGGTTACCTCCCTGCACGTTTCTGTGATTTGTAGTGATCACATGAGCATGGCACTACGGTCACTTCCCTGAACATAAGTGACTCACATCTCCCTGATGAAAGGGGCATAACTGGGCATCAAATGATCCCTGTGCATATGCATTTTACGAAACGGATCAGTGGGTTTGGCTCACTTACAACCAGTAAAAGGGGTAGCAGGCTAAGGTACTGTAACATGCATGTTTAACAAAGGTGTGCGAACAGGGACATACTCACCCCCTCCTTGCTGCTGTCTGGCTTTCAACTGCCCATCCAAGGCAGGGATGACCACCGCTAGGATGTGGACATGTGAGGGGTCAGTGTTCGGCGCCCGCCTCTCTTGCCTGGATGTGACAGGCCCAGCAGGACCTCAGCAATCTTCTTGGCCCAGCCACGAAGGGGCTGCCACCTCTTGCAGCAATGACGGATGTGCCAAAGCTCCAACCCCACGTCGCGCACCTCCTTGTCGATGGTCCTTCACATCTTGGCCTTTTCATGGGCGTTGACCTGTAAGGATGACATGGTGACAGAACCTTAGTGCACATGCAACATGTCTCTGAGTCAGACACCTGTACACATTGTTCATGGTCAGTTTGGCAACAATGTATAAGGGCTAGGCATATGGCATTCTGTGCAGTTGTCCTGGGTTCAATGATGACTCCGTCCTATGAGAACAGTGATAAGATGTTCACCCCAGTACACACACTTCTACAGCAGTGTACCTGCCCAGAACAGTTATCTAGACACTTTTAAACTTACAGATAACATTTTAACAATGAGATTCCTAATCGTAGTATAGCATGGTGATTGCACATATCCAATGAAAATGCAGTGTGATCATCACTCACCTGCTCCTCTGGTTTGCCACAGAGCTGGCTGTACAGTGGCAGGAGGGTGTCCAACAGGGCATGGTTCTCCTCCTCGCTGAAAGCTGGGGCCCTCTCCACTGTACGTGCCATAGTAGCTCCCAGAGGATGTGGTAACTGCAGCACAGAGATGGGGAGTTGCAGGAATGATGCAGGTAGTGCAGGCAAGTGAAGTTTCTAGGGAACAGACAGACTTATATCTAAAAGGTAGAGGTGGTCTTAATTCCATGCCGACAAAGCTATAGGTTCGCGTAGGTTGCATTTTCCGAATCGGTCCAATGCATTACATTGCTTGCAAATGACACACCTACCGCGACATTCAAAAACTCATCATCAGACCGCGAGTGGCTTTGATACATTGGTGATGGGAGGTTACCGAGTCGGTTTCCACGCGATGACGATAGGAATGGAAACGCGCGTCTGTCACCATAACAACCAACATCCAATGACTGTGACCGAATCGGTTCGGATGCGGCTACCGCGTCCTTTGAATACTCACCCGCGTCTGTCACCATAACAACAAACATCCAATGGCTGTGACCGAATCGGTTCGGATGCGGCTACCGCGTCCTTTGAAAACTCACCCGCGTCTGTCACCACAATAACTTTCAGTCAATGGCTGTGATTGAATCGGTTCGGATGCAGCTACCGCGTCCTTTGAATGATCAGTCAGCAGGGCAGACCCTTGTGTGATTTTTGTATGTTTTGAGCATTACATGTGTGTAGTTAGATTTTTCAAGCTGAAATGGACCTTTATATGCATAGCTCACACACCTATGAGGAGCTAACTTTGAGGGGCACATGACACACTGAATTTGTGGCTAATACCAACAATTTTCATCAGTTTTCCATTTACCCTTCTAGGCTTGGTCACAGTGCCAATGACTTCATGGAGATGTACAAGTCCATATTTTAACATGCTCATGGCATTAGGTGAGTCTGTGACCCAGTGTGTAATCAGTGTGATTTCTGACTATAAAGAATTTGTGTGTGATTCATGGTTAAAGCATTTACATTTGAATGAGTAGACCGTGACAATATGCATCAAACCAAAGGATGTGTTTGATGTGTGATTTACCAGTGTATCTTTGTTGTCCCAGACTCAAGTGTATGAAGGCATCATATATGCAACTCCAACATAGTTAATGGTTTTTGTATGTAATTGTATGTGTGATGCTGACCTGACAACATGACAGTGTCCATCCTGGACAGTAGTGTGAAAAATATCACAGTGGGACACTGTATGTATGTGGTGTCCCACATATCTGCCAATTCTTGATCCTTATGTGGGTACATTTTAAGCATGTAATTGTTCTCACAAAACTATATCTCAGCTTATTTTGTGTTGATTTGTTTAGTATGTGATGCTTGATTGACATGAACGGTGACAGACAGTAGTGAATTTGTCATTATGGCACTCAAATTGCTGTGTGACCATACCGTGGTAACCGATCTGGCAAGGGTCATAATGCTATGATATGTCTCTGAAATCAACCATGTACATTTCAACTTGTATTACAAATGTTCTATACTATATTTTGTGCTCATATTGCATGTTCTGTTTTTATTGATGCATGTTATTTTGTATATTTGTATCTACCAACAATTGTGTTTACACTCTACACATAGGTATCGCAGATGATCGCCAGTCTACAGGCCCTTCCCAGACCTGCAGACCATGGAGGAATGTGACCAAATTTGTAACTACCGTTTCACCAGGGCAATAATTGAACAGTTGGCTGATCAGTTGACACCAGATTTGATGCCTGTTCACACATATCCGACTGCACTGACCCCCAAGGTGAAAGTTATGGCTGCCTTACATTTCATTGCCACTGGTTCTTTCCAGTATACTGTGGAAACATCTGGTGGAATGTCACAGACGATGTTCAGCCATGTCCTGCGTGATGTGTTGGAGGCATTGCTCCATTGCCTGGAACAGTACATCAAGTTCCCCACACCAGGAGACTTATCTGACATCAAGGGCGAATTCTACGCCTTGGGACATATACCACACGTCATTGGAGCAATTTATGGAACCCATGTTGCTTTGGTACCACCACAGGCAAATGAACTGGCCTACCGCAACAGGAAGCACTTCCACTCCATCAATGACCAGGTGGTGTGTTAGGCGGACATGTCGATCTCCCACGTCTGTGCACATTTCCCTGGCTCTGCACATGATGCCTACATCCTGAGGAACAGCGTCATCCCCCACATGATGTCTCAGCTGCAACGTGACAGTGCCTGGATTGTTGGTAGGTGATGTTTCATGTGTATGTTGTAGTGTGTATTGATTGCATATCAGATAGTGCTCTGTTGTCAGACAACTTAACTTTTTTCTGTGTTCTATGTAGGTGACTCTGGATACCCCAACCTTCCCTGGTTGCTGACCCCTCTGCGCAATCCAGTCACCCCTGCAGAAGTGTGGTTCAATGATGCACAGGGTCGTACCAGGCGAGTGGTTGAGCGTACATTTGATCTCCTGAAAACAAGGTTCCAGTGTCTGGATCGGACAGGAGGAGCACTGAAGGTGTGCAAGATTATCACAGCCGCATGCATGCTCCACAACCTTTCAATCTGGAAGGAATTCCACTGATACGGATACTGGATGACGGAGACCAGCAGCCGCCAGCAAGGGAGGATCCAGGCTTGGGACATGATGCAGTGATGAGGATTTTATCCGTAACGTCTTCACCTGAATGTAAGTATTCAATAAGAGGTGTCAACACCAAATTGTTTGTTTGTGTGTTGCTGTTGTCCAATGTGTATGTATGCTGCTGAGTGTATGTTATTTATCATGAGGTTTGTACTGATTTGCTTAATCAAATTTTACAGGTGACATGTACAATGCTACACTAAATACTAGCTTGTGTTCAGACTGACATTTGTATGCTTTAGCTGAGACAGTTAGAAACATTAAGCAACATCATTCCTGACTCTGTTCTATGTTTCTCCTTACCAGGATACTTTGCAATGTTAACTGCAGAGTTGTGACCTCACAAGACCCATGATACTGTGCCATACTCCAACATTGAACAGTTGTGGAAATCCCTGGAACGCACTTCCTTCTGAACTGATGGTCATTTCTTTTTACTTGTGAGCATTTTGTTACTGTGATGTGTTTTGAGTTTGGGTTAAGGAGCAAGGTTGTATCAGTAGAATAAACCTGTGCTCCACATTGAGGTGTGCCTTGTCTGTTTGCATACATCCAAAGGTTATTCTGAAACAAAACATATTCCATGATGATCTGGTTTGCTGACATTGATTGTTGTTTGTGCTTGCAAATGGTGATATCTTTGCAGACAGAAGACTTAAATTGAATCAGTACTATTCACAGAGAAGTATGTCTGGCTATGCGTCAAGAGAGGGGGAGAGAGGAGGGGAAGAGAAAGAGGGAAGCAACAAGGGAGACCGAGTACTATGTAGAAACGGAGGGGAGAATTCCCTCAGGACAAGAACCCTCACTCATTGTTAGGCGACATGCTTCATCATATGGGTTCCCTCCTCACACCATGGTGTGGGCTACGACTCCCCAGGGAGAGGAGCAGAGGTGTTTTCTCAGTAGATGAGCGTAAAAAGTACAGGTGAATGAGGGGCAGAGTGCAGAAAAGAGTGATAAAGTGAGGTTTAAAAATGTCTAGCTGAGTCCACTGAAAGTTTATTAGGTGGTCACAGTGACATAGTTAAAAGGCAAGAGGATTAGGGATTCAACAGATATACCCTAGTTCATAAGGTCAACATGTTTCTGCCACACGTGGGTCCCCTAAAGGGATCCAAAGGCATTCGTCAGGACCTAAAATGTAAAGTCACTCTGCAAAAGTGGTATAGTGAAAAAAGAGAAATTAAAATTATACAAGCTACCACTGGAACTGTGTGGCCAGTTGTTCAAAACATCCCTCTTCCTTTCAGAGGGATTCGTATACTGTGAAGAAATGATCATGTTAGTGTAATAAAACATCATCATATCTTCAAAACCATAGTACACCCAGTGCTCTCTTTTATCATGAGTTAATCATGCTTACCTAATGTGCGATATTCTCAAGTATACTCTCCAAGCTCTTGCACCATCTTGTGGTGCCCAGCTCAAAGTGCATGCAACATAGTGTTTTGTAATTATCAACCTACTGTGTGCATATCGCTCTAAGTGGAACAGACAAGGCAAAAATTACAGTACCTAAACCGGAGTAAAGGGGTAGGGGTAAGAGATGTATCGACGCTTTCATCTGTGGTGCGTCGTACGCTTAGTTGTCACTTTGGATTTGCGACAAACCTCTAGGTAGTCCTCCTGGGCCCGGTGGTGTTTATGTTTAGGAATACACTGATACCCATTCAGAACCTAAAGGGGTGTGGCATGCCAAGGGTCCCTTAGTGGGGGGTCACTGGGCGTCAATTAAAAAGGGGCTGGATGGTCTCACAAAAGAAACCACTCATGCCTGAGAGGTGATTGCAGAAGTGTCCCCACCTTGATGAGGTGTAGCATGCAATCGCCGCCCGATTGGTTATACTATAGGGCAATTGAATGTGACAACGGACAGCCTCCATGCACACCAGGGCTGTGGGTGCACTCAACATGTGGATATGTCGGTACACAGTCCCGGCAGGTGCTTTAAGGGTCCGAGTGCGGGTGGGGCAGAAGTGCGGACGGGCCGGCAAACCGATCTGAGGCGTATATATGCCCGTAAAGCAATAGCTGACAGAGTGAAGGGTTAAAAAACTATTGCTGTTGGCGAGGGATCCCAAAATGTGAGGGCTCAGCAAGAGGACGGGAGAGGAGGGAAGCTAAGAGCCACTGCTCCATGGTATCAGAACAGTGGCGGGAGACCGCGTAGCAAGGGTCCGGGCCGGCAACCAGCTCGGTCGGGAACAAGGGCAGCACGGGTACGAACCGTGGTCTCTGCCCCATGAAGAGGAATGGCTTACCTATGAATCCTGGTGCCCCGTCTGTGGAGATGTCAGGCGAGAGTGGCGAGCCGCTCTTGCTGGCATCTAGAAGTACCAAGCCATGAATGCATGGCGGCGTAATGCGTCATCGACGCATGCGCCCGGTCACGTGGTGCACGGCTTTCTGGGATACGCGGTCCTGGCCAGAGTGGCGGACAAGTTTGAGGCAAACCGTAAGGGTTCTCCATAGAAGGAACGAGTGCAGGGCATGGGGCGCAAAGTCTCCTTTGAGTCTGCGCCCGTACATGTAATGTGCAAATGGGGAGGGTGGTGGGTTTATCATGTCAACACCAGGGGGCGGACCAAAGGCGAACAGTTCCAGGTACCGCAAGGGGTTGAACCAGGGGAGTGCTCAGCATAAGGTGCAGCGCATCCTTGACAACGTGTGACAATGGGACACGTGGTCCCCACCGGATGGTAGACCGCGTGTGGGAGAAACAAAGGTACTGAGAATTGGGACATTGACAGCAGTCTGTGTGGGATGGACAGGGTGCCTAAAACAGAAGGTCCAGTCTGCGACCTGTCTGGTCTGGTGGTGGTAACACTGTGGGTAGACTGGATCAGGTGTCCAAGTGTAAAAAGCCTGGAGGTCTGCCCCCTGGGCAGGCATCCTGAACGAGGGAAAGAATAATAACCTCATGTTAACGGTCCACGAGGAGGAATATGGTGAGGTTGATATGCACACCCAATAGGGCTTCTCCCGGGTTGCCATGTAATGTGGTAGCCTCCTAGGTGCAAATGAGTGCTTACATGTCAGTTGGATAGGTTTGTCCAGGGGATTTCATCGTTCAATCCCTTGCTGTCGCTCTTCAGACGAAACACCCAACGTTGCTCTCTGTGAAAGAGTACTCTCTCTAGAGGGCCCATGTTACTAGTGTAGTCGGGTTTGTCTAGTACCAGCCAGAAGATATCATTGGCTGTGTGTCCCTTTTCTTGAAAGTGTCTCGTTAGTTTTGTGTTCGTCTTGTTTCATCTAATAGAGGTACGGTGTTCCGTGCTCCTTGTTTTCACCTTGCGTGTTGTCATGCCTATGTACATGAGGCCGCATGGACATTTCAAGAGATAAATCACTCCCTCTGTGTTACAGTTGGTGTGTTTGTTAAATGTCCATGGAGTACGTAGGCCTATGTCTCGTGTTGGTTGTGTATATGGACAGACTGCACATGACTCACACGGAAAGTGTCCAGTTATAGAGGGTAGGGACCACTGGAGTTGTGGTATTGGTTTCTTTGTATTGGTGAGCGGTCTTGTGTGTACCACTATATCCCGTATGTTTTTGCTTCTCTTAAATGCGAAGAGGGGTTTGGGTAGTGTTCTGTTCCCTACGTTTAGTATTTGCCAGTTTTATCCCAATGAGCTTCTTGATGGTCTCGGTCAAGTGGCTGTATGTTGTCACATACACCAGTCTATCTGACGGTGGTTTAGGGTGTGTTTCCAGCATCGATTCTCTATTGTTATTTCGTGCTCTTTTTTTCAGCTCTCCTGATCAGATGTGGGGGGTATGATCTTTCTAGTAAGCTACTGCTCCGTGCAGTTGCGTGGGCTTTGAATCTAGCTAACTCAGTGCAATTTCTTCTCAATCTGAGGAATTGCCCTACTGGTAGGTTGTTCCTTAGGGCACGTGGGTGGTAGCTGTTGTAACATAGTAACGAGTTCCTCGACATGGGTTTTCAATATAGTTCAGAGCACAGGCTCCCATCTTTAGGGTATAGTAGCAAGTCCAGAAAGGGTAGTGTTGTCTTGCTGTGCTCACAAGTAAATCTGAGGTTGTTGTTCCTAGTGTTGAGCCAATTTGAGAAGCTCAGGAGGGAATCTTGGTCACCTTCCCAGATGACCAGAATATCGTCATTATACCTCTTCCACACTGTGATGTTCTGTTTGTATGGATTCTCCTGAGGATAGATGTAGGTTGTTTCAAATTGGTGCATGTAGAGGTTCGCCATGCTCGGCACAAAAGTGCTGCCCATGGAAGTGCCTGATGTTTGCCAGAAAAGGGATGACACCTTACTGACTATTAAAACACTTCTGGACGAGAGACCTGAGGAAGACATGACACCAACTGCATTCATCATGGAACTAGCAACATTGGCTATGAAGGAAAACTTCTTCCAATACCAGGAGTCCCTGGAACGGCCGGAACGGCGGAGGTGGAGCGGACCGAGCCGCCTGTGACACTGGACGTGCATTGACACGGTCGGTGCTGGCGAGCGAGGTGACCGGAGCCGCGACTGCCTGCGGCGTGTGGCGGAGTCTTAGAGACCCACTGGAGGTGTGAAGGAGACGGAGGTGTGCTGCAGAGCACTTGAATCTGCCCTGCCGTTTTCTCTCGGGAGCGGAAGAGGTATGCTACAGGCCAGCTGATGTTGGCTGAGGAAAAAGTGAGGCGTCAGAACGCCAAACACAGCCTGAATTGGACTGCCGACGGAGGCTGGGGGCTGTGGAGTCTTTGCTGCAGGAGGCCGGTAAGCGGGACCTGAGACTGGCGGGGGCTGGCTGGAGGTGAAGGTATTACCCTCTCACCCCTGAGGCGTGGAAGATTCGGGCCCAGTTTGGGGCCTGGTGGTGCAGGCAGTGGGAAAGGGGCCTTGCTGTGGAGGGAGAGGCCTAGGAATTGAGCTGGCCTGGGAGGTAATTGAGCCCTGACTGTTCCCTCCCGCATTTCTCCAGTCAGTTGTGGTGCAACCTGGTGACTGAGACTTTGATGCCCTCGTGGGCCATATCAGGCTGCGACTAGAGGGGAAGGCAGTGCCTAATGGATGTGGTTCTCCCGGATGGAAGACTCAGGCCCCAGGGAGCTGAGTAGTGTCTGGCTGCTGCAGGACAGAGTTCGGAATCCCAGTGTGAGACAGTTTAGGCCCTGGGATCTGGCAGTGAGGCCTGGGGTGGCAGGGACGTGGTGGGCCTACTCAAACTGGGGAAGGGGCTGGATTAGAATGAGCCTCAATCACACAGTATCATCAATACCCCGGCTGAGGTGGCTGTGGATGCCTCCCCGTGCTTTATTTGGTGGCTCGTCTCAGGGGCGGGGAGCTGGGGAGGCACGAGAGGAATTGAATGGCCCTCGTGCTAGCCTTGCGGGGTGCCCCCTAGACCCGTGCCCCAACTGGGAGTTCTACTGACAGACGGTTGGGCCCACCACGTGATCGGGGCTACCTGACCTGCAGGGACTGATAACTGTGAGAGCTACACCCCTTGGGCACTATGGGCAAAACTCGAGGGAGGACAACAGGAGTACCCCCTAAGGGGGATGACACCTTACGCGATCAGATACTGCGACTTCGGAGGACCCTATCCAGTCTCGACTAAGCAAAATACTAGAAGCAATAGCTGATACCAAGGCCACATTGCATCAAGACATTAGCACGTTATCGGTGGGCCTGGGTCTGCTGAGAGCGGAACACCATAAGTTAGCAGAAAGAGTCAAGGGGGTGGAAAACTTGATCACTCCAGCCCACACAGCAGTCGCTATCACAGCAAGTCAAGGAGCTTTCCGATAGAGTCCGCACACTAGAGTACCCAGTGGCGGTTGTGGAAGGACGCCATAGACGGAACAATGTGCGACTGGTGGGGCTACCGGAAGGGGCGGAAGGCGAAAGTATGATCGACTACCTTGAATCCCGGTTTAAGACAGTGGTGGCGGCGTAGGGGCTGTCAACCTTCTACACACTGGAACGTGCACACTGTTTCCCGGCACGCCTGCCGGCTCTGGGTCGTCCCCCCAGTCCGGTGGTGGCAAAACTCCTCCACTATAAGGATAGAGATGTAATCCGGCAGAGGGCGCGCTCTGAGGGACCGTTTGCTGTTTATAACTGCAAAGTTTCCATATTCCCGGATTACACGGCGGAGGTACAGCAGAGGCGGGCCTCATTCCAGGAAGTCAAAAAGGCTCTCTGCGCGGATGGTCTCCAATATTCCTTAATATTCCCCGCCAGGCTACGGATAATCCTTGATGGAACTACGCATTTTTGTGACAACCTTAGACAAGCCTTGGCTGGAAGCATACAGAGCTGGACGGCCGCTTCCACGGACTGACCCAGCCCCCGGACCACAAAGACGGAAGATGAGGAAGAGAGCCCAGAGAGGGCATCGTGGTGGGACTCCCAGGAAACCAAACCCTTCCTAAACTGAACAAGAAAGGGCCGCTGCCCTTCAGGCAGTGGCTGAGATTGTGAGATCTCAAGACATCTCTGGAGCCGGTTCTCCTTCTGTAAAGGCGTGAGATGGGTCGGACTTGGACTCCTCATGGGCAAATAGCTTAAACATGCCGCAGGTAACACCGAGAACTGCTGATGACCTCCTTTGAAAGAAATTGTTGTTGTGGAGCCGTGGCAGACAGGGAATTCTGAGTCCCTACACAGAGATGGATGTTGCACCTGGAAGCTGTGGACAACATGGGCTGTTGCGGACTGGGTACATAACAGCTGTCCCTAGTCTATTGCCTAGCCCCCTTAGGATAGTTTCACCTTGGGACTGGCAAAGACTTTCCGATTATAGAGTTGATGGGTCTACAGTTTGGGCAGTTAGCCGTTGCCGAACCGCTCTTGGGTTGGGAAGTTTTGTTGTGTAAGGACTTTTTGTTGCTAGTTTTTTTTGTATTGTTTCAGGGAAGTATGTGCGTTGTCTGATGGTGCTGTTTCAGATGGGGGGATGTGGCGTGGGGAGTGGGGACCTCACTCATGTGACCTCACATGGCGACTACTCCTTGCATGCTAAAATTTTTATCATGGAAAATTAGAAGGATGGGGTCCGCTGTAAAGCGCCACAACCTACATAGATATTTATGCAGGCGAGGGATACAGGTGGCCATGTTGCAGGAAACACACCTCATATAAAGCGAAGTGAAGAAGTTGCACCGCAGATGGAGGGGACAGTTATTTGCTACCTCCTACTCGGCCTATGCATGCGGATTATTGATTTGGATCAGAGCGAGAGTCCCATTCGAACCATTACACACCACCATTGACAAAGAGGGCAGCTATGTGTTACTGGTAGGGAGGCTGTTGGGTCGCGACATTACCCTGGGTAGTATCTACGCACCGAATCAGGACCAGGTTCCATTCTTACACTCCCTTTCTGCATCATTAGCCTCCTTAGGTACTGACTCCCTTCTCCTTGTCGGAGACTTCAATTGTGTGGCAGATACCGCTCAAGACCTCTCCTTCCCCCCGTTGCCTGGTGCTCCCCCACATAGAATATCTGCGGGACTCAGAGATTGGCTAGGGAATTGGGCCCTAATAGATGTTTGGCGGACACAACATATGGGCGTCAGGGAAAACTCATTTTATTCTCCTATCCACCAGTTGCATACGAGGCTGGATGCATTTATGTGTTCACAAGGCCTCAGTCATTCTATAACACATACAGAATATTTGGGGCGTACTTTCTCCGATCACAGCCCCTTATTGTTGGATTTTATACCCTTGGGGCTGTGCCCACCGGTGCCCGCGTGGACGCTTAAATCCTCAACACTGGAAGATGCGTGCTTTCCGGGAAACCCTGGGGGAGGCCATAGAAGGCTACGTTGCTGCAAAAACCGAACTCAGCGTCCTCGAGACAAATAGAATGGGAGGCTTTCAAAGTGGTGGTGAGAGGGCACTGTTTGGGACAAACAATTGGAATACAATGGGTGGTGCATAGGGAACTTGGGTAACTAGAGGACCAGTTATATGACCTTGATAATGCCCAGGGATCGGAGGTTTTTGACTCTGAAGGCTTTAAAGAGACATGAGCTACTAATAACACTGCATTGGAAAGGCTCAGATGTCATGACTATAGAGGTTACCTTACTAAGATGCAGGAAGAAGACGGACTTCCGGGCAGGCTATTGGCTTGGCCCACTAGGCCAGGGACGCAGGGGTCACCAATCACTCATATTCGATCTGACTCTGGGGTCTCCGTATATGCGCCTGAACCCATTAATGCCCTGTTCCGAGATTATTATAAAAGATTAAATGACTCACCCTTACCTGTTTTGCCGGGAGCCCAGGCAGCCTTTTTAGCAACACTGCAGCTGCGGGAGCTAGACCACCAAGCATGAGAGGCACTGGGAGGACCAGTGACTGCTCAGGAGATACGCACGGACTTTATGGGTATGGCCACGGGTACGACTCTGGGCCCAGATGGCCTACTGGCAGAGTTCTATTCAGTTAATGTATCAAAACTGGCCCCCTACTCGAGGCCCTGTACGCAGAGTCTTTGTGATTGGGAAGGTTGCCGGGTTCCACGCGGGACGCAGTTGTGATCCCCCTCCCTAAACTGAATATCCAGGGGGCCCATACCACGGATTTTCGCCCACTCTCCATGCTTAATATGGACTTTAAAATCCTCAGTAAAATACTGGCTCTCCGCCTACTCCCATACATGCCCACCCTTATATATGAAGACCAAAATGATTTTTTTCTTGCAAGGAATACATCATTTAACCTTGGGAGACTCTACTCCGTGTTATATCATCTGGATCTGCAAGCCTTTCTACGATTAGCTTTGCTGTCAGTAGACCTGGAAGAGACTTTTGACACGGTTAGATGGGATTTCCTGTTTGCAGTCATGAGTAGGATGGGCCACGTGGAGGGGTGAATTAAATGGCTTAAACTTTTATATGCGACCCCCACTGCGTGAGTCAAAACTGGCAGAACAGTATCTTTGCAGTACAAGATTTTTAGAGGTACCAGGCAGGGATGCTCCCTCTCCCCGCTTTTATTTGTGCTAGCTATTGAGCTGCTGGCAGCATTGTTTAGGTGGCAAGGCAGGGGTCTGGGATTGAAACCTGGAAGCCGAAAACACATTATCTCCCTGTATGCCGACGGCCTGTTGATATTTCTAGAAGACGCTACTGTTGGCTCTTCTAAGGCACTTAATCTCCTGAGTGATTTCGGGCAGCTCTCAGGCCTGAAGGTTAATCAGGCAAAGACATACTTGTTCCCCGTGCACCATTGTGACCACAGGGGCTTCCAGCAGACCTTAATTGGGCCCAGACTACCTTCAGATATTTGGGTATACAAGTATTCCATACCCTGGAAGACCTGCAAGATGGTAATCTTTAAAACGCACCCAGGTCGCTTAGAACATGTGTCCGTTTTTGGAGTTCGTTACAGCTGCCGATTATGGCTCGGATTTCATTGTATAAAATGGTTATGCTGCCACGCCTCTTATATTTTGTGGTCAACCTTCCGGTGGTGGTGCTCCCGCACTGGTTTCGCCAGTTGGACACCCTGTTGCGAGAGTTGATATGGGACAAGGGCCGCCAGAGGGTGTCCTTGGAGATGATGCAACGCCCAGTGGCGGAGGGGGGGACTGGGTGTACCTAACTTCGAACTTTATGTTTTTGGCTTCCCTGATCCAATGGATCACTCAGTGGCTGGATGGGTCGAGACAAGAAGAGATGGGGGTGGTGGGCTCCTCTGCCTACATGGGTGCCTTACTGGCAAAAATGTTAAACCCGGCAGTTGAAATCCCCCGCCCGACCCTGTTTTTGAACACTGCATTGCAATGTTGGAGGCGTTGTGTGGTCAGGACGGCATGGACTCCCCTATACGCCCCTGAGTTGCAACTGGTGGGCCTTCCACATGGAGATCCACTGAGGTTCTTAGCTTGGACTGACATAGGGCTGGTGACGGCAGGTGACTGCTATAGCCAGGAGGCTCTTACCCCTTTTGCAGATTTAGTGGCTGACTCTGGGTTATCGACTGGCCAGTCCCTCAACTATGAGATCTTGGTTTGCATATTCAAAGCTCTTTGGGATGTGGGCCACGAGGAGCCCAAGATACATGCAGTACTGTAACACCTACTTATTCTGGGCACGGCGAGGCATCTAGTGAAATGGTTCTATAGTTCGCTGTCAGACATGACTCGCAGACCCCTGTCCACTCTGCCAGAAATGGGGTGCGATCTTGGATCAGGAGCTCCCTGATTTTGACTGGAATAAGATCATAGCCTACCACAAAAAAGTCTTGAGGAACACCAGATGAAAATACACACAGTTTAACTACCTCAATATGACTTACATGACCCCCCACAGGCTCCAAGTGGTTTATGGCGGAGGACCACGCCACTGCCCGTGCTCAAATTATGCAGACGCAGACTTCAAACACATGACGTGGGAATGCACTGCACTGCATCCTTTCTGCGAGGGGGTTATGGCTGCCCTTGATTCCGCAATGGGGCGTGCCCTTGACACTAGTGGAGAGGTTTGCCTCTTGGGACTTTTTCCAAGACCCCCCAAAAGAAAAGTGGGAACTAGTTTCATAGACCTGGCGATGGTATTGGCCAAAAGGAGGATTGCTATGGCTTGGAAGCCTGGTGTCAGGCCTGCAGTGGGGACTTGGGTGAAAGATGTAACACAATGGGCTGGTGCGGAGGGGAGAGCCCTCATTAGGAAAAGATCTCGAGGACTATAGTAGTGCCCCATAGCGGGACTGTGGGCGGAGGTCCTCAACACCAGAGCACATCCAGAGGGAGACTCGTCTGGGAATATTGATGCTCATTAGGACGAAGAGTTAGAGGGGGGGAACAGCTTAATGCACCCTAAAACACCATTGGTGAGCAATGGGGTGTGCTCGCCCTCCAGATTGCACTTTTTCTCATTGCTGGTTGTGGAACACAACCTCATCCACATGATTAGGTCTAGCTATAGGGACCCCTTCACCCACACCCACCTCACGCTGATCACTACTCCAATTCACATGCAAAATACACCCCCAGCACCAGTTTTTAAAGTTTGCATTGTTTGTAGTTTTATAAATGGCTTTCCTTTAAAGATTTCTAATCAGTGAGGCTAAAGCCCCTTACAAGTATGGCTACACGAAGTTTTGAGGATGTAACAAATTTGTACATACTATGGGATTCCTTGTCAGCATGCAGAGTATGAGGGATCGCATAGATAATGATAGCTTGTAGATGGCTTCATTCCCCTAACTCTGCAGTAATTGATGATTGACACTTATTGAAGTGGGTGTACGTTTATTTCTTATGTGCCCGGGAACGGGCGTCCTGTGTGCTATTATAGAAATGCTCACCAAAATATTATAAATGTTAAAATGGCAATAAAAATATTTTTTTTTTAAAAGATAAGTGAAGGTAGTCAGGCGGGGAAGCTGGGTCAAGATGTCTTAAGCGCATGTAAGCATTGAGTGGTGTAGTGTTTCTATTTGCGTGAAATTGATCCAGGGTGAAGATTCTGCCTTCTCTGAATAGCCATCCCATTATTAGTATGCCCGCCTCCCTCAACCTACGTGCAACTCCGCTGCCTAGAGCTGCTGAAGAAATGGGTTGTTAATGAGAGCCATATGAGGTGAATATATACAGTTGTGCCACCATGTACCAGATCGACCATTTAGTGCATCCTACTGTCTGAATAGCCTGGGTTAGCCTCAGTTCTTTGATAGCAACGCAAATGTGGAGGTTGCCTCTTAGGGGCCTATTTACAAGGGGATTGCGCCACTGGAACGTCACTTTTTTCGACGTTCCGGTGGCTCAATGCCCTGCACCATATTTACAAAGTGCCGTTAAGCCACTTTGCATGGTTTAAAGCCACTTTGTAAATATGGTACCCTGTGACAGGTATCTGCGTGCAATGGGTGTTGCTGTGGGCGTTCCACCACAACACCCATTGCTTTTTGAAGCTGCCCAAGATTTACAAGGATGTGGAAATCTGAGGCAGCAACAAAAACTAACGCCATGCAAAAGCAAGCCTTAGATTGGAACAACTCATTGCTCATTCTGCAGCACACATAGAAAGAGCAAAATGCCTTTAAAGATTGCTTATGTGCAGGAAGGTATCCCTTCCTGCACATAAACAATCATTCCCTGCAAAACAGACACACTTGCACCATGGTGCAACGGTGCCTGAGTTGCAAGGATGATTCCCTGCAACACAGGCACCCTTGCACTATGGCGCAAGGTTGTCTGTGTTGATGCTAGGCAGCCATTTTTTAGTGCTAGCGCAAGGGAAAACCCAGGGGTGCGCCGTATTCTTGTGAATACGGGGCACCCTTGCTTTTTTAAAATGATGCAGCGTGGCTCTGCAAAATTTGCCGCAGCGCCACGATGGGCCATTTCCTTGTGAATATACCCCGTAGTATCTGATCTTTTTCTGTGGTGACGTGGGGGTCAATGCCAGTCTGTCTGTACCAGAATGCAACGTACTGTGATTGTGCAGTGTGGTAATATCTCTCAAGATCACTGCAAATCCTACCCGGTCGCCTGGTAGTGTGCCTCCCATCGTAGCTGCGGCTGGCGTCCCACCCACACCAGTCTAGTCAGTGCCGTTTTGAGTTGGGCGAAGGTGGTTTGTTGCAGAGGTATTGGGATGTTTTGAAAAAAGTATAGGAACTTGGGAAGGTCAAGCATTTTGGTCATTGCAATTTGCCCTGCCAACGACAGTGGAAGTGTTATCCTTCTATCGAATTGCTCCATCAGCTTAGCTAGTGCGGGCCGTAGTTTTCCAGCACTATTTGCTGCATGTCTGTTGAGTTTAATCCTAAAATAGCAGACAGTATCATCCCGCCGGCGCAGTGGTGAATGCGTCGCAGGTTGATGGGCCGCTGCTGTTAGTGGGAACATCTCGGATTTCAACAAGTTAATTCAAATGCTCGATATGTTTCCATATCCTGTTATTTCTGCCATGAAAGGCGCAATGTTCGTTACAGGGTCTTTTACAAACAGTAGTATATCATCTGCGTGTTCAGGCATATGAGCCCTCTATGTAGGTGTCTTGTCTCAGCCAGGTATAGTAGGGTGGAGAGGTGGCATACTTGTCTTGGATCCCTACCAATAGGAAATGGGTTTGAGAGGCAGTTGTTAATACAGATCCTTGCTTGGTGTTTAGTGTATAGTAGATGTTAGACCTAGCTTCCTTAAAGTGGTCTCCCCCCAGAGCTTTTGCATTTACCCCTGTTTTTGCCGATTCTTTATATTAACCTAGCGACTCTGAGCACAAGAATATCGAGCCAGAAATATTGTGACATGGAAATATCGACATCAAGAATATGGATGTGAAGATATCGATTTTTTAGGTAAGTAATATTGATTTTTAAAATATAGAAGTCATTAATATCATTTGCAGAAATATAGGGGCTGATTACGATGGCGGTGAACCCGCCACCGGCAGGCTGCTAAGGATATTAAGGCGGATTCCTTAGCGGGCCGAACTAAGTTCTTCTGCGGACACGCCGGAGGAAGCCCTGCTACTTAACAGAGGGCTTGCATAGATGCCAGCAAGAACTTGACTGCTGGTATGTGGGACATATACAGCCCCCATTGAGTGGCTCTACCACACCACTCCACCGTTCTTCTCAATGAAGAAGAGATTAATATACCACAAGTTCCATATTTAAGGAATGACTATTGAGATACACTTATTTTCGGACACAATACACCTTACAGTTATTTACTGTGTGTTTATTACTGGACCTCTAGAATCCCTTTCGGGACGGAAAACAACCGGAATTAAGGACCCATACGAAGAGACTATAGCCCTGAAGAAGTCGCTGCGCACTACCATTAAGCGCGACGAAACACGTGTTGGCTAAGGGTTTCGAGATTAAACTGAAGTGACTGTTCCAGCGAAGGATCAAGCGTTTTCTTTTACTGTTAAAGATATATTACATATACTGTTAGCGTGTGCAAGGGATTGTTGTTTTGCTCTACCAGTGGCTATCCACGTGTTGGGGAGGAGGGTGGCTCTCCCTACCCTTATGCACCACAATCCTAATTAATCACTAGTAAACACTTACTGCGCACTACCCAGGAGCGCCAATACCCTACATAACCACCCACCGAGTAATTACAAATTCCTCAATGTTGAACTGACTGGAGTGAGAATAGTAAATTTTGCCCCTCCGCACTCCAACACTTTCCCGACTCTTGCACTGACTGGAGTGGGTATAGTAATTTTTACCCCTCTGCACCCCAACACTTTCCCTACTGTTGCACTGACTGGAGAGGGAATAGTAAATTTTACCCCTCTGCAATACAACACTTTTCCTACTGTTACACTGAGTGGAGTGGGAATAGTAAATTTTACCCCTCCGCAATCCAACACTTACCCTACTGTTGCACTGACTGGAGTGGGAATAGTAAATTTGACCCCTTTGCAATCCAACACTTTCCCTACTGTTGCACTGACTGGAGTGGGAATAGTCAATTTTACCCCACTGCAATCCAAACATTCCCTACTGTTGAACTGAGTGGAGTGGGAATAGTTAATTTTATCTCCGCAATTCAACACTTTCTCTACTGTTGTATTGAGTGTAGTGGGACTTGTAAATTTGACACCTACTGAGTATGACACATTGGGCCTAATTAGGATGTCGGTCGGATAGCCTCCATTTAAATTAATATGTTTTTGGTTATTTAAAATTATAATATTTATTAATGTTTTTAATATTTTATTTATTTTTCCTAAATTAATTTTTTTAATTTTGTTTAATTATTTAATGGTATTTAAAATGGTTTGTTTAAAAAAAAAATTTATTGAATATGTGTATATATTAATTTTTTCTATAATTACATTTTAAAAAGTTTCAAATTATAATATAAATACAAATATTAATTTAATAATATTAAATTAGATATTTGTCGATAAATATATATATATTTGTTTGTTTAAAACATTTGAAAATAAAAATTGTTATATTTTTCTAAAAAATATTAAATCAATTTTATTTTTATTATATTAGTAGTAGTATTTAATTTAATTAATGTTTACTTATTAAATCTATATATATTTAAAAATCTATATTTTAGACAACTATATTAGTGACAACGATATTTTCTTTCCGATATGTTTCAATTATAAGTATTTTTGACATAGATATTTTTGACTTGATATTTTTGTATTTAGATATTTTGTTAATTAATATTTTGTCAGTGAACCTAAAGGAACAACCGGTCCCTTGCTATAGAATAATCAAGCATGAAACAAAGAGGTAAAATAAGGTCTATGCAGAAAAATCTTAATTAATATATAAATGTATTTATTAACACATATAACACAAAAAATAAAAGTGGGCAACAAGGTACCAGGGAAAAAGAATTTCAAAGCTCAGACATTTTAGAGTGACGGTAGGAATAATAAGCAAATTATGTTACATGTCAATTTAGAGCTCCAGTGCTACCATAACTTCTTTACATAACAATTTCAGTAGTCATGGTATTAATTGTTGACGACGTTTCCATCCCTCCATAAAATATGGGGATCATCATCATCATGACATAATGGATTACGCCTGAGACGGAAAATGCCTATGCGAAAGCAACATATAGGGTAGTCTGATTCCTAGGGCGGGCAGGAGCCCTGTCTGTGCCAGCGCAATACCATTTACTCTGGAAAGAAGGTATGTTTCCAGGCTGACTGGGAATAAGGCAGTGGGTGGATCGGTAAAATCAAGGAAACAGCAACCATATGGCGGGAAAGTACAGTCAGCAGCAATTACCAACAATGGGGACTGACACCAGTCGTGTACTGTCTTGATAGCGGGAAAGGTTGATAATAAGGCTGATTAAGGTTAGGACATAATAGGCCAAACGTGTGCAGTGGTAATGGTAGATCGCAGATGCTGGAGGAGTGCCTGCAGCACTAACTGTGCCACCCACATAAGTAGCCTTTGAAACCTGTCTCAGGCCTGACACTCAGTGCCTGTGTGTGCAGTTTACTGCCACTTCAACTTGCCATTTAAAATTGCTTGCCAAGCATTAAACTCCCCTTTAATTACATATAAGTTACCCCTAAGGCAGGCCCTAAGTAATCCTAAGGGCAGGATGCCATGTAAGTAAAAGGTAGGACATGGGTGTTTAATCTTTACATATCCTGGTGGTAACAAACACCCAAATGCATTTTTTCACTACTATGAGGCCTAACCCTCTCATAGGCTAGCATTGGGAATTCCATAATACACTTTTAAGCTGTAATTCCTGATCAGAGAGGAGCAGCTTTTTCATGTTTCATATCTTTGGAATGATAATGATAAATCCTACTCACTGGTGAAGTTGGATTTAACATTACTGTTTTAGAAATGCCACTTTTAGAAAGTGGACATGTCTCCTGCACTTACTGCTCTGTGTGCCTGACACCCTGTCTCCAATACACGTCTGGGGTGGGTGACAGCTACACTTTGTGCATTCCCTCTATACAGCCACAACACAGGAAGGGTAGGTGTGTCTGAGTACCTATCTACATACATCTGCATTCTGATGCCTTGCCTGGGGGTAGGGGCTAACACGTCACTTGAATAGGAAGTGTCCTGTTCCCACACAAAGGACTGATTAGTCCCCCAGATATCCTGGCAGATAGGACTAGGTTGAAGGGGATACTTCTGCACTTCAGAGAGCTGTTTTGAAGTCACCCCCGCATCAAAGACACTTTTGGGTATAAGTACTGTATCTTTGACCCCCCCTAAAAACAAACACTATTGTACTTGCACCTGAAGCTCTGCCAGAGGAACTGCTGTGCTGCTTAAAGGACTACACTAGGCTGCTGATCTGGAAGGCCTGTTTGTTGCCCTGCTGCCTCCTGCTCTCGGACTCTGCTGAAGTAGAGCTGGATTCTGCCTTTACTCTAAGTGATCTCCAAGGGCTTGTTGGCTTGCCTCTTGTTGCTTGAGATTCAGGGATATCAAAGTCTCTACCCCTGCTCCTGTACCTGGCTCACTGGAAGTGGCCCAGATACGTTTGGCAATTGACCAGTTTTTTAGAGACAACAATTTGCTTGACCACTCACAGACTGGGTTTCGACCTAATAATAGTACAGAGTCTATGTTGTTAGCTGTGCTGGATGACATCAGGTTTGTAGTTGATCAGGGCAAGGCCACTGCCCTGATCCTAATTGACCCTTCCATGGCTTTCAACTCTGTCTCTCATAGCTGTTGATTAATACATTTTGTGACATTGGCTTACATTCCAAAGCCCTTCAATGGCTTGGCTTATTTCTAAAGAAGAGATTGTATACAGTTCAGCTCGTCACTTTTCGATCCCATTCACACAAATCTATACGTGGAGTTCCACAGGGCTCTTCGTTGAGCCTGACCCTTTTTAATATATATGTGGCTCCATTAGCAAAAACTGCAAGGAAATGGGGCCTTGATACACTGCTTTTCGCACCCCTGCTTAGGAGGTTGGGGATTCGCTTTGTAAAAAGACTAATAAATAACACTTTGGAAGTCTTTACCAGACCAGTGACCGATTAATAAGCTTACTGGCTTAGTTAGGCAACTATCGATTCCCATGTGACCAATTTTTCTGTTTCATTGATTTTCTGCCCGCGTCCAAGTGGGATTAGTAGGGCTAACCCCTATTGTTATATACATCTCCTGTCTGCATGTAGCATAACCGGCGCATCGACTCGGTTGCGGGAGTAAAATCGATGCATTGCAACGGAACCAGCGCCTTGCTTCTAGAGATCTACGCATCAGACATTGTATCGCTGCTGCTTGGTGAGATCGATGCATCCCCTCAACTGCGTGGCAGACTCCAGCGCTCCTCTCGATGCCTCTCGACTCTGGGACCGTCTCCGGAACTGACGCATCACCTTCACTGCATGGAGAAGATCAACGCATCCTGCACCTGCGGGCCTCGACATCAACGCATCTCGCTGTTGGCAACCAGGAATGCTACTTTGTTCGCCAGGTCCTGCATTGGTCCTGTAACCAGCCAGCAATGCATCGCAGTCGGCCTGAACTTTGACTTTGTCCCGGTCCAGCACGACCTAAAGTAACCTTTTAAACACTACTTGCTTCTAAGCGCTATATTCATTTAAAATTCAGTATCTCAACTTCTATATATTGGATGTTTGTTGTTTTGTTCAAAACTAGTTTTCTGTGTGGAGTCTTTTTTTACAGTGTATTCATTGTGTTCATGTGTGTTGCACAAATACTTTACACATTGCCTCTTTAGATAAGCCTGACTGCTCTGTGCCAAGCTACCAGAGGGTGGGCACAGTTTATCTTTTAGTGTGTACTTAGCTTACCCTGACTAAAGTGGTGGTTTCTGCCTGGCCTGGGTGCATACCTCAGACAACCAGGAATCCCATTTCTAACATTGGTGATCAGCGGTTCGGATATGACTTGTGTTTGTGCAATACCATTTAGTAACTCATTATTCACTATAACTCTATACTAAGACCAATTCAAGCCTTTTATCAATACTCCCTGAGCTGACATCTTTTGATTTTTCCAAAGTACTGGAATGTCTGTGGTCCTATCTGGCAATATTGAATTCAAGCTGGCCAATCTGGAGGCATACACAGTGGCTCAGCTCAAGTGGTTCGGCCAGGAGAGAAGGGTGTTTTGTAAGGGAAGTGCCAAGGAGGCATAGTTTCAGAAAGCCTTAAGAGCATGGTCAGCAGCCCAACCAGAAGGAGAAGTGGATGAGGTGGAGGGATCGGAGTCTGAGGAAGGATCAGAGCGGGACCTGACAGAGGGTCTTGTCATGAAGCCGACAGGGGCGCAATATTCTCCCAGGACTGAAAGTCTGCTCTAGACCAGGCAGCAGTGTGTCCTCAAAGAACCTGTCCCCAGAGGAGCCGCACGACAGGAGGGTAGAAGGAAAACTAAAGCTACCGCTTGCCAAGATAGAGAAGGACAAGGACCAGACCCTTGCTAAGCTTGAGAAGGAGTAAGTTCTAGAAGAGAAGTGGCTAGCCATGGAGGAAAGGAAGATGACCCATGAGCTGAGCCTCAGAGAGCTGAATTTTAGAGCCCTCCAAGTGGGGTCCAGCAACAACAATATTGGTGGCAGCATACCTGCAGTGCCTTCACAGGAGTCCAGATATCATATCCCAAATATATGGTGCCCGGTTATGGAGTGGGGGATGACATAAATAAATTATTGCAGCCTATGAAGTGGCTTTGAAAGTGCAAAGGGTCCTAGAGAAGTTCTGGGGTTGGGGTGGGGTAGTTTATTGCGGTACATGCCCACAGTGGGGAGGGACACACTCCTTAAATTAGAGATGGGTGACTAGCCCAACTACACTGCCATAAAGGCCATTTTATTCAGCAAGTTTGAGCTGACCCCTGAGAAGTAGAAGCAACGGTTCAGGGCCAGTCATAAACCCTCTACACAAACATGGGTGGATTTCTTGGACTATGCTGGTAAGGCACTGAAGGGCTGGGTGAGGGGCAGCAAAGTTAATGATTTTGAAGGGGTGTACAACTTGTTTTTAAAGGAGCACATTATTGATAATTGCTTTCAAGAGCTGCAGCAACACCTGGTTGATAGCACGCTTACAGACTCCAGAAAGCTTGCTGAGGAGGCAGGCATCTGGGTCAGCACAAGAGTGTCCAAAAAGGTATGGGGGGGGGATTCCCAAAAGAGTGGTCTGGTTTTCCCCAGAGCAGGTAATTCTCCATGCACTCCACCAGATTGTGGTGGCTAACAACAGAGACAGTCACTATTCTGTGGCCCTTGTTCCATTTGATGGGATTTCAGGTCTTCTGAAAGTTGCAGTGAGCCCTGCTAGGGCTGTGGACTGTTTGTTGGGTAATGACCTTGAGCACACTACCTGGAAGGAAGTGGAGCTCATGTGGAGATGTTAGAATTACTTGACTGGATCTGTGCTACCACACGGTCCATGGCTGCCCAGGATGGGAGTCAAAAAGAGATGGAGCCTGGAACAATGGCCCAGCCAGCTGCTAATAAGGGGAGAGGCAGAGGGTGTGGGAATCCAACCCCTGAATGTCCCTACAGTGAGATGGATGGGGCACCTGCGGTGGCTGCCCCGGAGTCCACTGAGGAGGACATTGCTTCCCCTGGTGACCTGCCTGAAATTGCTGGATGGCATGTGGAAGGAGGACCCACCAAGGAGTATTTCTGTAGGGCACAAAGGGAGTGCCTGACCCCTGTGGGCATGAGGCAACTGGCTGAAGCCCATGCAGTAGGTGATTCCTCTGGTAGTCACCACATTTACTGGGAGGACAACCTCCTTTACAGTGAGCCTAAGGCTCCAGGGCAAGGGGCAGCAAGTGCCCTGGTGATCCCTCAATGCTACAGGGCCTTTCTACTGGAGCTGGCTCATGAAATTACCCTGGGAGAACACCGGGGTCAAGACCAGACCTCTGCAAGGCTTGTCCCCCACTTCTATTGGCCTTGGATCAAGAATTCATCAGATGCATTCTGTAGGACTTGTCGGACCTGCCAGGCCAGTGGGAAGACAGGGCAGAGGCTTAAAGGCCCCCTTAACCCATTGCCTGTCGTTGGCACACCCTTTGAGAGGGTGGGCATCAACATTGCGGGACTGCTTCAGGCAACAAGTTTATCTTGGTTCTGCTAGATCATGCCACTAGGTATCCAGAGGTAATCCCTCTGAGAAGCATGACTGCACCCGCACTGGCAAATGCCCCATCAGGGATTTTTACTCGAGTGGGTTTCCCTAAGCAAGTTGTGTATGACAGGGGCACAAACTTCATGTCTGCTTACATTCAGTCAATGTGAAAGGAGTGTGGGGTAACTTACGAGTTCTCCACCCCTTCCTATCCACAAACCAATGTGCTTGTTGAAAGGTTCACACAAGACCAGAGGCCCTGCGGAAAAAGTGTGATATCCTCTTGCCTGTTGTTCGTTAACAGAGAGGTGCCTGAGAGGAGTGGGTTTCAGCCCTTTCAAGCTGTTGTAAGGGCACCCAGTCAGAGGACCTCTGAGTCGGGTGAAAGAAGTGTGGCAGCAAGCTCCCAGGAAGGGACCCCAGGATATAGTGAGCTACATGCTGGCCTTCAGGAGCCAGTGTCTAAATTATGGAAGCAAGCTTCCAGTAACTCTGAAGCTTGCCAGGAAGTCATCAAGGAGTGGTATGACAAAAATTCTACCACTGCGGAGTTTCAACCTGGTCAGAAAGTGTGGGTGATGGAGCCAGTAGAGCCCAAGGCCCTCCATGATCGCTGGAATGGGGCCAATGAGGTGACTGAAAGAAAGGGTGAGGCCACATACTTGGTGGACCTCAAGACCCCCAGGCAACCCCACAGAGAGCTGCATGTAAATTGCCTCAAACCAGACTTTGAGAGGTCTGAGATCACCATGCTGTTGGTGACAGATGGAGAAGAGGCGAGTGAACCTCTTCCTGACCTCCTGGACTCCTTGGGGAAAGAGGGGTCTGTGGAAGGAGTAATCCTTTATCCCACACTAACTTCTGAACAACAGAGCAACTGCCACAAAGTGTTGAGACAGTACTCTTCTCTGTTTTCCCTTATCCCTGGGACTACCCATTTGTGTACCCATGATGTGGACAGAGGGGACAACCTCCCTGTTAAGAATAAGTCATACAGGTTGTCAGATAAGGTGAGGTCCAGCATTAAGGCTGAAGTATCTATAATGCAGGAGTTGGGAGTGCTAGAACTCTCCAGTAGCACCTGGTCGAGTTCTGTGTTTCTGGTACCAAAAGCTGTCCCACCGGGCACCACACCTGAACTGAGGTTCTGTGTGGATTTCAGAGGGCTAAATTCAGTGACTAAGGCAGATGCTCACCCCATCCCCTGGGCTGATGAACTGATCGACAGGTTAGGGGCTGCCCAGTATCTCAGGGCCTTTGATCTTACATTAGGGTACTGGCAGATCGTCTAGCAGAAGGAGCCAATGAGAGGTCAGCCTTTTCCACTCCAGAGGGCACTATCAGTTTAGGGTGATGCCCTTTGGATTAAAGAATGCCCCTGCCACCTTCCTGAGACTGGTAAACCAGGTCCTTGCTGGTATGGAGGCCTTCTCTGCTCCCTATCTGGATGACATAGGTGTCTTCAGTAGCAGCTGGAAGGACCACCTTTTTCATCTCCAGGAAGTTTTTCAGGCTCTGCAACAGGCAGACCTGACTATCAAGGTAAGTAAGTGCCAGATAGGGAAGGGGTCTGAGGTGTACTTGAGACAGCTGGTGGGCAGGGGAAAGGGGCAACCCCTTCAGGTCAAGATAGAAACCATCATGGCCTGGCTGACTCCCAAAACCCAGACTGAGGTCAGAGCATTCTTGGGCCTCACTGGGTACTATAGGAGGTTTGTCAAGGGATATGGCACCATTGTTCCCCCCTTGACTGAGCTGACTTTCAAGAAGCCGCCCAGAAATGTGGTTTGGACAGAGGCATGCCAAATTGCATTTGAATCCCTTTAGCAGGTCATGTGCACTGCTCCTGTGCTCAGGGCCCCAGACTTATCCAAGGAGTTTATCGTTCAGTCAAATGCCTCAGAGCATGGCATAAGGGCAGTCCTATCCCAACTTATTGAGGAGGGCCTAGACCAGCTTTTGCTGTGGTCATGGCCCTGAAGAAGTTGAGGCCATTCCTGTTTGGCACTCACTTCCTGATTCAGACTGACCAAAGGCCCCTGAGATGGCTCATGCAAATGAGGGGTGAGAATCAAAAACTGTTGAGGTGGTCCAATTCCCTTCAGGGCATGGACTTCAGGGTGGAACACAGACCTGGGGTGGACCACGCCAGTGCTGATGGTCTATCTAGGTTTTTCCACCTTAATGATCAGAACTCCCTAGAGGTTGGGTAGATCTTCCCACTTTCAGTGGGGGGGGGGGCGCACACGTTAGACCTGGCATCCCTATGGTGGTCTTCCCCCAGACTTTTTGCCTTTACCTGCTGTTTTTGCTGATTCTCTTTGTTGGTCTTAGGGCTCTGAGCACTTTGCAACTGCTAACTAGTGCGAAAGTACATGTGCTTCTCCCTTAAACATGATGACATTGGTATATACCTGATTGGCATATTTAATGTACCGGTAAGTCCCTTGTAAAGTGGTATACCATATACCCAGGGAGTGTACTTCAAATGCTACTAGTGGGCCTGCAGCACTAACTTTGCCACCCACATAAGTAGCCTTTCGAATCTGTCTCAGGCCTGTCATTGCACGGCCTGTGTGTGCAGTTTACTGCCAATTCAACTTGGCATTTGAAACTACTTGCCAAGCTTCAAACGCCCCTTTTATTACATATAAGTCACTCCTAAGGTAGGCCCTAAGTAACTCAAAGGGCAGGGTGTCCTGCAAGTAAAAGGTAGGACATAGGTGTTTAATCTTTACATGTCCTAGTAGCGATAAACACCCAAATTTGTATTTCACTACCGTGAAGCCTACCCCTCTCATAGGCTAGCATTGGGAATTCCTTAATACACTCCTCACTGGTGAAGTCGGATTTAACATTACAGTTTTGGAAGGGCCACTTTTAGAAATTGGACATTTCTCTGCTTTACTGCTTTGTGTGCCTGACAGTCTGTCTCCAATACACATCTGGGGTGGGTGACAGCTACACTTTGCGCATTCCCTTTAGACAGCCACAACACAGGAAGGATAGGTGTGTCCGAGTACCCATCTACATTCTGATGGCCTTGCCTGGGCAGGATGGAAGGGAGGGGCTAACACGTCACTTGAACAGGTGGTGTCCTGTCCCCACACAAAGGACTGATTAGCTCCCACAGATAGCCTGCAGACAGGACTGTGTTTAAGGGGATATTTGTGCACTTCAGAGTGCTGCTTTGAAGTCACCCCCACATCAAAGGCACTTTTGGGTATAAGTACTGGATCTCTGACCCCCTAAAAACCGGCACTACTCGACTTGTAACTGAAGCTCTGTCAGAAGAACTGCTGTGCTGCTTAAAGGACTCAACTGGACTGCAGATCTGGAAGGCCTGCTTTTCTATTTGTTGCCCTATTACTCTCTGACTCTGCTGAAGGAGAGCTGGACTCTGCCTTCACTCCAAGTAATCTCCAAGGACTTGTTGGCTTGCCTCCTGTTGCTTGAGATTCAGGGATATCAAAGTCTGTACCCCTGCGCTTTGCTCACTGGAAGTGGGCCAGATACTTGCAAAACAGATTTTGACCCCTCTCCTGTCTGCATGTAGCAGAACTGGCGCATCGACCCAGTTGCGGGAAAAAAAAATCAATGCATCGCATCGGAACCAGCACTTTGCTTCCAGAGATCGATCCATCAGACAGCGTATCGCTTCCACCGCTGCAGCTTGGTGAGATCTACGCATCCCCTCAACTGCATGGCAGAATCTGGCACCTGCTCAATGCCTCTCGACTCTGGCACCCATCTTCAGAATTGACGCATCGCCTTCACTGCGCATCCTGCACCTGCAGACCTTGACATCAACACATCTCGCTGTTGGCGACCAGGAAAGCTACTTTGTTCACCAGGTCCTGCATAGGTCCTGTAGTAAGCCAGCGCTCCATCGCAGTCGGCCTGAACTTTGACTTTGTCCCGGTCCAGCACGACCTAAAGTAAACTTTTAAGCACTACTTGCTTCTAAGCGCTTTATTAATTTAAAATTCAGTATCTCAACTTCTATATATTGGATGTTTGTTGTATTGGTCTTGTTTTGTTCAGAATATAATAATCTATTTTTCTGTGTGGAGTCTTTTTTTGCGGTTTATTCATTGTGAACTTTGACTTTGTCACAATCCAATGCAACCTAAAGTAACCCAGAGATTAAGCACAGGTTATCTTTCAGTATGTAATTAGCTTACCCTGACTCGAGTGGTAGTTCCTGCCTGGCCTTGGTGCATGCATCAGCCAACCAGGAATCCCATTTCTAACAGTAGATTAACATGATTGATAGGTTTATGTGGGACACACAGTTGGGGATGCGTTTTAATAAGAACGAGACAATAATACAATTTATAGTAAATGTGCAGAATTAACGTGTAGGCTTTAATAAAAAATATAATGTGTCTAAATGCATAAATTGTAGTAGGCCACCATATTTTCTCATACTAGGCCTCATATGGCTGATGCAACATTGCCTGACAAGCTGACGTGACTAGAGCATGCTTAATGTGCATAAGGTGTTTATTTCTTGACCTTTGTATGAACATGTTTTTTCATAATGAGTAATAGTTGCTTAAATGTTTTCTTCTAATTCTGCAAATGTTACTTCTTACACAATGATCGCTGGTAGCAGATAAATACGTTTTGCTATTTAGAATGATATATGTGAAAAATCCCTCATGGGAAAGCAGTTTTGAACAAGAAAGTACGAGTAGACGAGATGTAACCGCTAGATAATAAGCAACAAGCAACATTGCAAGCTGCTATGTAGAGCCATTGTGTTTTCTGTGAGAAGACGAGGAGGGATCCGTTCTCATGAGAGTATCAAAAGATGAATGGCTGGCTGATGAAGGAAGAAAACCACAAGCTGCAACAATGATAAAATGTGTAGTCTGTAATAGTGCATGTTTCCTAGAGCAGACCCAGACACTCTCGGCAGAGACATTTTTGCAGACTTATTACTCTCACTTATGCTGAGACTTACTCATTTTCCCTAGTCCAGGCTGCTTTGAGACTGCAGAGTTCTTGACTCTCTCTTGATGGGAAGATCTGCTTTGATTTACTCTTGGCTTTACACCTACATTCATGCTAGTTACACTTAGGTAGGGTTTGCATCATAGGAGTATGCTTGATTACCGTCATGTATCTATATTCCTGCATATATTCACTGTTTTAGCATAAATAATTACCCCCAGTTAAAGTAATGCCGGAGTCCCATAGCCTAGGAATTGAAGACTGACAAGGTGCAGTTTCGAAGGCGGTTGCTGTATTGAAGATGTGCGTACCAATAGGGTTATGCGATGCAGTTGTTGATTTTTGTTCATATGCTGAAGAAGTGTTGGATGAATAGGCAATGTTTATGTGCTTATTGTTAAGAAGTTGAAGAAGGTATCGGACTCCGAAGTAGTCCAAGTTCCGAGATAGATAAATAAAAGTTGATTTGTGGTTCTCTTGTCTGCTAAAGATTTGTGGTGTAGGTCATGAGGTACTGTCAACTACACAAATTTAGAAAGGAATTATAAAAAATTATTGCAAATGTTCTAATATTGATTGATGCAGGCAGAACCTAATTGCGCAAAAGGTGAATCTACATTGATTAGGGTGATTTCTTGCTGGTCGAGATTTCATTTGCGTGTGTGAAAAATCTTTTAGTGAGGAAAAGTCAGAGGGCATCAAAACTTTAATAATCCGATTGTTTTCTTTAGAGGAGCAGACAAAGATTGTTTACTTACATTCGCTTAGAGTTGTAGATTTGTGTGTACAAGAAGAAATTGTAGAGGAGGGGGAACTGCTGCAAGAAGTAAGATCATATGTCATAGTGTGCCACCCTTGGATTGGTTGGTTGGTATACTGTCACACTGCTATTGGTTGATGACTGCAAAGTGCCAGGCTGTTATAGGTCAATTGTTGTGTAAGTGCCCCATTGAGATTGGTTAACTAGTCTTCAAGTATTAAAGCTGTAACAGGATTGGAGAAAAAGATTTGACGTATAGGGAACTGAAAATATACATTGAATTGCCTCGCTGAACACTTATTGTTGGATTAATTGCATAAATTAAATGGTTTAAAAGTTTTAAGATGTTTTGTGAGAGGTGATGTAACAATTTCAGTACCGGAAGGTGAGGAGTCACCTCCCGAAGGTACACCAGCACATTAAATGACAACGAATGTGGGGTTGCATACATGTTTGTGGCTTTGTCAATGGTGCAAGGTTACTGAAAATGAAGGTCCTTTGAGTTTTCCAAGATATGGTACATTTGAATTGAGAATCATTGAGAAAAAAGCTATACGAAATGAAGCCACCACCTAGACCCCCACAGTAGGAAGCACTAAATATTTGGGAGAAAATAGCACATGTTAAGGACAGAGAAAAATACCAGAATAGAACTAGGAAAGCAGTACGTAATTATGCAGATGCTCGATGGGATGAGGAGCAACAGAGGTGAAAGAAACCAATAGTTGAGGGAAGTAGACTGTATCCAGCCATTACTACTGAAAAACTTGAAAAGTTGAGAAAGAATAAGACACAGGGAAAAGATGGCGAGGAAGCTGAAAAGAAATCAAATTCCAATAGTGATTCAGGGGATGAAATTTTGGATACATGTTTAGCCACGCATCCACCACCTTATTTGGTACCTGTAACAAACACTGAGGGTGCTTCGACATCTAATGTAACAGTGGCTACAGCTCCTGTTTACCCGAACGCGATTCAGATTGAAAGGCAATTACAGATGATTCAGCCTACTGTACAACCGGTTATATCTAATGTTATGCCTGCATGAATTGAGAATATTCCTACAGTGATGCCTCCAGGTATTACTGCTTCTATTGTAACTGTACCAGCACCCGTTGCTAGGGTTATAACAGCATAGCCATTAGAGATTCGTACAACAACTGCTACGATTAATGTTGTTCCAAATGCAGTAATTCAAGGAGCCGTTGGAGGAGCACCTGTGACAGGGTTTATCCAGACATTGCAGAATTCACAGATTGTTGTCTGGAAACCAACGAAAACACTTCAAATCATTGGGAGAAGGATTGTCTTTATGACATCAATGAAACAGGGTGAGACTAACCTAATTGAAGATAGGATTATTCCTCCATGATTTGAAGAAACTGTAGAAAATAAAAAGGCACGGATTGCACAAAAACAGGTTCCCACTGTACAGCACACCGAGAAGGAGAGACTGCTAAATGTCCAGAGATTAAAATAGGATTAGATGAAATAATCAGAGGATGTTTAGATCTTGAGCATGTGAATCAGTACCAAGAAAAAGAGCTGATATATTTGAGCAAAGAAATTACTAGACGTGCAGTGACTACTCATGATAAACTAACTGAATTAGCTTGAAAACATGAAGTCGATCTTTAAAAAAGTGTTCAATTTCAAGAACGTTTCAGGGTACAATTGGATGAAGCAGATATTGAGACAATGCATTCTCCAGGAATGCAATTACACATTACTGAATTAGTAAAATGCATTTGTAGATGGAGTGATTTTGATACATTAGAGAGCAAATGGGCAAAGAAGAATGAGAAGCGAAAGAAACAATTAGAGGCAGTTGAATCAAATAATAAGCCACCAAGAGGTTCCCTAGATGAAGGAGGAGTTTCAGCCTATGCATTGAGAGAAATACCAGGTGGAGGGTATGTTCATGTATCTTGGAGCAGAAGCCATCTTGCAGCATTTACGAATAATTTTCCAAAATTAAGAGGAAAACCCGTACAGTGGTATACACAAGTTGACACATCTGTAAAGATTTCGAAAGTGCTGTGGACTTATTTGAACATGTTCTTTGATATTGTAGTGATTTGTGGACTGAGTGTAAATTTGCTGTACAATGGCCGCGTGCAGAACCAACGAGAGATGCCAATCCACCATCTCCTGTGGTTATGGATAAATACGATGAAGTGATTTCATTTTTGAAAGGCAAGGTTTCTCCAAAATATATTGACTGGGTAAAGACAAAAAGAACCTCACAAAAGCCAAAAGAGTCAGTGGATGATTATTATGATCGATCGCTTCAGGTATTTCAACAACACAGAGGAAGGGAACATCCAGAACAGAGTGATATGGGATTCTTTGTGTCTCAATTTGTTCTTGAGTTAAGACCAGAGATTAGTATGCACATACAGCACTGTAATTTGCTGGCAGGCAAAACTGTTAGATGAAATTCTGAGGTATGCAAAATTTTGTAGCGACGAACAAGAGTGAAGCAGAAAAAGCTAAAGGAGAAATGTATGTGTGCCCAGACAAGATTGGCTCAGAAAGGTTTTCAGAATCAGTTGTTTGCAGGAAATCAGAATGGGATATAAGGTGCTGGTTTGCAGTCGCAAGGTGTTCAAGGACGATTTGGTATTTCGCAAGGCAGAGGTGTTCCGATTGATCCGAATTTTGGTGTAGATGTTGCAACGCAGAAGAAAATGACCCCTGGTTATTTCTGTAGCAAAACTGAGCATTGGAAGAGGGAGCGTAGGCTGAATTCAGATAGAATGAGTGGAAATGATCAAATGCAAGAAGGAAATGAAGTGCAAATGCAAAATGTACCCATTCAGCAAATGTAAGTACCAATGCAAAGACCGGTTCCAATGATGCAGGTTCCACAAGCCCCGATGCTCCCACAGAATATGGGAAGTCCTAGATTTATTAGGAATCAGATGCCCAAGGCAAATCAAAATCCATTTCAGAAATAGAATCAGAACCCATTTCAACAGTTTCCTATGTTATAAAATGACAGTTTTGGCTCCAACAATTCCCAATGGCTGTGCCTGAGGGGGAGGAAGATTGCGTACTTGGCGCAGTCCTAGAGTGGACCATTTGTAGAAGGAGAAGTTAATGGCCACAAAGTGTCATTTTTGATCGACACTGGAGCTACTCGTTCCATAGTTAGAGCAGAGGACGTCCCAGACCTACCCCTTTTTTTTTTTTTTTTTTTTACTTTTGGGAAAGAAGCTCCAAGTTGTAAGAGTTACAAATAAACAGATAAACCCAATTTCAGAAAAGGTTCCTGTAAAAATTGATTCATTTGAGGAAAATCATCAATTCGTTGTATGTGATTCTAATCCTGTTAATCTGTTAGGGAGAGATTTATCGTGCAAGTTAAATTGTATTAATTAATGTACACCGGATGGTGTTGAGTTTCAAACATGATGAAGATGTTGCATTTAAAATGGTCCGGCAAGAAACAGATGTAGGATTGTATGCACTGAGGACTGAAGATAATGTACCTCCTGATTTAAAAGAAAATGTGAGCCCAGAAGTATGGGACTTTACAGGGAAAGATATCAGACTAATTAAAGGTGTAGAACCAGTCCGAATTACAGTAAAACCTAATGCTGTGTAACTGAGAACACCACCATATAATTTTTACCTCAGAAACAATTGCAGGAATAACACCAGTAATTGAAGACATGCTCAGGAAAGTGATTTTAAAAGAAATTATTGGAAGTTCCTTGCAGCTCTCCGATAATGGGTTGACAGAAACCTAATGGTAACTATCGAATTGTGCAATATCTTCAACAGATTAACAGCATGGTTGTTCCATGTTGTCCTGTGGTACCGAATCCAGCCACCATTCTTTTCCAAATTCCGTGCAGTGCAGAATAGTTTACTGTTGTGGACTTGTGGCAGCCTATTTCTTTGTTACATTGCATGAGGACAGCCAGTTCTTGTTCTCTTTTGTGTTCAGAGAGAGGGTTTTGGCATTTTGCCGAGTTCCACAAGGGTATACAGAAAGCCCATCCATATTTAATCAGATCTTGAAAAAGAAATATTGAGTCACTGCAGATGCCTTACAGATCAGTTCTTGTGCAATACATCGATGACTTACTTGTAGCATCAGATACACGAGAAGCTTGCAGACAGGATACAATAGCATTGTTAAATCACCTGGCTAAGAATGGACATAAGGTGTCTCTAGGTAAATTGCAATACTGTCAAAAAGAAGTTCAAAACTTGCGATATAGCATTGCCAA
Source organism: Calotriton arnoldi (assembly GCA_963921515.1). Classification (NCBI taxonomy): domain Eukaryota; kingdom Metazoa; phylum Chordata; class Amphibia; order Caudata; family Salamandridae; genus Calotriton; species Calotriton arnoldi. The sequence continues at coordinate 749,629 of CAWUFW010008233.1, read as the reverse complement.
AGGAGCAAGAAAGGTGTCACCAGAGAGAGTGAAGACTATTCTTCAGATGAATTCACCCAGAACACACAGAGAAGTCAGAATGTTTTTTGGAATGGTTGGCTTCTGTAGACAGTGGATGCCAAACTTTCCCTAGTGGCTAAGCCTTTACTGAGGCTGACACACAAAGATGTGCCTGATCTGCTTCCATGGGACAAAGAGTGCTTAAAAGCTTTCCTAGACCTTAGAGAAAGTCTCTGTCATGCCCCGACACTAGGAATGCCTAATTACAGTAAGATGTTCACATTGTTTTGTAGTGAGAGGGAGGGCTGCGCTCTCTTAGTACTTACTCAGATGCATGAAGACCTGTGATTTATTTTTCGACTACCCTTGACCCTCTATACACAGGACTGCCCGGCTGCCTTAATTCGGTAGCTGCGGTCGCTGTCAGTATAGAGAGATGTGACATCCCCCAACTGTTATGGTCCCACACTCTGTAGAAATATTGCTCACCAGAACAAAACCTCAGTACATGACTGTAGGAAGCTGGCTCTACATATACTATACCAAATTAAGGTATAGTATGCACAGAATCTAGGGGATCCCCAGAGGTATAGCAGAGGCTAAATTAGATAATCACTATCTTTGTGGTAGTGTGGGCGAGCAGTTAGGCTTATCAGGAGGGTGTGTTAAGCATTTATTGTATTCACTCAAACAAGGACTGCTTACACACACTCAGAGACAGAATCCAGACCAATTGGGTAAGTATAAAAAAGGTATACATATGTTTTATTTCTAGAACCAAGCAAGACTTGGTACAGGTAGGTAAAATGTACTTTCAATTGTAAAACTTTATGTAGAAATGCAATTGGGAATGGATTTGCAATCGTTTCATGTTGGTATATGCTTTCAAAATAGTTTAAATTACATACAAATTACTTTTGTGTAACTTTTAGATTACATCGACTACTTGGGGTGATATGCCTAGATATCACATTGTGGATCCTACAATACACAGGTAAGTAAGAGTTTTTCTGGTTTGAAACAGTTACTTTTCTTCCACACAAAACACAGGTCAACACAGACATTTTTTGGGAACAAAACTCGTAACATTGGTGCCTATGGAAAAAAGAGTGTTAACGACCTGCAGGTATGGCTTTTGGGGTTAGGACCAAGGTTCCCCAAGGTTCAGTTAGGCACTCAAATTGCACCACCAGCGGCACTGGGGTGGCCGGTGCAGAGTGCAGGGGCCCAGTGTTAGCCAATGGGTCTAAGGGGGCCTTCGGTCAGGGACTGCTTATGAGCAGGTCACTGGGTTGTGGGAGTAAGGCTCCTGGGGTTAGGATCAGCATGACAGGGACCAACAATCAGCAAAGGAGCTGCACCACCAGCGGCCGGATGCAGAGGGCCAAGGAGACGTCGGGGACCCTGTGGATTGCAATGGAGCTCTCCGGTTTGGAAAAGATGCTGCAGGCTCTTTCAGGGAGACTTCCTGAAGGCGACCACCAGTTGGATTCTTGGGGGATGCCTGGGCACCGTCGGTTTGGCCACCCAAGGCCGTGGGACGTCAGGTGCAGGGGTGTCTTTGGGCGTTGGGTTTCCTTACCAGCTTCGGTCGCTGGGACCCTTCAGGTTGAGGCTGCAAGCGTCGGCTTGAAGCTTGAGGGAGGTCGGGGATCACCAGATCCCAGGTCACGATCACTGGGAAGACCTCCCCAGGGTTTTGGGCCACTCAAACTTGGGCCGTGGGTGTCGGTTGCAGAGTGGTGCAGAACTGCAGAGCCGAATGGATCCGGGTTCTGGTCTTTGAGTCTTTGTTGAGCAAATCCGGTGCTCACGGGAGACAGAGTCTTAAAGATGAGTGCAGGTCCTCCGAGCTCGGGGGGGGGGCTGCTGGCTATTCCAGGGCTTCTGCTGTAGTCAGGTCGGAGTCGGGACAGGCTGGTAGGGCTAGGGCCAAAGCAGTTAGTGTCCTCTTCTTCCAGGGTCAGCACAACTTTTCGGTCCTTCTTCTTTCTTCCTCGAATCTGAGGAGGCACTGTTCAGGGTCACCCATAAATACTAATTCTATGGGCGTTTACAGGGGTGTGAAGGTTGGGACCAATAAGTCCCTTCCTTGGGGGCATGAGCCTCTCTCTAATTGGATGGGTCCCCTCATCTTCAATTTGGAGGGGACTGAGATGTGTGCTTCACCTCGCCTCCCCCACCTGTGGGATGGGGATGGCAAAGGTGACACCTCTCCTCCTAACCCCATTTTCCCACCAATTCTCCCACCAAAAGTGGGGGCCAGAATCGGTGGGAGCCAGTTGCTGGGGGAAGCAAAAGGCAGGGACCGCTTACAAAGGCGGCAGGCTTTTGAAGCTTCCCCTTCGTGTACCCAGCCTATCCTGGGGGAGGAAGCATGACAACTCTGCCCAGGATGGGCTTAGATTCTGAAGCCAGAGAGCGGAGGCTCTCTACCCAGGGATCCAGAAACCTGACTGGTGGTGGCAAATTGCGGGCAGCCATTCAGGAACCATCCAAGGCTGGTCGTTTTCCAGGGGGCATCTCTAAGATGCCCTCTGTGTGCATTTTACATTAAATCCCACACTGAAATCAGTGGGGGTTTAATGGACTGAGATGTTTGCTACCAAACTTCCCAGATTTCTGTAAAGGCTTTATGGACCTGTGGTGTTCGTAATGACAAATTCCCAGACCATTTACTGTAGGGGTACAATGCTCATGCAACTGTACCCTCACCTGGGGTCTAGTGCACCCTTCTAGAGGGGTTTCTTACCTAGGCCCCAGGCAGTGGGTTGCAGGCATGGCACACACGGATGTGTGCCATGTTGACTCTTCACTTTTCTCTGCACCAAAAAACGCACCATGCAATGGCAGTGTGTGGGGGTTAAGGTGTAGGGCCTCTAAGGGTGGCACAATAGTTGCTGCAGCCCTTAGAGGCCTTCCCTGGTCACAGTGCCCTTGGTACCCACGGTACCTTTTACAAGGGGCTTACCTGTGCCAGAGATGTGCCAATTGTGGGTACAAAGGTGCAGTTTTGGGAAAGAACACAGGCCCTGGGAACCTGATTAGCAGTAGACCCAGGTCACCTCAAGTCAAAATCTATCAGAAATCTGGCAACAAGTGAGGGGTTACTGCAACAGAAACCCACTTTCCTACAATGACAAACAGTAGAGTCACAAAGTACGAACAGCAAATCTTTGTCAATATAAATATCATCCTAAAACAATGTCAAATTTTAAATCCGTCCGCTCCATTACCTGTAAATGAGGACCCCAATGGAGATGAGGTTGAGCATGATTGTACAGGTGTCACGGATTTATGTACCAAGCCAAGGCCAGACATAAAAGACGAACCTTTGATTGAGCCGGATATGTAATTTTTGTTGATGGCTCATGTCTGAGAAATAATTAAGTTACCTTGAGAGCAGCTTAACTGTCTGTACAATTCAAGAAGTTGTAGAGGACTCATGGCTTTGAGGTGTTCCCTTAGTACAAGTTGCATAATTAATTGCCATTACAAGAGCTTGCAGTCTAACAGCCCAATTGAGAGTGACTATATTTACAGATAGTCAATATGGCTTTGGTGTGGTCCATGGCTTTGGACTGTTATGGTCACAGAGTTTTCATGACCACATCTAGCACCTTCATTAAAAATGGGGAACATGTATGGAAACTGCTTAAGCCATTGCAAATGCCTACACAAGTTGCTGCTGTTAAATGTGCAACTCACAGAAGTGGCAAGGGCTATGTCACAGTTGGAAACCTCTGCGGTTGAAGTTGCACGGTATTGTGCACTTGTGGTCTGCACATTTAACGGGACTTACACAAATGAATTTGAAGAGGAAACTGATTTCTTGATGTTGACAGTAGCTGATACATGGGAAGAACTCAAAAGACTTCAAGAAGGTGTTTCAGAAGCAGAACAGCAGGGTTGGATCAGAGCCGGATGCGAGAAAAATGCAAATGACATTTGGATGTCAGCAGATGGAAGACCAGTGTTGCCAGACAGTTTGTTTCCCAAGACACGACATTTCCAAGGCTCAACATATCTAGGAAGAGATGCATTGGTGAGATTATTCAGGCAGAATTGGTTTAATCCCAGATTTAGGATGCTTGCAGAACTATGCCATCAATGTGTGATATGTCAACAGATGAACATAGGGAAAAGAACACCAGTAACAAAGTCACATAGGGAAATCAGGTGGTCCCTTCAACAGAATGCAGATGGACTATATCAAAATGCCTGTTTGTAACAGGTTAAGATATGTCCTGGTTATAGTGTGCCTTTTCTCTCAATGGGTTGAAGCCTACCCAACACAGAGAAATGACAGTGTCACTGCAGTAAAATTGCTGTTCGAGAGCGGATACCTAGGAACAGATTACTGGTTTCTCTGGTGTCAGATCGTGGGACTCATTTCAACAATGAGGTCCTAAGAATGGTTTGTGCAGCATTACAGATCGAGCTGAGATTATACTGTAGTTATCGACCTAGAGACTCTGGAATTGTTGAACAGCTGAATGGAATAATAAAGTGCCCGTTGACAAATGTTTGTGCCTCCACATCATTGAAATGGCCAGATGCTTTGCCTTTGGTGTTGATGACTCTCTGAAGTATTCCTGACCGGAAGACAGGGTTATCCCTTCCCAAGATATTGATGGGGCGTGTAATAAGACTGCCTCCTCTACCTGCGAATGCACTTTTAAATTTCACAGATGACATGGTACTTGATTACTGCAAGGGATTGGCTGATGTGATGCATTCTGTCCCTCACCAGCTTGAACCTGCTACCTTAAATCCTCATCAGGAACAGTCCCACAACATCAGTCCCGGGGACTGGGTGTTAGTCAAGAAGCACGTGCAGAAGGTTTGTTTGGTATCGAGATGGAAAGTCCCCTTCCAGGTGATTCTCATCACAAACACTGCTGTTAATTGTGCTCGAGTACCAAACCGGGAGCATGCATTGCATACTCAGAGAGTAAGAAGTCCATATGAAGAAATAGCGTTCTATGAGCTGAACCAAGAGCACTGGTGACAGAACCATTGCAAGTTAGACAATTGACAGGAGCAATATCGCAAGAGACAGCAGCAAGAAGGAGAAAGGGGGGGGGGGGAGAACAACAAAACGTCGTGCCAATCCAGTTTCCTGTGTTCTCACAAAGAGGCATTTAAGTCTCTGAAGAAGAGGAGACAAGATCTCAACCTGAGAAAACAGTTGAGACAACACAAGAACAAATAGATGATCTGGGTTAAGGAACAAGTAATGGATCGAGAAGAGTCGCCTACAGTGCTGAATGACCACAGAATTATGGTCAAAGGAAATTGAGATCAAGTGTGTCAGTTGATCACATTCCGCCAACAATTGCTGAAGAGATAGTTAAGTGGTGTAAGTGACACCGAAGAAGATCAGCAGACACCAAGAAGATCGAAAAGAACATGAGTGCCTTGTCAGTGAAGACTTGCTTAATCTGAGATCAGAAATTTTTGAGCCACCATGACGTCACAGTAAAAACAAATTTGGGACAAAGCTACTTGGAAAAAAAAAGATTTCTGAAAAGAAACAAAAGTTGAAAGACATTATTAAATGAGAGAGAGTACAAAAGACTGAAATAATTTCTTTTTTGTTGTAAGATTTCCTTAGGCCTAAGGCTGCAGTAGAAGAGTAGGCATAACACATTTAGAAGAAGACAGAGTAGGAACAGGGATGACTATACAAAGACTGCCATAAAGAGAAAAACTCAAGAAGCTGCTTTACGAAAATCTGAACTGAACTGTTTAATTATTGATGCTCTATTTTTGCCTAACGATCGGATTACAGACCAACGTGTTTCCTAAAAAGGGCTAAATGCAAGATAATTACGGATATTACATTTTTAGTGACTGTGTTAATGATCATAACAATATTAATGGGGTTTTATTTGACATTTGTGATTTTGAACATCATTAAAATTATCTATGGGCTGGACAGTCTTAATATAGCGCTGATTTCAGGCCTATTTTCATTGTTTGCTTTGTTGGACTCCCTAGTCAGGGACTATTGTGCTACTATAACGAACTATTACCCATAGTCCCTGACCATTACAATTGGGTTCCCTTGTTGCTTTAAAAACTTACCTTCAACAGCTGCAGAGGAGATGACATATCATTACATACCTTTGTCATCTGCAATCACATGGGGTGTTTAGTTTAGTATATAGGCGAGAACACTTTGAATATTTCTACTCAATTTTTGAAGAGTACCATTAAAGAAGAGCATGAATTTACACCCTAAGGAAAAAGAAGTGGACCCAGCTTGCCATTATTTTAGACCATCCACACCTATAGATAATGTTAAGGCTTACGAAAACAACTTAACCTGCTTGATGAGACCCTTACAGAGAGGAAGACATTTTGAAAAAGTTTTTGAGAAAGAAGATGAATTTAAAAAGACAATGAACCATCCAAAATTAAAATTAGACGGGAGACAAAAGGGAAAAATATGTGTTTACAAAAGAAGAAATCAAATTAGAAATAGACACGTGGGAATTAATAATTTATAGTAAATGTGCAGAATTAACGTGTAGGCTTTAATGAAAAATACAATTTGTTTAAATGCAAAAAATGTAGTAGGCAACCATATTTACTCATACTAGGCCTCAAGTGATTGAAGCAACATTGTATGTAAACACAAATGGGGCTGTCCCTAGTTGAGATTCCTACAGGATTTTTAAAGATGCGTATCCAGTGGGGGCATCTCACAAAAGTGAAGGACTGGCCTCACACACCACCTGGTGTCATGCTTCATCATAGGCCGTCCTCGCCCTCTAAAAACTTCGTTTGATAGAGGGCGGGCATACCTGGAGACAGGGATGCACTTCTAAGCTAAGTGGTGGCCCGTGATTAGTGAAAAGTGATCTAAAAACCATTACAGTTGTCAAGAAACTAATTTAATTAAAAGGGCAACAGCATGGTATTAAAAGAAGTGAGCGGTGATTTGGGAACTAATTATCCCCTCACCGTGCAAAATGTGGTCAACATGTTTCTGCTCTAAGGTCCCCGAAGGGTACATAGCATTCGTCAGGACCAAAATGGTTTCAAAGGGCTCTGCCTTTATACACACGTTGTATAAAAGATCAACCACTATAAGAGTGGGGGTTTATGTGAGTATCAATTTCCCGCCAGTCTAGTACTCACAAGAGATACCTGTACAAAAAGAAAAGGGAAACAAATGCATACCGAATATGAAAGTTTCCTGTTTGTAGTGTTAAATTACATACATCACCACACTTAAAAGCGCGCGTGGTGGTTTCTAAGTGAAACACGTGTCATTCATGCATGTTTAACACTTATACAGGAGAGAAAACATGATTCTCGCCGCTTATCCTAGGTCACTATCCTACTTACTCCATGGGAGGTCGAGGGTGGAAGAGCCTACTGTGACATTCTGAAAAGAGAGGTCGAGGGTGGAAGAGCCTACTGTGACATTCTGAAAAGAGAGACATAGAATCACAGCCTAGTGTTAATAAATCAGGTCCATGATAGGGAGTAAAAAGCATACACACAGATGCATATTTAAAAAGGTGCGTCCTTGTGGGAAGAGTAAAATTGCACCAGAGCGTTTCAATACGCTCTTCCATCCATCCAAAAAACCACACACACTCTTACTGTCATTTTCAGCGCCTCCAGCTGTGTCTCCTACGGTTTGTCCGCTTCGCCTCCCCGCCGGTGAGTAATGGTGGGAAAGAAGCGGTTTTTTATACTGTCATTGTTGGTCTAATCGTTTGTTAATTGAGAAGCAAATAGGTGGCACCTGGATAAGGTCCGGTGTCTGACTATGATTGTGCCTGGTTGCCTGGTTAAGGCGTTGCCTCAGAGGCCACAGTCTCCCTATTGGTTGAGCGTTGGTTTAGAGGGAGTGTCTGCGGTCCACAGGTGGAGGGAGAGAGAAAGCATGAGTGCGTCTGCAGCTGTCCTCCCCGATTCTGTTTGGACGTGTGACAGAGCTGTCGTGCATGCGTCCCGTGCCCCTGGTTCAAGGGCGCATGTGTTTAGTGGCGTTGTTTATCGCCGCAAGCGCTTGCGCGAGCATTTATACTTGCATTGGCTCTATCATAAAGTTGTGATAAAAATATTGAATGTAATCATGGTGATCTCTCCTATTCTTGCTGCATCTCATGCGTACCGGTGATTAGTTTTTAACACGATCCCTCTAAGGGTGGAGATATCACGATTTACAATTATGAAAGGCTATATTCTCATTAAGAACATGAACGTCTCTAAGGAGGTACTCACGTTCAGACCAAATACAGCATCATTGTGCCCCCTAAGGTATTGGTGGTTTCTCCTTCCTGCGATTTTATAAGCGGGGTATTATTTTATATATGACATATATGTTTGGCGCATATGTAGAGTATGCCCAAGATAAAAAATAGGGGTGCAGTGTGTGGTTGGTTTAAGGTGTTAATAAAGTTGTACTCATGGATTTGACTTAATGTAAGGACCCCATGCCCTAGCTGTATGTGTGAACACGAGTGCCTGATGTTACCTATTTTTCATGTCGGCTCTGTAACAGGGTCACCGTGCCAGTTGTAACCATGGGATTTCATCGTTAAGGCCTATGTCCCATGTGCGCAGCCGGTACACCCAGCGTTGTTCCCTGACATGCAGATTATTACTGATGTCTGTTTTTAGTTTCCTCATCACCTCCAGTACCACCCAACGTAGATCTGATTCAGTGTGGTTAAGATCTAAAAAGTGTTTTGTCAATCTGGTGTTAGATTTTCTACAACGGATTGTGCTGCGGTGTTCGTTAATCCGCGTTTTTACTTTCCTCGTCGTCATCCCAATATATTTCAGGTTGCACGGGCAGTTCAAGAGGTAGATCACATTCTCAGTGTTGCAGTTACTGAAATTCTTCAGTCTCCATGGATTGTTTGTGCCGATATCCACTTCCTTCGTGGTGGTGGTCAAAGGACAGCACACGCAACTGCCGCATGGGAAATGGCCTGTTGGTTTTGGTTGGCTCCAAAGGGTGTTCTGACCACTGTCATCCTCGTGTATGATTTTGGAGTGTACCAGATCGTCCCTGAGGTTCCTACTTCTCTTGAAGGCGAAAAGGGGGGGTTCCCACTGTTGTTGTCCACTATTCAGTATTGCCCATTTCTTCTTTATTATACTTTGGACTTTATTTGATGCTGGGGTGTACGTAGTCACGCACACCATGCGCTCTGAATTTCCTTTTGGCGTAGTGTCCAGCAATGTTTCCCGATTATTATTCCTTGCCCGTTTCTTGGCTTTCCTGATCATTTGTTTTGGGTAGTGTCTCGCCAAAAGTTTGGTCTCCAATTGTTCTGCCTGCTCTTGGAATGTTTCTAACTCAGAGCAATTCCTCCGTATCCTGAGGAATTGTCCTACTGGCAGATTCTGGCGTAGTGCTCTTGGATGGTAGCTCTCGTACAGCACAACGCTTCAGACCTACTCCCCAGAACTGGACCTTTAGCTCGGGTGAGGAGAGGAGTGACAGCAGCAGTGATGAGAGCACTGGAGGACAACATGTTAGAAGACACCAGAACCCCCAACAAACGATGTTTACCCCACCTATGCACCCCTTTGGATTCTGGCCACAACAATACTACCCACCCGGGTTTGGTTTCCAACAAGGCCCACAGCCTTTTTTATTCCAGGGCCGAGGAAGGGGAAGAGGCAGACAAAAATCAAGAAGAACCCCCAGAGTACAATGGGAGGACGAACCCACAACCAGCGGAGGAGCAGTCACACGGAGCAGGGGGAGGGGCAGAGTCCCGGCGACGAACAAGGAATGACGAATATCGTGAACCTAAGTGATTACATAATAAGCAAAGACGAAGAAGCCGTGCTCGCAAAGGGCCTGGGTTTTGTCCCTACACCGAACAATGACCCATTTTTTCTTAACACCGAACTGGCACAGTTCTTTAGGAGAATCAAGCTGAGGGATTACTTTGGTGAATCACAAGGAAATGATGATGGAAAGTCAAATACAGGCCTACGGAAAAAGTCTACTTTCACTCCACCAACCCAAAACATCTCATGCAATGTGCTGGCATTTGAACAGGCAGTTCTCAAAGAGGTTGAAGAAATTGACTTTAACAACACTAAGGGTTCCAGAACCTGACTAAGGGAGAGAGAACAGCGCTCCAGCAACTCAAAAACAATCGCGAGTTAGTAATAAAACCAGCGGACAAGGCGGGGCTATAGTTCTAATAAGCTATACTATGTACAGAGAGGAGTGCCTACGCCTTCTATCAGACACAACAAGCTACGAGATACATCGGAGTGACCCCACGACACGGATTATGAACAAAATTAAAAGCCTGGTCAGTGAGGGTATGACCTGTGACTGGATCACGAAACATGAGGCAGATTTCCTCGTTAATACTGAACCGAGAACACCTAGGTTCTATACTCTCCCCAAAATCCCCAAAAACAGGGTGCCACCCCCGGGAAGGCCTATAGTGTCTGGCATCGGCTCAGCACTAGAACCTTTGTCGCAATTTTGCGACTGGTTCTTAAGGCCCATCGTGCAGAAGTCTACGTTGTACCTGAAGGACACGAAGGACGTCTTATGCCACCTAAGGGATCTGGAAGACAACATTGAAGAGGACTTATTCATAACCATGGATATCAAAGCGCTCTACACGAGCATTCCCCAAAGACGCACCCTGGATGTGGTAGAACAAATCCTCCTGAACCAAGAATGGATCTATATAACACCTACACACTTCATTATGGAATGTGCGGAGCTGGCCCTCACCAAAAACGTTTTCGAGTTCGAGGACACCCTATACCATCAGATCAATGGCACGTCTATGGGCAGCACCTTCGCGCCCAGTATGGCGTGCCTGTATGTCCACCAATTCGAGGAAGATCACATCTTCAATGCTAATAACCCATTCACCAACCAGATGAAAACGTGGAAGCGATACATAGATGATATTTTCATCTTCTGGCACGGTACACCAGAGGATGCCACGACCTTTGTGGATTGGGTTAATAGCAGAGACAATCATCTCAACTTTACCCACACTATCGAGAAGAATCACGCTATATTCCTCGATTTGGATATCACCCTCACGACCGAGGGTATCTCTACAAAAGTGCATATAAAACCAACGGATAGGAACAGCCTATTACTGTACGAGAGCTACCATCCAAGAGCACTACGCCAGAATCTGCCAGTAGGACAATTCCTCAGGATACGGAGGAATTGCTCTGAGTTAGAAACATTCCAAGAGCAGGCAGAACAATTGGAGACCAAACTTTTGGCGAGACACTACCCAAAACAAATGATCAGGAAAGCCAAGAAGTGGGCAAGGAAAAATAATCGGGAAGCATTGCTGGACACTATGCCAAAAGGAAATTCAGAGCGCATGGTGTGCGTGACTACGTACACCCCAGCATCAAATAAAGTCCAAAGTATAATAAAGAAGAAATGGGCAATCCTGAATAGTAGTCAACAACAGTGGGAACCCCTCCTTTTCGCCTTCAAGAGAAGTAGGAACCTCAGGGACGATCTGGTACACTCCAAAATCATACACGAGGATGACAGTGGTCAGAACACCCTTTGGAGCCAACCAAAACCAACAGGCCATTTCCCATGCGGCAGTTGCGTGTGCTGCCCTTTGACCACCACCACGAAGGAAGTGGATATCGGCACAAACAATCCATGGAGACTGAAGAATTTCAGTAACTGCAACACTGAGAATGTGATCTACCTCTTGAACTGCCCGTGCAACCTGAAATATATTGGGATGACGATGAGGAAAGTAAAAACCCGGATTAACGAACACCGCAGCACAATCCATTGTAGAAAATCTAACATCAGATTGACAAAACACTTTTTAGACCTTAACCACACTGAATCAGATCTACGTTGGGTGGTACTGGAGGTGATGAGGAAACAAAAAACAGACATCAGTAATAATCTGCATGTCAGCGAACAACGCTGGGTGTACCGGCTGCGCACATGGGACATAGGCCTTAACGATGAAATCCCATGGTTACAACTGGCACGGTGACCCTGTTACAGAGCCGTCATGAAAAATAGGTAACATCAGGCACTCGTGTTCACACATACAGCTAGGACATGGGGTCCTTACAGTCAAATCCATGAGTACAACTTTATTAACACCTTAAACCAACCACACACTGCACTCCTATTTTTTATCTTGGGCATACTCAACATATGCGCCAAACATATATGTCATATATAAAATAATACCCCGCTTATAAAATCGCAGGAAGGAGAAACCACCAATACCTTAGGGGGCACAATGATTCTGTATTTGGTCTGAACGTGAGTACCTCCTTAGAGACGTTCATGTTCTTAATGAGAATATAGCCTTTCATAATTGTAAATCGTGATATCTCCACCCTTAGAGGGATCGTGTTAAAAACTAATCACCGGTACGCATGAGATGCGGCAAGAATAGGAGAGATCACCATGATTACATTTAATATTTTTATCACTACTTTATGATAGAGCCAATGCAAGTATAAATGCTCGCGCAAGCGCGTGCGGCGATAAACAACGCCGCTAAACGCATGCGCCCTTGAACCAGAGGCACGGGACGCATGCACGACAGCTCTGTCACGCGTCCAAACAGAATCGGGGAGGAGAGCTGCAGACGCACTCATGCTTTCTCTCTCCCTCCACCTGTGGACCGCAGACACTCCCTCTAAACCAACGCTCAACCAATAGGGAGACTGTGGCCTCTGAGGCAACGCCCTTAACCAGGCAACCAGGCACAATCATAGTCAGACACCGGACCTTATCCAGGTGCCACCTATTTGCTTCTCAATTAACAAACGATTAGACTAACAATGACAGTATAAAAGACCGCTTCTTTCCCACCATTACTCACCGGTGGGGAGGCGAAGCGGACAAACCGTAGGAGACACAGCTGGAGGCGCTGAAAATGACAGTAAGAGTGTGTGTGGTTTTTGGATGGATGGAAGAGCGTATTGAAACGCTCTGGTGCAATTTTACTCTTCCCACAAGGACGCACCTTTTTAAATATGCATCTGTGTGTATGCTTTTTACTCCCTATCATGGACCTGATTTATCAACACTAGGCTGTGATTATATATCTCTCTTTTCAGAATATCACAGTAGGCTCTTCCACCCTCGACCTCCCATGGAGTAAGTAGGATAGTGACCTAGGGTAGCGGCGAGAATCATGTTTTCTCTCCTGTATAAGTGTTAAACACGCATGAATGACACGTGTTTCACTTAGAAACCACCACGCGCGCTTTTAAGTGTCGTGATGTATGTAATTTAACACTACAAACAGGAAACTTTCATATTCGGTATGCATTTGTTTCCCTTTTCTACAGGTATCTCTTGTGAGTACTAGACTGGCGGGAAATTGATACTCACATAAACCCCCACTCTTATAGTGGTTGATCTTTTATACAACGTGTGTATAAAGGCAGAGCCCTTTGAAACCATTTTGGTCCTGACGAATGCTATGTACCCTTCGGGGACCTTAGAGCAGAAACATGTTGACCACATTTTGCACGGTGAGGGGATAATTAGTTCCCAAATCACCGCTCACTTCTTTAATACCATGCTGTTGCCCTTTTAATTAAATTAGTTTCTTGACAACTGTAATGGTTTTTAGATCACTTTTCACTAATCACGGGCCACCACTTAGCTTAGAAGTGCATCCCTGTCTCCAGTTGTATGCCCGCCCTCTATCAAACGAAGTTTTTAGAGGGCGAGGACGGCCTATGATGAAGCATGACACAGGTGGTGTGTGAGACCAGTCCTTCACTTTTTGTGAGATGCCCCCACTGGATACGCATCTTTAAGAAATCCTGTAGGAATCTCAACTAGGGACAGACCCATTTGTGTTTACATTTCGTGTTGGAGGCTGGCTAGTCCCTAGGCCCTGTGCCTCTAGTTCCCATCCCTAGTCAATAACTAGGGCTAGTGTGTTTTTGATTGAAGCAACATTGCCTGAGAAAGCTGACATGACTAGAAAATGCTTAACGTGCATTAAGTTGTTTATTTCTTGACCTTTCCATTAACATGTTTTTTTCATAATGAATAAAAGTTGCTTAAATGTTTTCATCTAACTCTGCAAATGTTTCTTCTTACACAATGATCGCTGCTAACAAATAAATACATTTTTGTAATTAGAATGATAGATATGAAAAACTGTCATGGGAAAGTAGTTTTGAACAAGGAAATTTATTTTGAGTAGACAAGATGTAACTGCTAGATGATAAGAAATAAGCGACATTGCAAGCTGCTATGTAGGGCCATTGTGTTTTCTGTGAGAAGACAAGGAGGGATCCTGAAGAAAGAAACCGAAGAAAACCACAAGCTGCAACAACGATAAAATGTGTCAGTCTATAATAGTGCATGATTCCTAGAGCAGGCCCAGACTTCTTTTACCCAGAAACTCTCGACAGAGACCTTTCTGCAGCATTACTACTCTCATTGACTTACTCATTTACCCTAGTCAACGCTGCTTTGAGATTCTACTGAGTTTCTTGAACCTCTCCTTATGGGAAGTTCTGCTTTGATTTATTCTTGGTCTATTGAGCTGACTTTTGATGCTAAAGCTTTAACTCTCACTTTCTCGAACTAGAACTCTTTAGGGGTTCTGACTGACACCTTTTCCCCCAATTGCTAGAATAGGGATTCTTTCCTTTATGGAATGCGCTTAATGCATTTTATTATGATTTTTATTGACCAATATTGAATTCTGTTCATATTTGATAATTGAGATTAATATGAATTATCTTGTAACTTTAATAAAAAATTAGTTACTAAAAGATTGGATTAACAAAACCTTTTAACTGATACCAAATTCTCTTTACTGACTGAAAATAGATTAGTGATTGTGATTATAATGTATGTGATGTACAGCTCCTGATCTTCTCTAAAACAATGGCAAAGATCCATTGCCTCAGGAGGAGGAGCGGGAATTAGCCCGGATGATGGTGAACTGAATCCCACTCAGCACAGTCTCTGCAGGACGGCAAACAGGAAAGGTGATTCAAGATAATCAAATGCCTTCTCGGCATCAAGAAACACCAATATGGCATTCACGTGTGGGTGGAGCTGCGGCATAACAGCAAAGAATGCAAGCAGGTTAGTTAGAGTGGCTCTGCCTGGGATAAGCCTGATTGCTCCGGCAGCAGCAGGCCAGACATCAATGGAACCAGTCTATTCACATATTCGCAATGATACGTGGCAGCATTTTATTACCTAAGTTTAATAGGATAATGGCCTGTAGAATTGGCAAAGCTGCCCGTCCTTGCCAGATTTCAGTATTGCTGTGATGACTGCCTCTCTAGTGTTGGGGGGCGGGGGGGGGGATGAGTGTACAGCAAGTTCCCCCTTTTTCACCGCTTCCTGGTAATGTGTAACGAGGTGGGATGGCAGTGTTAGCTTATGTGCTTTATAGAATTCAGCTGTCTGTGTCCAGGGATTTCCCATTTGCAAAGCTGTCAATGGCTTGCACTTTTTCCTGCATGTCTATGGTTTCAGGTAGGTATTGTCTTGCGGCCCTTCAACCCAAGCCAATGCAATGCCACCTAGGTAATGTTGTATTTCTGTAATAGGTGTTGCCATTTCGCCTGAGTAGCGGGAGATGTAGTAGTCTCAGAATGGAAAAACTATATCTGTCCTGTCATTTGTTATGTCCCCAGTACTAAGCCTGAGGGTCTGTCCAATGTCCTGCAACGGTGTTCTTCACAGCAACCATGAGAGAGTTTTGGTTGGACACTCTCCTTCCCCATATAGGTAGTCAACATTGACTTTAGTTATATATCGTAGTTCCCTGTCCATAAGATTCCTGACCTCCTGTGTGGACACTTGTATTTCCGCTAAGGTTTGTGGGTTGAAAGTTAGGACGTATGCTGCTTCTGGGTTTTGTAACCTACTCTCTTCTTGTGCTCACTTTTAGGACTCCAATATATTTGCTTATGGTGAAACCTCATATTTATTCTTTAAATGCTTCCCATATCTTGGCAAAGTTCGACACAGAGCCTATATTTGTCTCAAAGTGCTCCTCACTTGTGCCCCGCAGGTGGTCAAAGCAAAGTGCATCTCCGAGTGTCCTGTTAGGGAAGTGCCAGGGATGGTATGTGCGCCCGTCATCAGGTAGAGTAAGTAAGAGGATAATTGTGGAGTGATCTGAAAGCGTGCGAGGAATAAATATGATATGACAAACCCATGGGAGCATTTCGGCAGCGGATAGCCAGAAATCTATATGGGAATGGGTATTGTGTACTGCGGAAAGGTAAAAGTATATCCTTTCCTTCCCATACCTTTCTCTCCATAGGTCCCTCAGCCCCTCCATCTCAATCATCTGCCGTAATACATTAGCAGCTTTCGGGTGATCACTGAGAGTTGGGTTATTGGGTTCTATATCAGGGTTGAGGTTAGATCAATATCTCCTCCACAGATGACATTACGCACTTACTGAAGGCAACACAGGGTCACAACATTCTCAAATTACCCGGGATCATCAGAGTAGGGTGCAAATTAATTGATGATGGTGACTTGGAAGCCATTCGGTTTTTTCAAAATATAAGTAGCGCTCCTCAGCTTCCCTGTGTTGAAATGTCAACTGGAATCTAAAGGCATGTTTAATAAGTATGGCCATGCCTCTTGTTGCAGGGATTCTGCACATATACAGAACTATGCGCAGGAAAACAGGACCTCAGTGAATAGGGGTGTACCAACCTACCACATTAGTACCCAAAATCCCAAACCGACTAGCTATAGTGTCTCATTTGTTCTCCGACTAACAGCGAAGCTACCAATGATTAGACAACCCAGAACACGACACTCTCAGGAATCGCGGGAGCCAGACAACTCTTTCGCTCACTCACTCGTACCTGTCCACAATGCGAGTAATCAGAGTCACGGTATAGTTTAAAATGTTTATTTTAATTAACGCGCTCTATGGTACAGTACACGTGCCATTACTAGCAGCAAAATGCATAAACACAATATAGTCAGCATTGTCACAAGTCCATAGAATACAAACGGGGATATCATTTTATAAAGACTGTGGAAAAGGGCTACAATACCTAACCACCCTCCCCGTGGTAAGAAATAGTTTATTATAAAAAAGAAGACCTCTGGGCTTTGTCAGCAGACCCCATACCTCAAGGCCTAGATGAAAGGTTTACATCTCAGGACAAGCACAGCTCTTCTCTCCGGAAAGGAGTCTCTCCAAGTGCGTGCACAACATGTTTAGCTTGCAATATATATATATTTTTTTAATTCTTTTTATTAAACAGTCGTCAGTATCAAAATACAGCATTACAATGGACCACATACTTTATACACCCTCAGCGCAGTACTACACAGCTGCAATCCATAACTGTACGTGACATGTACCACAGTACGTTCAGGGTCTCAATCCAGCACCTATCTCACCCGCCACCCCCTCCCACCCCTAGCCCTCGGGTATCTCCCAGTTGACCCTGTAAGACTCCCATTGTTGCCACACTTTTTCCCATTTCTTGGGACATCCCCTGCTTTCATATACTGTCTTTTCTGCCACACAGCACCAGTCCATATCCCGTTTCCATTGTGCCGCCGTTGGCGGTTGTGTGGCCCCCCCAAAGTCTGGCTATGTTTCTTTTGGCTACCATTGTGGCCACTAGCAGCCATATTTTTTGGTATTTAGGCCACGTCTGTTCCCCCGATACACACAATACATGCCACCGGGCTTCAAGAGAAACCTCCTGTCCCACGACATTATCCCTGTTACCTCCCGCCAGTATCGTTGTATGATCGGGCATTCCCACACAATATGAAAGAAAGTACCTCTCTGATTACATCCCCTCTGACAATTCTCCGTGGGAATTCGCCCCAGCTTAAACATGAGTACACTGGTGGAGTAGGATCTGTGTAGTATTCTCAGTTGAGCAAGCCTGAATCGCGCTCTAATCGCCACTTCTCTAGGGCTCTGTATCACCTCCACCCAGTCATCGTCCTCTACTAGGCCCACGTCAGATTCCCAGGACTCCCTTAACTTTATTAGTAGGTCCGGAGCATTATTGATTATCTTCCTATAGGTGCATGACAGTGCTTTTTCCGGGATTGGGTCTAATAGTAATCGGTCTTCGAGCGGGCTATATTCGGGTATCTGTTCTCCCTCCTTCAGGTGTCTGCCCAAGGCATGCCTCAGCTGTAGGTACCTGTAGTGTTCTGTATCCGCTAACTGGTAATCAGTCTGTAGTTCGGGGAAAGTGAGCATGTGTTGCCTCCGCCACACATCTCCCAGGTGTAGTATGTCTATCAGCTTCCATTTTCCGAAGCCCTGTAAGCTACCTACGTCCTGGAGCATATCGCTGTCCCACAGGGGGGTCTGCTCCGTTAATTTATTAGCCCAGCCCAGAAAACGATTGGCTTTTCTCCACACATTGACTACTATCTGAGTATGAGGTGGCATGCCACCCAACTTTTTCCGACTATATAGTGCCCCCAAATGTCCCCCTGTCCCCATTGCCCAGTGGTCCACCCTGTATGCCGGATCGCTCCTATCTGCAAACACCCAGTCATTAATTACCATTAGGTGTGAGGCCCAGTAGTATTTTTGTAGATCCGAAATAGCTAGTCCACCTTCGTAAACTCCTTTCTGTAGTTTGGCTAGCGCAATTCTCGCCCCTCCCCCCCATCCCATAGCAGTGTCCTAAGTTCGCTATCCACGTCCCTAAAGAATTTGTCGGGAATCGGGCAAGGGGTGTTTTGTAAAATACAAAAAGAACAATTGCTGGACAGAATGCAGAACAATGTCATACATTCACCCCAGTACAGAGATCTGGGTTTTGTAAAATATACAGTATGCGGGGCAACAACATCATCTTGTATAGCACCGCCCTCCCCATAAGAGATATCGGTAGTTTTCTCCAGTGGGCAATATCATTCCTTAAGCGTTCCAATTGTGGTTGTAAATTCCTTGTCAGAAATTCCGTATCAGTTTTTGCTATTTGTACACCCAAATATTTAAAACTATCCTTAACCATCAGTTGATTGTCATCTCCAAGTCTTGGAGGTGGACCGTCCGACAGCATATACAGGAGTGATTTGTCCCAGTTAATCTGGTATCCGGAGTACCCCTCAAAGAGTTTAAAAATCTGCAGAAACCGGCTTATTGTGAACCGGGGTCGCGTCACGTAGAGAAGGACATCATCAGCGTATAGCGATATTCTCTCCTCCCACAACTCCCCCCCCCCATGAACACCGGTAATCACCGGGTCTCCTCTCACCCACGCCGCCAGGGGCTCGAGTGCCAATGCAAATAGGATCGGTGAAAGAGGGCATCCCTGCCAGGTGCCCTTGGGAGAGCAAAGGTGCAAGAGACCGTACCGTTCACCCGAACTCTGGCTAGGGGATGGGAGTATAGTAGCTTAACCCATGACTGGAAGTGCGGACCGAATCCAAACCGCTTTAGGACCTCAAACAGGTAATGCCATTCTATACTGTCAAACTCCATACGGGCGTCAAGCGAGAGGAGCGCTGTCTCCACCCCCGGGTTCGTCTTTACCAAATGCATCACCCCATAGAGTCGTCGAAGATTAAGCCTGGTGCTTCTGCGGGGCATGAAGCCCGATTGATCCAGATGTATCAGGGTCGTAATGGGGACTAGTAGACGATTAACTAAAACCTTGGCCAGGATTTTAACCTCCGCGTTTAACAAGGATATTGGTCTGTACGAGTTGCACTGGTCCACCGGCTTGCCTGCTTTGGGATTACCACAATGGTGGCTGTCCGCTGGTCAACTGGTAAACATCCTCGGTTCCTCGCCTCGTTGAACATGTCTAGGAGATATGGGGCCAATACACTCGCTGTGCATTTAAAGAGCTCGACGGGTAAACCGTTTGGACCCGGTGCCTTACCAGCCTGTAGGTCCTGTATGGCTCCTACTATTTCTTCGGTAGTTATATCCCTATCTATACCTTCCCTATCTTCCTCAGACAGTATCGGTAGCCGCATTTCTTCCAGTAATTCGCTGCAGTCTGTGGCTGTCCTAGTTGGGTTGGACCTATATATTTCCTCATAATAGTCTGCGAAAACCTGTGTCATATCCTCCCCAGTAGTGTGCACCTGTCCCTGTTTATCGCGTATTCCCGCCACCCAGCTCCTTTCCCTGTCCCTCTTTTCAAGTCAGGCGATCATCTTGTTGGCTTTATCACCTAAGTCGTAAATGCGTTTCTGAGTTGCGAGTGTAGCCGTTCTCGCTGCATTGTGCGCCATGTCCTGTAGTTCCTGTTTCCCAAGCTCTAACCGGTGTGCTAGTTCCTTGTCAGTTCTCCCCCCCTCCAGGTAGGCTGCTTCCAGGTCCATTACTGCCGCTTCTAGTTTGTCCCATTGCACTCTCTTTTCCTTATTAGCGCCTCCTATACAGGCTTGAACATGACCCCTCATGACAGATTTAAAGGCCTCCCACAAGGTACATGCTTCCTCAACTGTCCCCTCATTTTCTTGAAAATAAAGCTGCGCCTGTTCCCGGACTTTTTGAGTATTGTCCTTATTTTTAAAGAACCATGAGTTCAGTCTGGGAGGGAGGGTATGTGTTCGGATCGGGCCCCTCACTGTGACATCCACTGGCGAGTGATCCGAAATATCCCGCGGACCAATGTGAGCGTTTGAAAACCAGGCCTCCCCACCTCTATGTGTCAGTATATGATCGAGTCTGGAGTAACTACCGTGTGCGGCTGAATAGAAAGTGTATTGGCGGGTGTGTGGATTATGCAGTCGCCAAAGGTCAGTCAGACCCAGCACGTCAACAAATGCACCTAGTGGTTCCGCCCCCCTATCTCTGGTGGATGAGGATTCCCTGTCAATCCCCGGATCAATGGTAGAATTCATGTCACTGCCCAACACTAAGAGTCCCTGCAGAAGGTCGACCAACAGGGTCCCCAGCGCTGCCAAGGCCTCGGATCGCATCGCCGGCGGTATATAACATGAGACAACATTAATCGTCTGGCCTTCCCATATCCCCGTGAGGGCCATGTACCTTCCGAGGGGGTCGTGCCAGACATTTCCCACTACAAAAGGGAGACCTGTTTTTATTAATATTCCCACTCCGCGTGAACCAGTCGTGTAACCCGCATGTGCAACCAATTTATAGCCGTATCTATCCAGTGCGCAATATCTGTGGCCTTTGAGATGTGTTTCCTGTATGAGCGCAACTCCCGGGGAGTGTCTATGTAAGTATTGTAGTATTATACTTCGTTTAATACGACTCCCCAGGCCATTGACATTCCACGACAAAATGTTAAGGCTGGTAGCGCCTTGCCGTCCCCCCCTGTAACTTCCTACTGAGGCCTGACTCATTCCCTGCCTTGCTACCCATTCGGACATCCCCATTCGTGTATTGTGTGTCCCGGTCTCTGTCTGACTGGTTGTGTCAACCCATCCCCTTGACTGTGTAATGCGGTTGAACTGACACTAAAATAACAAACTCTAACTAAACTTAACATTCCCCGAACTAGAAAACCCCCTCTCCCTGCTGGTGGGTATCATAACTCCCACCTCCCCAACGTGCAGAGTGCCTGTCGCCCCAAACTGAAAACCTAAGTGGGGGTTGGTCGGTGACCGGCTACAGTGGCCCCCTCCCGGTCCCATTCCCTCCCTGCAAAAACCGTATGTTTGAATACAGCAGCAACCTTAATAGTATGTCATTACCAATAGTCTCGGTATTAGCTCGCTCGTGTTCACAGAACCTCCCCCCCACCACCCCAGCAATAAGACCTGATGTTCATAGTGTTCGTTACTACAGCACTTCAAGGTCCCACCTTCCAGACCCTCCATCATTCTCCATCCCGGCCACAAATCGGTTGCTCTCAGTCCGATTCAGCACTTGTCGTCCGATGTTGCTCACGCCATCGTGAAGTGTTTGCACCAACGGTGCGCCATCTCTCCAGCCACTCTCGGGCCCCCTCCGGGGAGGTGAAGAACCATGCTTTCCCTTCAGCCTCAACCCTCAATTTGGCCGGGTACATCATAGAGTATTTAAGTTCTTTGGCCCGGAGCTCCCTTTAACTGATTCAAAGGCACGTCTTTGCCGTTGCACGTTTAAAGGGAAATCGGGGAAGAAAATATCACTGCATTCTCATGGTTCAAATCCCCATTTTGGCGTGCCGTCTGAAGGATGGCGTCTCGATCTCGGAAATTGAGAATCCTGGCTATGATTGTCCTAGGCAGGGCGCCGGGTTTAGGTTTGGGGGCCCTATGCGCACGTTCAATGGTGAAATGAGTGGAAAGACGTTTTGGTTTTAAATGGTTCAAAATCAGGTCCTCCAAAAAGAGGTCGACACTGGGTCCCTCCATACCCTCCGGCACACCCACTACTCTAATATTATTCCTGCGTGCCCGCCCTTCCTGATCTTCCAGCTTGACTGCCATAGCGTCCTGTTGTTTCGTGAGAGCCTGGACTTGCTCCTCCAGGCTCTTAGTGCAAGTCTGCAGTTGGGTCACCTCCTGTTCGGTGGCGGTAACTTTATCGGACAGTTTCCTGAAATCTGCTCTCAGAAGACTCACATCCACTGTTACTGCATCTATTTTAGGGTCGAGCGTGCCCTTTAAGTCCACAATGGCCGCCATGATCGCACTTAACGAAGGCTCCAGCAGTTCATCCGGTTGTTGCGACTGTGACGGTGCATTCTGAAGCGGTACCGCGTATTTGTCCATTTTATTCGATTGCGCCCCTGCCTGTCCTTTGGGCTTCATTCGCTTGGTTACCTCAGTCACACGCTGAAATCCTGGGTGTTCTAGCCCCTCGTCACAACCCCTAGCACGGGAGCGACGGCCTCGCTTCCCTCTATATGCTTTGGGGTCCGTCACAGACTCTTGTTCTCTCCAGGCTTGGGGTTGCTCGGGTGTTCCTACTCAGTTACGTTCGTCGTAGTCTGTGATCCGATTCCGGGCCTTGCCACGCCCCTACCCTCGAAGACAGCCCTCTGTGGATGGTAGTCACTGTTGGGTTACGCTCTACCGCGCTCTCTTAGGCCTGGTATCTGGTCTCTGGAGTCAGGGCATCGCCCTTCCGGCTGAGAAGGGTGTTCAACAGGGCGGAGGCATCGTCTCGTCGATTACAAAGGCTGCAGCTCCCGAGCCATTCAGAGGAACTCCTCACTTCCCCCCAACCTCCGCCGGGCCCCCTCGGGTCCCAGTACCGGGAACCAAACTCTTTCAGTCCATTAGCAGGTGACAGCGGGGGAAGGAAGAAGCCGTCACCCAGACCCTGCCGTAGGGCCCCTTGTATAGTTAAGTCTCTGTTGGGCTCGGATAAATTAAAGTTATGGTCACTCCAGGGGGAGGTAGCTGACCAGAGCGCCACCCCAGCCAACTCCTCCGGGGCCGCGTCACCCCCACTCTACGTGTTCCGGCACCTCCGCAGCAACCGGGTCCGGATCTCTCCCTACTGCGCCACCGCTTTCCAAGGGGTCCCCGGGTTGTTATCACTCACCAGCTGATGATCCGCAGAGCCCTCCCGCGGTCTCCAAGGCCGTGCTGGTCAATGGGCCACCGCAGCTATGGGTAGTGTCTCTTGCCGGCCGCCTCTCTATGGCATCAGGCGCCGGTCTCTAGTAGCGGAGCCTCTGCGTATGGCCGTATTGGTCACTCTGCCGCGAAGATTGGCGCTGGACGGCGGGGAGAGCCGCAATCTATTCTCCGACTTCACTCGGGCCGTCGCCGCAGCCCATCCAGCACCAGAATCTAGCGGCTGTGCCCCCACCGCAGTCTCTGCCCCGAATCAAGGACGGATGGCGGCCGGAGGAGCCGCGTCCCAGGCCTCCCCGCTGGGCTCTCGATGTTCGTGTTTCACCGACGATCCGTGGTACGATATGGCGCACTCCCCGCCTCCATATCAATCCCTCCATCGTGTGGTCGCAGCCGGTCTCACCAGGGCCCCGCACTGTCGACTCACTCGTCCCTCTCACTCCGACACTCGAGTTTATGGCCACACCCAGTACTCAGCAGGCCGCGCTCCGGCCGGTGCGGTCGTCTGTCTCGGGGTTGTCCCAGCGCTGCTGCGGGGCTACGCTGGTGTCAGGTGTACCAGCGATACCTCTGAGTGCCACACCAACTTTCCTGTTGCTGCTGTCCGGCTGGAAGTGCGGATTTTTCGGGGTTTAGGAACCCGGGAGCTGGAGCTCTTCTAAAGCGCCACCATTACCATCAGCTCCGAAGCCACGCCCCCAGCTTGCAATATTAAAGCCTACGATTTTCAGTAGTGCAGCTGTGTGTCATATTATGTCTAGGTTCGAGGGACTGACCAGAACAGAATAACAAGGGGCATTGTTGATCGACCTTGTACATTGTGTGCAGACTAAACCTCGAGCACGGCGGAGAACGCGAAAAGCAGACAGTTCTCATGTGAAAGGGCACAAACAGAGTCTTGCGAAATCTATGCATGCAGTGTCGTGCGCAAAAGCAGCCTCATGGCAGCGAAGCTCATGCCAACTTAGCAGATCTCAACAATGGAGCCACAATCCATACTACACCCTCCCCCTGGTAAGTCCATCGTATGTAGACATAGTACGAAAACAGAGTTCAGAAAGTGCGAGCAGAGTTCAGAAAGTGCGAGCAGAGTTCAAAAATGTCTATGGGTTTAAAATTAAACGAGACGAACAACGGAGAAGGGAAAGTGAAAAAAAAACCTATTAGGGAAAAAAAAGTAATTTTGTTAAAAGGCATCAGAAATCCAAGGACTGGTGAATTTAATCCATCAGAGTGTAGGAGCAAAAAAATGCAACACCCTCCAGAAGGACATCATTGTCGTTGGTAGAAAAAAGGGATGCCATCCAGTTTATCAAATCGAATGAACAAGTGTGCTCCTCTTATGCGGGTGCCTCCATTAGCATCTCCGGACAACTTGCGTGATATTCGATGTTACTTTGAAGTAGGAGATTCTGCGCAGCCTCACAGACATCCCATTGAGCCAAGATCCCAAGTGCAGCCGCATGCGCCATAAAGCCAATCCCAGAACAGTCCTGCTCATGGGCCACTAAGGGACCCATCAGCTGGTCTTAATCCGGGTCCGGACACGACGTATTGGAGAGGCACAAATCCAACGCCCATGTAAACGGACATTTTAGACATGAAAAGACAGGTTGCACGCAAGTGAAGTATGCAAAGCGGAAGGACAACCCATAAGACATACTGAGAGCTGTCAGTGGTAGTGTACCGAAGCATCCATGCATAAGGTCACGGAGCAATCGCAGCCGGTCTTGTCTGTGCAGCACTGAAAGAGGAGCAGCCATTGCGCAGCAGACACAGTAGAAGCAGGATTCCAGCAGCTAACGCCAGCATTAAAGGGAATCCACCAAAGACGCTGGAAAAAATAGAATGAATGAATGCAGGTATAACACCAAATATTGTCTGAAAAGAAGTCACAAGGCCAGAGCCGACAGCTTTAAAAAAATGCGCAAGGCCTCTTGTATCAGACGCATTAAATATGCGGTGTATTAACTCCCCAAAATGCAGTGGGAGGTTAGTGTTTAAAAGTGTTTGAATTTCGCTAGCAGCGCTAGCCACCTGCAGGTTGAAGGTCTCTCGTGCGGAAGTAAGGGCGACTTCTTGTTGGGTTAAAAGCGCCTTTAATCTGCTCAACTTGTT
The DNA here is from genome assembly GCA_963921515.1 of Calotriton arnoldi. Lineage (NCBI taxonomy): Eukaryota > Metazoa > Chordata > Amphibia > Caudata > Salamandridae > Calotriton > Calotriton arnoldi. The sequence continues at coordinate 724,038 of CAWUFW010008233.1, read as the reverse complement.
GAAATCTGCTTTCAAAGTTGGTATTGAAGGCCAAATTGAGCTATCGAGCTGCCCACGCAGGGGATGAAAAAGCACATTTTTAGAACAAATTACGCGCTGGGAAACCATTACTATGTATGGTATGCCAGCCAGCAAGCAGCAGCATTCTTGGTTATTTAGAATAAGGTAACTACCGTTAGTAAGCAGAGTGAACGTGGGAATGATTGCGGGAACTGGATTACCTTTTAACACACATGCAAGGTTCGGAGCTGACATATTACATGCTCCGTGCAACTTGATATTTTTGCAAACAAGGGAATGACCCACTGTAGAATCACAGTCCTCCCCTGTAAGGTATACTTCAGTTTCTTCCCGCAAACATCGGAAGGTAAAAGGCAAAGACCACAGTTCATGCAGAAAAGCGCTACCCAGGGGTTCAAAGCGGCCTAGCGGGTAATGTTTCATACAGGAGCTGAATTGGAACAGCGAGAAAGGCAAAGATATAACCCCATGAATTAGCCAAACAGCAGTGTCAGTTTCCGCTACAGAAAAGGGCAAAGGGTCTATTTTTTCTATGTGGAGAAGAGTGTAAATTGCATCTTTCATGGACATGAACTGCTGTTTGTCAGTCAAATTAAATGGTAAAAACAAAGCAGTCGCATTTAAATAATTTCACGGTACTTTACCCATTTTTAGAGTTTGCAAAGTCCATGCGAATTGTATTACAGAACGCAATTGATTTTGACCATGATATAACAGAGACACATCTTCTTGCACAATATCAATAACAAAAGAAACAATATTATCTAATGTGTAAATGCGGGAAGATGGTGTGTTAATACTATTATCGACAACAGCTAGAACCTTTTCTAAGTTCGCTTGGTCAATTTCCCGCAGACGTGACGCCGCTTCAATCTGTAAAAGTTTCCATATTTCATTGTAAGCTGCGTAAAAGAATCTCTTTGTTCTAGGAACCCTGGGTCCCAAGACAAAGTCGGCCAAATTAATGTTATTGGACAACAACGATAAATGTTGTTTAACGGACGATAGTGTAGAGTGCTGCAACCACTGTTGACATAATTTTCCAACCGAATAGGTTGTTACCGAATGTGTATCTGGAAATCTTGGGTCGGGTCTGTCTTGCATATAACCTGAACTGGTGTTATGAAAACGGAGTTGGCAGGCATTCGAATTCGTCTGCCAAACTAGCCAACCTAAAGGATCCATTTTAGATACATTAAACGTGTTATTTTGAAACAAAGATTGTAAGGCATCAATGGTATAATTCGTGTATATGCGCCAATTATTATACTCTGCTAAAGAGGGAATGGCAGGGGCGTTTAACTTTTTTGCAGTTGCCAAACCAAAGCAAGTTGTCTGGTAAACTGTTTAATTTAAAAACAAAATTTGTGTTGGGATGAGGCAGGCACGATGTAAGGCTTCAGTGCCTCGCACCTGCCAGGACTTAGAACCCCAGATCGATTTCAAATCAACGGTGGCCTTCCAGTGATCATAACCCCTGACAGACAGATCATGTCTGAAAGAATTTGAATAAAGTAATTTCGTATGGGTCAACATTACTTTGGGAGTTGAAGGAACATTCAATTTAAAATAATAGGACTCAGGTGTTGACCTATCAAAGTCTGTAAATTATGTAAATTTATTTCTAAGTGTTCTCGAACTACCTTTGATTGGTGTAGGGCAATGTTCCCACTGTGTGTAATTGACAACAGGGCGTAATGTATTAGTCTTATGTAAGAAATGATGCCCATAATGTTGATAACAGAACAAATCGGCATAATTGGCAGAATTTAAATATAAATCTTCAGCATTAAAAGCAGCATAATATTTCAAATCTGAAAACAATGATTGTATTGCATGCACATCCCAGTCGTCCGAGCGTATGTCCTGTGTTACCACATCACCCATGGAGACACGAAAGACGTATGGAACGTTGATAATTTCCGTCGGGCCATGGACCTGAAAATCCACTTTATCCCAGATGATGCCATCCGCAACTGGGAATGCTGAAATGTTAACAAGAGATTGGTCATGCTTCATTATGTGGGAATATGAGTGAGGCGCTAGTATACCATCAACCAAGTTCACAGCAGAGCGTTCTGGTAAGTAGTGACTATTGATGAGCAGGAAAAACACCGTCTCAAAACCAATTGACATGAAGAGAAAAATGGTGATCAGTATTAACCAGATGTACGTCCAAGGAGGGACTAAATAAGTCTGTTTAAACCAGGAAACAAAAATAGACAATTTGGTAGGGCCAATTGAAGTGGTGGAGGACGAGTCAAAAGAAAAGCTGCCATGGTGTAAAGGGCCTTCGGGCAAGCCATGCAAAGACTCACTTCTGGGATAAGTATACTCAACTTCCTCGTTGCAGGAGGGACAGGCAAATGGTCAACAAAAGGGTCCATCTCGATGACAGTGTCATGTGGTGAGTTGAAAGATGCGCCAACCGCAGGATTTCTCGAAATTGTGGGGCACGAAACAGCAGGCGTCACACTATTCAGAATCGGCCAGATGTTGTAGCTTGACATTGTCAATTGAGATGTATCTGTTGTCCTTGCGACCAGGAAGCGGTGGTAAAATGACTGTACGAGTACCCTTCAAGCCAAGCACTGGAACCGGTGCACGATAAGAGGGACCAAATTCTTTTTTGTTCTCTAACTTCTCTCGGACCAGATCACCAACTTTCGGAAGCCAGCCGGCCACCGGAATCAGCAGTGTAGCATCTGTTGCCGAAGGCAAATGTTCAGTAGCAAGACGGGCACGGGTCTCTTGTAGGTCCTGTAACATAGTAGAATGATTATCTATGTCAAAGGTCGCGGCTGCCGCCGCAACGTCTAGACCATCAAGGTCTGGCACAAACATTTTGATGCCAAAGAGCATCTCGTATGAAGTCCGCCCACCCAGAGGTCTTCTAGGGAGATTATTAAGTGCACGTTGAACCCCATACAAGTGGGCCAGCCAGTTCCTGCCAGTACCTAAGACTCTAGCTGTCAAGGATTGCTTTAAGTCACGGTTCATTCGCTCCACAATTGTATTGCCCTCAGGCCTGTATGGAGACGAAAACTGCACCAGCACCCCCAAAGACTTCATCGCGTCCTTGTACGCCTTAGAGGCGAACGCTGGACCTTGGTCTGAAGGAAAGGTACCACAGGCAAGGATCCCTACAAAGACCGCAAATCCCTGATGACATTTCGAGCGTCAGCACTGCGTTGTGGCCAAACCCAAAGGAATCTAGTGCACGAATCAACTGCAACCAAAATGTATTTATATGCAGTATCAGAAGTAAATGGACCGCAGTGATCAAGATATACACAAGCAAAGGGGCGATTTGCAATGCAAAGCTGTGTTTGTGGTGGACGTGTTACCGTAGAAGGCTTGATTTGTTGACAGATGTCACACGAAAGCACATAAGTACGGGTCTGTTTATATAAACCACGCCACCAATAACGTTGCTGCAAGATAGAAACAGTCGCGGACACCCCAGCATGGGCCGAAGCCATACCTTCGTGTGGGGTTTTGATTAAAATGTGTCTGCGGTCCGCGTTGGGAATCAGCCGATCTCCAACGTCAGGTATTCTAGCAAAAGGAACTTGTTCAGGAGTTAACTGATAGGAATACTTTGAAGGGAAACCCTGTGGATAATTAGAGCCCTCCGCAGTTGCAGCAATTGCTGCCAAAATGTAATTATCAATTTTAGTCATGGACCTTGTAACGGCTGCTACGGAACACGTGGCTTCTACAGATTTGGCTGCTTCATCAGCCAAACAATTTCCAAGAGCGTGTGCTCCCACACGCTGATGGCCAAGAGTATGTATAACATGTGTGAGTGGCAGACGTTGTTTAAGATCCGCCACTCGAACCCAAATCGTTTTATGCTTAATTGTGCTGCCTTTAGAATCTCGATAATCATTTTGAGACCAAAAGAATAAGTGGTCATTGAAAGATTGAACACAGTAGTAGAAATCGCACACAATTAGTGTAGAAACACTCGGATCTGCAAACTCGAGAGCAAGAACCAAAGCGAACAGCTCAGCCAATTGGGCGGTACAGTCCCCTAGCGCCTGTGTATGCACTATATTAGACTTGAATTCTCCATTCACCATTGCACCAGCCACAGTAGCACAAGCCGCTGAATAAGCATGTTTAGAACCAGTGGCCGGTTGCGCCGAACCATCGGTGTAGCTGATGCATGTGTACTCCTCTAAGGGAAGCAAATACAGAGGAGGTGGATGAACGTGTTCATACTGCAAGAACTCCTGTGTCTGAAGAGAGGGATCAAAGATGAACGTGACATCCGGAGACATCAAAGAAGTAGCCCATTTTATCCAACAGGGATGTAATGCTTTAGAGTTTGGCACACTCGCCTTAGTTACTGCTTCCAAAGCAGGGAAAGGTGTAACCACCAAAATGCGTTTCCCCTGTGCCAGTGCGCGTTCCTTCAGGACCGCCATCTGCACAGCTGTCAAAACCTTTTCGACAGCGGAAAACCGCATTCGGCTGAAGTGTACAAATGTGATTTGTATGCAATAGGTACTGCGTCGCCTTCATTGTACATCAAATAAGTGAAACCCACTGTGCCTGGCATGACCCGTATCACCAGGTTTGTGTGGTTATCACGTGTCAACAAGTACTTAGATTCAAGCAAGTCAGATTGCAAAGAGTGCAAAATAGCAGAATGTTCCGGGAGCCAGCTGGCTTTTGAAAAGGTAGGTTGTATCAAAGCATAAAGAGGCTTGACGCGCTGGGCATACTCGGGAATGTAAGACCTCCCGAAATTAAAAAATCCCAGCAAAGACTGAAGTTTTTTCAGGGTAGTTGGAGATTGCAAGTGTGCGCATTTCTCCAGAAAGTGGGGTGCCAAGCCCCGACCATCATTATTGAGCTCATAGCCCAAAAAAAGCACCGCATAGCAAGCGATATGAGATTTAGCAAAATTTAATTTGTATCCATAGTCCGCAAACTCAAGGATGATGTGGTCAACACGGCATAGATGCGGCCATAACTCGTCGTCTGTGAGATAAATATCATCAACATACGAGTATGCATCTGGAACTATGCTGTCTAACAAAGAGACAACACGCGCGGCGAAAACCCTGGGGCTATTCTAATACCCCATAGGTATACGCCGAAATTTTTTCTGTTTTCCACCGGCCATGAATGCGGTCCATTGACTACATTCAGGGGACAAGTTATGACTGTAAAAGCCATTGGAAATGTCAAGAGTCGTTTTATATTTTTTACGAACAATACTGTCCACAAGAGCAGAGCTATGGGTATTCTGTACCGCAAAAGTAAGACAATGAGAGTTCAAATGCCGGTAATCTAAAACTATGCGATAAGACCCATCGGGTTTGGACACAGTAAAAAGAGGATTATTAATCGGTGACACACATGTCTCAATCACTCCTTGATACTCCAACTCAGTTAGAATATTAGAAACGGGACCTTTGGCTTCCCGCCGGATGGGATATTGGGGTTGAGGCATAGACCGCAATGGAATCTCATGTGGCGGAGAATCTTTATCCCAGCCCACTTGATTACGGTACACTGCCAGCGCCAGGGCCAAAGCCCACTCAGCTGCAAAAGCCTCTGCATGCTCCTTGGGGACGTAATGCGAAAAACTCGGAAGTATCACGTCCTCCCCCCTTGATGCGGCCAGTACAAAAGGTGGGGGCCAATCTGCCTCTGCTAACAAAATGTCATAGGAAGCGGTCAGATTCTCCCCAAAAATCCCTGTGACTACACGCTCAATGTCACCTTCAATTAAAAAAACTATGTTATACAGCCTATCCGGGGGGGCAACCTGGGTGTCAGCTGTCTCTACTGTAATGAAAGTTTCAGTTGCTGTCACCTCCAGACAAGGACGCAGTGCCTCCCGCACTATGGTAACTTCCGCTGCGCTGTCGAGCAGAGTCACAACCCAAGTCCAATCCAGCAGTCGAGTTCTCACCGTCTGAGGCATATCTCACTGTCAAAGCGGCAACCTTTTTCTTTTGAAACGGGACACAGAAGCGAGGTAGCTCCTCTTGCTTCCCCTTGACGTCAAACTGACGAGGCTGATCACGTCCCTGTGGCGTAGGATGACTCTTGCCACGATCCTGGCGATCACCACCACCGACTTGAGAGCCAGATGTGTCCTGTGAAGAACGAGGAGAACGCTGATCAGGGACTTGAAATCTATCAGGAGTCTTAATTTTCTTGCGGTCGCGCAAGTCATAAGTACGCTCAGAAGCGTCAGGTGTCGGTGAACCAGCACGCAAACTCTGCTTCTGTTGTTGCTGCCCCTGTTTTTTATTTTTCCAGTTCTTTTTAGGAAAGACTGGACACCAGTCTTCATCAGACTGAGCTTTCTGTTGTGTTTGAGATTGTGTTTGCGTAAAAGGCTTAACCCCCAAACTATTGCGGCCTATTGTTTTATAAGCCTTTGCAATAATCTTTGGTAATTCGTGTGGTTTGTCTGCATCAGGCACAGCCTCCAAGCCGTTAGCGACTTGAAAGCTTACTGCATTGCCCTTGACATTGGCAAGGATCAGATCAGCAACCACGTCGAACACCCCCACCAGTCTCATCCCCAGCTCTACAGCCGCTTCAGCACCGTGTTCATCTTGAACACGTTTAATCACGGAGGGGAGTACAGTCATAGAGGGAGTGCCGAAACACTTTGAATATATGGCTGCAAACACCCTGCCCCAGGTGTTACAATCAGCCACCTCAGGAAGCAAGTCTTTAGACAAACCTATCTTCAATATCCTGTGTTCTCCACAGGATTTGTATTGGGAAAAACAGCTTCAAGCTGTCCAAATTTCTCAGCAAGCCAATAAGGTAAATCATCCTTATTTTGTGAGTGCTTGCCCATTACGGAATTAACCATGACAGGACTGATGGTTATACCAGCAGGTTGCGCAGCAACGCCAGGCGGTCCCACCTGGTAGTTGCGCGACATGAACTGAATAACAGCTCTATGCACGCGTATTAAAGAAGTGTGTAACACGCGAAGTTCTGCCAGCGTAGCTGTTGTAAGCCCACGCGGGTGAGGGGTATACCCAGCCAAAACGGGCCATGTGGCCCCATCTATTGATAAAGGACCTAAACGGACCGGCGTGAGTGGGTGAGGAAGGGCGCCATTAAACCAAATTCGGTGTTGCCAAGCTGTGAGCGGAACCTCTAGAGCCCGATAGGGCTGATACTCATTAGGAACAGCCGTGGCAGTGTATCCATGAAACAGATTATCTGCTCCGTCCACCGCCGGAAAGGTGACCCAAGAGTAAAACACTTCGAAACGGTATGCTGAATCCGCTTCTACTACAAAAATCAGCGCAACACCCGCATCAGGGACTCCATGTAGAGTCAAATGAGCCCTGAGCGGGGCACGACTAGGTGGCGGGATGTTAACCGCCATCTCGAAAAGCAAAGAAGAACAACTCAATAAGCGGCAGCACAACAATGGGTTAAGAATAAAGAGAGAAACCTTTTATGTAAACTTCAAGCTTGAGAGAACCTATAAAAACATCAATATAGGAGGTTACACCGTCACAGCTGTCTCCAGAGACAAAAGTGAGGGTATTGTGGACAAGCACTACTCAAGCGTCTCGCAAATAAGAACCAGACCAAACGTTGGCGGCGCCATGTTGCAGGGATTCTGCACATATACAGAACTATGAGCAGGAAAACAGGACCTCAGTGAATAGGGGTGTACCAACCTACCACATTAGTATCCAAAATCCCAAACCGACTAGCTATAGTGTCTCATTTGTTCTCCGACTAACAGCGAAGCTACCAATGATTAGACAACCCAGAACACGACACTCTCAGGAATCGCGGGAGCCAGACAACTCTTTCGCTCACTCACTCGTACCTGTCCACAATGCGACTAATCAGTCACCGTATAGTTTAAAATGTTTATTTTAACTAACGCGCTCTATGGTACAGTACACGTGCCATTACTAGCAGCAAAATGCATAAACACAATATAGTCAGCAATGTCATAAGTCCATAGAATACAAACGGGGATATCATTTTATAAAGACAGTGGAAAAGGGCTACAATACCTAACCACCCTCCCCGTGGTAAGAAATAGTTTATTATAAAAAAGAAGACCTCTGGGCTTTGTCAGCAGACCCCATACCTCAAGGCCTAGATGAAAGGTTTACATCTCAGGACAAGCACAGCTCTTCTCTCCGGAAAGGAGTCTCTCCAAGTGCGTGCACAACATGTTTAGCTTGCAATATTAAAGCCTACGATTTTCAGTAATGCAGCTGTGTGTCATATGTCTAGGTTCGAGGGACTGACCAGAACAGAATAACAAGGGGCATTGTTGATCGACCTTGTACATCGTGTGCAGACTAAACCTCAGAGCACGGCGGAGAACGCGAAAAGCAGACAGTTCTCATGTGAAAGGGCACAAACAGAGTCTTGCGAAATCTATGCATGCAGTGTCGTGCGCAAAAGCAGCCTCATGGCAGCGAAGCTCATGCTAACTTAGCAGATGTCAACAGTGGAGCCACAATCCATACTACACTCTAGCATAGTTACTATAGGATGCAAAGTAGTTGTTCCTTCCCCACACACCATCAAAGGCTTTTGTGTAAGTTGGCCTTAAGTGAGTCAGTTGAAGGAACCCAACTTCAACACCATGTCTGTTCAAGTATCCCTATATTTGGGATTTCATTTTAGGGTTCCCTATCCTGGGTTTGTTCCACATGATTAACTTAATCTCACCCGTGTTAGGCTTTGGCATGTGTGTCGTGGTAGAGGCTTGTGTTACCTATGAGTCCTGTTGTGTATGGGATCTTCACGTGTCCCTGCTAAACATCAAAAAACTCCATAACCAAGTACCCCCCTCCCACACCGAGTGCCCCAACTTTCAGCGCATAACCACTTATTGCTGAACTTTCCCAAATACAAAACACTGCACAGTGCTTCTAAGTGGGTGCGGGCCTAATGCCTACCATCCACCGCCTCCATATCAAGCAGTCTCCACAGGGCCCCTTTCATATGAAGAGCATAGTCTTGTGGGGGCAGAGTCTCCACTCTGTGCTCATCGGAACCCCAGACTCAAGAAACGCAGAACATGTTCTGTATAGTCAAGAAAATGGGTGGAGAAGCCGTCACATTGAGTCACCGTCCGTCGTTTCTCACTTTACTGTGAGGTGTTATTTGTGCCGGCTGTACATCCTGAGTCTGACCTTTTAATTTTTTTTTGCAAATGTCAAAGCATTTTGTGGTTAGTGAAGATCTGTGTGTTGTCATCAGTCTCCAAGCGAAGGAGAGCCGGAGAAAGCATGGCATATTTGACGTTTTTGACTTGAAAGATCGAGTTGAGTTTCCGCAAATGCCTTTCAGGCCTCTTGCACGGCTACAGTGAAGTCAGGATAGATTGAAATGTCCATGCCCTGGTAGGTGAGATGGCCACGTTCCCTTGCTAAGCAAAGGGCTGTATCCTGGTCTCGATAATTCAGGAGTCGTGTGATAATCGGCTGGGGGGGCTCAACTGGAGGTCTAGGTCCCAGTGATCTGTGGGCTCATTCAACAGCCAGGAGATCCAAGAAATTGGTCGCGCCGAAAAAGTCTGCTAGTAGGGACTCGACAAAAAGCTCAGGTTTGCCCATATTGGTGGTTTTGGGTAATCCCACTATGGGGTGATTATTTCTGCGTGATTCTAAATCTTCAATTTTTGGCAATTACTTTCAGAAGATCTTTTTCCAGTAGGAGGATTGTCGGTTTGGAGTAGGGGCTTTGTCTTCTAGGGTCAATATTCGGGTCTCAGCTGCTCCAAAGCAGTCGCCATGCTTTTCAAGCCTGTCCTTCATCAGGTCCACCCTTACATTTAAATGGGTCAATTTTTCTACCAATCTTGGTGAACCTGTTTTTCCATTTCTAGCAGGATCGGCTTGATGTCTTGCTCTGTTTCCGGGTGCAGTATAGATGCCATTGGTGGTTTAAGCATGGGCGAGAGTGGCCTGGAGTGTATACCAGCCTGCCCCCATTGTTCGATCTGGAGTTTTCTCTGTTGAGATAGCTGTTGCCCATTGTGCAGCCCATAACCAGGGGTATATCGCAGGGGTCAGCTCTGTAAGCAGGAGCACCAGCAGCTGCGTGTAGTAGTGTCCTGCAAATGAGCTCCCCGGGGTGCGGTAGAGCAGGTCCTCCATCCGTCCCTACCGAAGCACCCAGCAGTGGACAGGTACGGCAGTTCCACCTAATGCATCCCAGGCCCTGCAGCAGTGGTCGAAAGTTCAATATGGGAAGCAGTGGTTTAGCAGTATCTTCTTTCTGCCTGGGCCCCACTAGCAGTCCAAGGCACAACCAGTTGGGCAAAAGCGGCCATGGCTATTGCAAGCAGTCACCGGCAAGGGCCACTTTTGGTAGAGCCAGGTCTAATGGGTATCAATGAAGTTGGGGCTATGTGCCAATGTGCCTTTCAAAAAAAAGAACATCCGTCCACTCCCCCCGGGGGTGCTAGAGATTAGCACAGGGGTTGCTGGATGCTTTCTCCATCTGCAAGAGGGGCTGCACAGCAAGCAGCTGCCAGCCGTTCTCCCGGGGGGGGGGGGAGGACTCAATTGGGGGGTACACCTCCCTGCTTCCACACCAGCTACTCGGTCTTCCCCACTGTGCTAGGGGGTCGGGGACGTTGCTCCTTATGTACACTATACCAGAGTGGCAGCCACCGCAACCTGTGGGACACACGCCGATGACATCCAACTGGTACTCTCTCAGACCCATGGATGGGACCCTCCTTTCCCCCAATCTGGGACCATGACTGAAGAGAGTAGATAGATGGCAGATACCTGCCTCAAACTTAACTGGAAGAAAACAGAGCTTATGCTTATAGGGAACAACTTCAGCCCCAATCCTAACATAGACTGGTCGGATTGCCTTGGCACAGCCCCAGCCACCAAGGAGGTTATCGAGAGCCTGGGGGTATGGTTGGACAAATCACTGGGCATGAAAGTCCAAGCCATTAAACTCTCCGCCGGCTGCATAGGCATTTTAAGAATGCTTTGTAAAATACTCCACATGCTTCCCCCTCTCTCTAGGAGACTCTTAGTCCAGGCATTAATTCTCTCCAGCCTGGACTACGGTAATTCATCATACCTGGGTACCCCTTAGTCCTCCTCAATATCCCCAGATGCAACTCTGCTTGGCAGGCTCCACCCACCCTGCAATGGCTACCTGTTGAGCAGAAGGTTAAATTCAAAGCCCTAAACATCGCACATAGGGCTTTTCAGCAAAAAGGCCCCTCAGTCCTCAGACCACTGATCTTCCCTTGCACGCCCAATAGAGCCCTTCGATCTTCCAATGCCCGAATGGCTGCGGTTCCTTCTATTCGAAGAGTGTGAAGCAGAGGGCGCGCCTTTGGCTACAATGTGGCTAGGCTATAGAACGCCCTCCCCCTCAATCTTAGACTCACTGATAATGAATGCTATTCAACAACTGTCCCCCCCGCCCCCCAAACCCTCCCCCACCCCAAACATAATGGTTGGACTCTGTGTTGCATTTGCCAGCGCTGGGATGCCTACGGATAGCCATGAGCTCTATAAATGCAAATAGAATGGAATAATAATCTCCTACTCAGACACGGCTGTACGGGCTGGCAGCTGTACCCGAGTGGTTTCAGCAGCCCCGGAAAGTGATCGGAGGCTCCAATCTCCCCAAATTCGAAATCGGGTGGGTTCATACATACAACATTTTCAATTATGGTATTTAGCCAAGCAAAAGCTTATAATTTAGTAGACTGGGCTGAACACAGCAGAGCTACTTAGAGGTAGCTAGGGAGCCAACAGTAGCTCGCAAGCTACTCGTTGGAGAAGCCTGATCTAGTGTATATTCCTTGAACCTCCTCTGTGGCACCTTTTAGCAACAACTCTTGTACTGCATGTTGAAGATCTTGTAGTTGCTCTGTTTTGTAATTTGCGTGTTTGATTTTATTGCAGCTGGTTTCTAAGAATTACGAGCAATATCTGTATTTGACGGCATGCGACACCCATTCGTCAGTTGTAAAAGACTTCAATTTTTTTTTTTATTAAGGAGTCCTTTTCCCTGCCATTTAGCAGTGTTAATGTAATTGGGGCCAAATGAGGAAGCAAAAGCTTATAATTTAGTAGACTGGGCTGGACACAGCAGAGCTACTTAGAAGTAACTAGGGAGCCAACAGTAGCTCGCAAGCTACTCGTTGGAGAAGCCTGATCTAGTGTATATCCCTGAACCTCCTCTGTGGCACCTTTTAGCAACAACTCTTGTACTGCATGTTGAAGATCTTGTAGCTGCTCTGTTTTGTAATTTGCGTGTTTGATTTTATTGCAGCTGGTTTCTAAGAATTACGAGCAATATCTGTGTTTGACGGCATGTGACACCCATTCGTCAGTTGTAAAAGACTTCAATTTTTAAATTTTTTTTTATTATTAAGGAGTCCTTTTTCCTGCCATTTAGCAGTGTTAATGTAATGGGGGCCAAATGAGGAAGCATTATTTTTGCTGTAGCACCTCCTCTTGTTGGTTGCCTTATTGCTTCTAAAGCCTGCCCTGCCTTGCAAATGTAGTTGATACGGTCCTTGTGTTCAAAAAGGAAATCCTTAACTTGGCTTCTATGTTGATTTATCAAATAGATGTCTATCAGCTGGACCCTCTCTAAGAAAGGAATCTTTTACTGGCAAAGACCCCAGAGCTCTTATCTCATTTGATATCAACTGAGGTTTTGATCAACTACAGGGGTAATTTAACTGTTGATCTGGGAATTGTGCATCTGGGTTAGATTGCATATCTGGTTTTAAGTCCTAAAATGTGCTGCCATGCATGTTTGTGCAAGACTGTGCCTGTGCTTAACTGCCCCCCAGTCATACCCACTGCATCCAATGTGGATTTTAAGCATGTGTTCGGGATTGTTCTTCCTCCTTCTACTTCAACACTTTTCTGAAGTTGTTCCTGCAGATGCTGTAAAAGGGTCTCCATATCACCCACAGTTGCTGTACATACATGTTTAGTAATGCATTAGAATCCGCTATACACCATCGTTTGGCTGCTGCTCAACCCAACTCCCGACCAGCAGCTCCCAAACACATATTGTGCTTGTGTGGTAGTGGACAATGGGCAGTTGATATTTCAGTTTTTCTGTCTTTACTAGGAGGGAGTAGGAATGCACACAAGATCTAACATACTGTAGATCTTCTGGCGAAGGGTCATATATTTTTTTTCAATTCATGGCAGAACTACCCTTGCAGTAGCAGGCTTATCAAACACTTCTTTAGTTTGTTGCATAACTGCAGGATGCATTGGTAAGTATAATTTTTCAAAGCATATGACCTAATGTTTAAACATTTTCTTGCACAATCTCCATTTGGGCTTTAAAAGTTTCTGCTACTTTCTTTATGCTTCATACTATGTTGTAATGTCATCCACAGCAATGGCTACTTGGGTATGTCGTCTAATCAGAGTGGGTACTTGTTCCTATGTGGAGAGGGTATCGAAAACGTTAAAGAAAAGGTGTGGTTGGAATATATGGTTGCAGGGGAAAGCGAAGATCCGTTCCGTCAGGCCAAATGTCCGCACAGACGCGGACATTTGGCCTGAGGGAACGGATCTTCGCTTTCGGGCATGACTTAGCCCTGGGAATTCCCAATGCATCCAGCGCAGTATACTGGAGCATTTACAGTGGATTTTTGCTACATGATGTGTTGAGCTTTCGCTTTACTTAATCCCTGATGAAGTTTTCCTTGTGAGAACGAAACGCTTTGGCTGAGCTGTATGTGCTATTAACTTATTAGAAATATTAAGTTGAAATAAAGACGTTTGATACAACAAGAGTGTCTTGGACTTCATTGCCTGGCACCCCCCCACTTGTAGCAGCTTTTTCAGGATCTGGAACACAGAGGCACCGCACAACGGCTGGTGCTGGGGTATCAGTGCACAGGACTTTGTACTAAAGAAACTTGCGTGAAGTGCAGAATCAAAAGTCCGCCGTTGAAACTTTCTTCTAAAAAAATATTCTTCGACCTAGTCAAAGACCTCCATTACAAAATATATTTTCCTCAATGTCGATTGTGAAGCCTCTTCTTGATGTCAGTCACTCGATATGTCAATGTTTTGATAACTTTTCATTATCACACTCCAAACACTTCCCAACCCACTGGTGGAAAAAAAGAATCTAAAATGGGAGTCATGTATTGGGCACCGCGGCCTTATGGTCAACTTTATAGTGATTCATATCAACTCTGGCCTTGGTCAAGACCTTAAGTTTAACAAACATTGGCATAGCCAATAGGTCTCGCCCTTGGGACCCTTATAAGTGTTTAGCCATGCAGCACATTATCACACTACCTAGTGCATCACAAACGTTATACTGTGTGTGCCATGTAGATTGTAACGAAATGGTTACTTACCAGTAGGAGTAGTTTTGCAGCTTGAAGAGTTTTCTGGATTAACATGCTGTGCATTATTCCGCCATCTAGTGGTTGGGTCTGTGAAATTGTTGCTTTTGTGACTGCCGCTTCTGTGTTTGTATGCGCTTAGGTGACAAACAACTGTTTGGTCTTGCGGACTTGTTCAGTCTTTTGTAGGTAATACAGTACTGCTCTCCTTACATCCAGGGTATGGAGGCTTTTTTCTCTCCTTGTTTGTGGGTTTTTGAAAAAAACCGGGAGGAGAATACTCTGATCTAAGTGATATTTGGATACCACTTTTGGCAGGAATTGCGGGTTTGTTTTTAAAATAAGCTTGTCCTTGTGGATTTGCATTTATGGTTCCTGTATGGTTAATGCTTGTAACTCACTCACTCTTCGTAAAGATGTAACGGCAATGAGGAAGGCTGTTTTGAAGGTGATGTGTTTGAGTTCCGCTTTGTGCATTGGCTCAAATGGTTTTGTCTCGAGTTGCGTGAGCACTGTATTCAGACTCCACATGGTGACTGTTCTAGGTGGAGCAATTCGTTTTGATCCTTCTAGGAATCTTTTTATGACTGGTCTTTTGAAGAAACTTGTGCATGTTTCTCCCCTTGTGTACGCCACAATGGCAGCAAGGAGTACCTTTATGCTCGAGTAGTTGATGTTGCTGTTTAAGAGGTGAGTTAGATATTTGATTACCATTTCCTGTGATGTGACAGAGTTCATTTGTTAGCTGTGCACCAAATGATGTATTGTTTCCATTTGGCTGCGTAGCATTTTCTTGTTGTTTGCTTTCATGCCTCTTTTAGAATTTCCATTGTTCGTTCAGGCAGGTGGAGGTGACCAAATTCTACGTATTCAGGCGCCAAGCTGCTAAGTGTAGCATTGTTGGTTCCGGATAAAAGATTTGGCCTTGTTGTATTGTCAACATGTCCTTGTCTACTCTTATCCTTATGATTTGTCCCTTGGACATTTCTAGCAATGTTGAGTACCATGTCTGTCTCGGCCATTGTGGAGCAATGAGAATTAGGTTTGTTCCTGGTTGCTTCGCTTTTTCTATTACTCTTTGGATTAGGGGAAAAGCGTATGCAAATGTCCCTGACCAATTTAGTGACAGGGCATTCCCTTTTGACAGGTGGTGAGGAAACCTCAAGGTAAAGGACCGGCATTTTGTGTTCTGTTGCAAACAGGTCTATCACTGGTGTTCCCCATGTTTGGTAGATGTATTGTACAGTCTTGTCCTTTAGTTCCCACTCATGGGCGCAGCTGTTCTGTCTGCTTAGCAGGTCTGCTGTTGTGTTGTATACTCCTGGTAGGTGTATTGTTTGTAGATTGATAACGTGAGGTATTGCCCAATGCCGGAGCTCTTGTGCTAATTTGCTTAGCGGAAATGATTTTGTACCTCCCTGTTTTTTGAGGTAGAACATAGTGGTGGTGTTGTCCGTTTGAATCTGGACAGTTCTCTTTTGAATGCGTTTCTGGAACGCCTTCAATGCTAGGAATACTGTCTATTTCCAAGTAATTTATGTTTTTTATGGAATCTTGTTTGTTCCATAGGCCTCTTACTTTCAGTTTCTTGAAGTGTGCTCCCCATTCATTGAGGGATGCGTCTGTTGTTATTGTCACAGAAGGAGTTGGGTATTTGAAAGGTCTCCCCTGTGCTATGTTGTTGGATGCCCACCATTGTGTTTCTGCCTGCAGCTTGTGCGTAACAACCTCTAGATCCTCTCAACTCCCTGTGGCTTGGGACCAGTTGTTGGTAAGCCATTGTTGGAATGGGCGCATGTGTAGACGGGCATGAGGGATGAGTGGGATGCAGGATGCCATCATGCCCATGAGTTTCATGACTCTCCTCACTGTCAGAGATTGCCCCCTCTGGTAGAGGGCGGTTTCCAGTTTGATAGCTTGTATCCTGTTTTGCGTCGGGTATGCCCGTGCGTTCCTTTAATTTAGTCTTGCACCTATGAAAATCTTTTCTTTTTCTGGTATTGTTGAGATTTATGGAGAATCCTAGCTCCTACAGCGTGTGGATTGCTGTTTGAACGTGGCTGAGACATCTTTGCTTTGTGCTTGCTTTTATGAGCCAGTCGTCCAGGTAAGGATAGACGTGCATTCCCTTCCTTCTCAGGTGGGCTGCGACTGCGGCTAGGCACTTGATAAAAACACGTTGTGCCGGGAGCGGAGCTTGCTCGCGACCGAGATGGCCGCTTGATCCTTGAGCTCCGCAACATCGCCCAACTATCCGGCAGTTATCCGGCAGCATT
Organism: Calotriton arnoldi; assembly: GCA_963921515.1. Taxonomy (NCBI): domain Eukaryota; kingdom Metazoa; phylum Chordata; class Amphibia; order Caudata; family Salamandridae; genus Calotriton; species Calotriton arnoldi. Next base: position 707,394 of record CAWUFW010008233.1, on the reverse strand, counting down.
GCGCAACGAAATCGAGTGCACTGAAGCGGCCCGTGCTCTGGAAGGCACAGGGGACCCGGCGACTGCATCCTGAGCTGTATTCACCCACTGGAGCGGGAGGTACGGAGAACCGAGACTGCCCGCTCGACGGGCCTGTGATCCCCGAGTTCGAGTGGCAAGGCGCCACGCATCGACCCAGGACACGAGCGACATCACAGTGGAGAGAGGCGCTGCCGGGAACGCGGCTGCGCCCCGCTGGTGCTGGCTGAAGGGTGCCGGAGGCCGGATCGCGGCAATTGAGAGCTGGGGCCGACCGAAGACTGCTGGTCCTGGCCGTTGGCCTGCTGCGGCTAGTGGGGACGAGCTTCCGGGCCCGAGACTGCGGCCGGGTGGGAGAGGCCCATTCCGGCGGTGGATAGAGAGGAATTCGAGTGTGCTGGGACGGGGCTTCGCTCGGCAAGACACAGGGGCCCTGAACGCAGGCCGCCTGGGCCTACATCCGATCCGGCCGAATTGGACGGCGCACAGTGGTGAGTGCGGGCGTGGCACAGAAAGAAGGCCCGACACGCCCTGGAACGGCTGAGGCAGACCTAGAGGAGAGACGTTGGTGGAACTCTGCGCACAGTCGAGGTATTCCTCTGAGATTGGCTGCCAAGAACGATCTGCGACGAGGCTGAGGTGCCTACGCCCGAAGAGACCCCGGTGAGTCTGGAGTAGAGACGAGGAGGGAGGAACGAGAGAGAGAGCCGGTGGCGAGCAGAGAACTGCCCTGCCCCTACAGGAGAGGGCTGGGGCCAATGTACACCCTGCATAGGAGGCATAGTGGAACCCTGGACGGTGTCGGAAGGACCAGCAGAGTGACACCCCGAGCGGAGCATTGAGGCCCTGTTTGAAGAAAGCGCTCACGGTCCTGTACACCAGCCATTCACAGCAGCGCGCATTGGAAGTGCTGTCACATGCGTGTCCAGACGGACGGTGACTCGTTCCACTGGGCTAGATATAGGAGAGAAAGCCTGAAAGAGCAGTGCATGGTGGATTGCCCTTTGGGGCAAGCTATAGCTGCGACACGCGGACTGGGACCGCGATTGCAAACGGACGGCAGGAGTACGTGGAGGCCTGCTACTGCCGGAGACCGGGGGGGAGAGACGACTCGCCTCTGACGAGTGGGGACTGGCACACACAGGTCGATGGTGGAGGGAAGAAACTTGCCAGGCGGAAGTGCCCCAGTGTGACAGCGTTTCGAGCGAGAGCGGAGCTCATAGGGGAAGAACTCCAGTGATTCCCTGCTGTCCGGGCAGATAGGAACTGGTACTGGGCGCGCTTTTTGGCCAAGGATTGGGTCCAGCAGGGGAGAACCCCGGAACCGCTACAGAGCGTGGTGTGCTGATGTTAGTTGGCAGGACTGAGTCGCCTGTGGGAGAGAACATTGACGGGAGTGTGGGCACGACGCTCTGAAGACTGCTAGTGGCCTGGCATTTCGTGCAGTTGATCCAGTGGAGAGCCGTGCTGCTCTTTGGCGCTGAGAGGTGAAGGAGTGTCATGGGAGACGCTTTGCAGGCAGCGACGATGGGCAGGGCGGATAGGAACCAACCCAAAATATCCTTTGATCAGAGGCGGTCGAAGTCTCACGATGCTTCTACGGAGGCGGAGACACGTATGCAGGCCCCAACGCCCACGGACCCAGACACGGACATTCAGAGCATGCTTCTGAACATGGAAAAAAATCTTCAAGGTGGCATTACCTCTCTAGGCACGAAAATGGACGCTCTCTCCTATAGGATGGACAGAATGGCAGAGCGATTAGACAAACACGCCGAACGTCTGGACATGTCGGAGCGCAGACTTACGGAGGCCGAAGAAGCGCACACGGCGTTAGACACTGAACACAAGCAGCTTGGCAGAGTTATGCGCGTCCTGCAAGATAAGACCGAGGACCTAGAAGCGCGCTCCCGTAGATGTAACCTTAGAATTGTGGGCCTGCCAGAGACCACTCACACTGGTAACATGGAGCAATTCATCGAGAAGCTATTGGTCACGCTGCTGGGAGAGGGGGTGTTTTCCTCCATGTTCGTAGTGGAAAGAGCGCACCGCTCGCTGGGGCCTCGCCCGCCCCCGGAGGCGCCCGATCATCGCTAAATTGCTTAATTATCGGGACAGAGATGCTGCCCTGCGAACCGCGAGAGACAAGCGCACATTGTCCTATGAGGGTTCGGAGATCTCGCTCTTTCCAGACTTTACGATCCGTGTACAGGATGCCCACAGGCAGTTGACCCCCATGAAAAAGCAACTCTGCGACCTGGGAATAGATTACGCCATGCTATATCCGGCCAAATTGCGCGTCACCACGCAGGGGCGATCCCATATTTTCACGGATCCTAAGGCGCTCCAGAAGGCGCTAAAGTGGTTGACAAAAGAGCGGAACCGAAGTCCGGAACGGCAGCAGGAGGTGATCTGGAGGAACAGGAATAGCAGCGGAGAAGCAAGGCACATTGCTAAGTATGGCTAACATTACCCAATTGAGGGGGGGAGCTGGGCTTCCGGGACTGTGTTGAATGGGTGTGGTGGCAGTGAGTCTGCCTTTGTTGGACTCGGATCATCGCTGGGCTGGGAGCGCTCCTCGCCTTGGTACTTGCCCGGAGCATGCACCTGCCAACTACATAAGTGGAGACTGGGTATATAGCTAAGTGTGAGACACGGGTGCGATGCCATGGGGAGTCTGGGATGACTTTCTAATTGTATGCAAACCGGGGCACTGGAGACATTGGATAAATGGCCGAGAGAAGTAACTGCTAATTCAGGGTATTGAGAGCCGTATAGGAACTAGGCAAGTGAGATGGCGATGCTGTTACTCATGTTCGGGGCGATGTGCGGGGAGAGGGGCTGTTATATGTTTACACAGTCTATTTTTGTGCTGTTGAGCAACATCTGCCCACGAGTGAATCACACGATGGGGGTCCTGTTTGCAAGGGGGGGGGAAGGGGAGGTGGTTTGGATACCACTGAGGCTATCGCACGACCAAGTTGGGGGTGGTCTGTTGTGGGAGGGGGGAATGTGGGCACAGGGGATTGTTTTAAGGTTTATGTTGTTTCATGTCTCAAACCGGCCTTTACTAGATAGGTACACTTGCCACAGGTTGAATAATCCAGGTTACAATGCATTAAGAGTAGGGGTGGATGACGGGACACGGTGAGACCCAATGTCCAAGACCGCTAGACTCCCTCCGCGCGCTTACATGGAATGTCCGGGGGCTAAATGACCATCGTAAACTGCGTAAGGTACTCCATTACCTGAAGAGACAGAACATTGACGTAGCCCTGGTACAGGAAACACACCTCCCATTGAACAGCGCTATTCTGCGTAGCAGAGGGCTGGCGGAACACTTTAATGTCTCTGGATTCACCACACATGCTAGGGGAGTCCTGACATGGGTTAACCCTCACTCCCCCTATACATTGGTACAACTGGAATCAGACCAGAATGGTCGCTATGTTATTTCCAAATGTCAGGGAAAAGGTCTCGATTTAATTATAGTGAATGTCTACGGCCCCAACTATGACTGTCCGGAGTTTTTTGCTGCGCTGGCGTCAGTAGTGGCCAGATACACCGGAGCGCGGTACCTCTGGGGTGGGGACTTCAATTTGGTCAGAGACCCAACTCTGGACAAATCCGGGGGTCCGATGAGAAAAATCACAGCGGCGGCACGTGCACTTGAGTGCGCTATGTTGAGATTGGGCCTCAGAGATGCATGGCGCACGAGATATCCAGACAAGGGGGGCTACACACATTACTCGGCTTATCACAGCTTGCACACCCGTATAGATTATTGGTTACTCTCTGCTTCACTGGTAGAGCATGTCCGGGAATGCTTGATTTTCCCGCGCACTCTATCGGACCATTCCCTGCTGTTAGTGGTTATTAGCACGCCGAAGAAGGCTGTTCCCCCATTTACCTGGCGATTCCCCCCTTACTCACTGTTGGGACCCCCTTTTTAAAGCTGAACTAGCGGAGTCAATAGAATCCTTTTTTCCCATAAATGTGGGTTCAGTGGATAGTTTCCAAACAGTGTGGGAAGCGTTTAAGGTATATATCCGAGGTGTGGCTATGGCCAAGCACTCGGGTGTTCTCCGTTCGATTCGAGGCAGACTCTCTACTCTGGAGAGGGAACTAGGGGCGTTAGAACAATCTCTGATAGAGAACCCTGACGAGACGACCACACAAGCCATTAAGGACCGACTGGGGGAGTATCTGGAAGCTGCAGATAGTGAACTAAAACATATGGGTAAATATGCGACAGCGCGCACTTACGGGGAGGGGGACAGACCGGGGTCGGTTCTGGCGCAGATTATCAAAGCCAAACACAGCAGAACGCTGAACCCGGAGCTCAAGTCGGAAGAGGGGGACCTGCTTACGGAAGAGGCGGACATAGCGGACCGGTTTAGGAGATATTACGGGGCTCTATACACTTCCCGATCTACAGGCACGGATGACCAAATTTTGGACTATCTTGAGCATATAAAGTTGCCATTTCTCACGAATACGCATCGCGAGTTTCTTATGCGACCTATTGAACAGGATGAAATAGTGCAAGCATTGTCCGGAATGCGAGCGAATAGCGCTCCGGGGGTGGACGGCCTAACTGTGGGGTTCTATAAGACATATTTGGATGTACTTCTTCCGCACCTGGTGGCGCTTTTTGATGACATGTGTGTGACAGGCACAATGCCACCATCAATGAGGGAGGCGGTTATCGTAGCCATACCTAAACCGGATAAGCCGCTAGATGAGTGTGGATCTTATCGCCCACTATCCTTGCTCAACGTGGATACCAAACTCTTTGCAAAAATTCTCGCTAATCGTCTCTCCCCCTTGACACAGACACTGGTAGCCCCGGAGCAAGCGGGGTTTGTCCCGGATAGAAACCTCATTTATAACTTGCGCACGGTGTTCGGCACCATCCAACATGTCAGACAGGATGCCAAAGCCGTGGCAGTTTTTCTTGACATGGAAAAGGCCTTTGACTCAGTCGAGTGGCCTTTTCTGCAGCACGTTCTAACCAAGATGGGACTGGGCCCAGTCTTCCTCCGGCTGCTTGGGGTTCTGTACACCTCACCCAGGGCACGTATCAAAATCGGCAATTTGGTGACGGATCCTATAGCTATTTCACGTGGCACGAGACAAGGCTGCCCGTTATCACCGGTTTTATACGCCTTGGTCGCAGAACCCTTGGCGTGTGCGCTCCGGGAGTACCACGGACATGAAGGTATCAGTTTTCCGACATATAAGATAGTGGTCTCCACCTACGCGGACGATAAACTGTTGTACGTCCGAGACCCGGAGAACAACCTTTCCTCTATTATAAGGGAAGTTGTGCATTTCGGAGCGCTGTCGAGATTACGTGTCAACTGGTCTAAATCTATAATGTTTCCGCTTACCCCGGCTACGCTGCAATTTGAACCAGAGTACCCATTAGGCTGGTCTACTGAGTCGATTCGATACTTAGGCATACGGCTCCATACAGAATCGGAAGTTGTGTTTCGGGAAAATTACGGAACAGCGGTCAGCAAGCTAGAAGTTGACATAGAGGGCTGGATTAAGCTTCCTCTATCATTGTTAGGTAGAGTGTCCATCATGAAGATGGTGATTTTGCCCCGATTCCTGTTCTTGTTCACCAATATTCCCATAGTTCTTCCGGCATCATTTTTTCAGCGAGTCCAGGCATTGATGATAAAGTTAGCCTGGGCGGGTAAGCAGGCAAGGGTGCGTTGGCAGGTACTCACCCTCCCGTATTCTATGGGGGGGCTGGGAGCCCCGGACTTGAGTCTGTATTACAGGGCGGCGCAAGGTGCTCAGGCGTACCACTGGATGCACGGCTCGCCTGATATCCCGTTTCTCCGTATGGAGCGGTTATTTGCCGACCCGCTACCACTTCCAGCTACCATATGTGCGCCCGTTGATCGAAGGACAGGGATACTAGACTCGCTTAAATCGACCTGTCATGCCTGACACACACTGTTGAACTTGCAGGCGGGGGCGTTGTTGTATTCGCCGGCTATGCCTATTGACTGGGCCCTTTGGCTGGCCCCATGCCGGGATAAGGGAGTGGTTCGAGCTTTACAAGCACTGAAGGTACAGACGATGGGAGACTTGTCCAATGACGGGATAGCGAGGACCTGGGAAGACGTGGGGGGATCCACCGCTGACAGCAATTTGCTCCAGAGATTTCAATTTCACAGGGTGCGTAGAGCATTACGGGAGGTACTGGGGGACGATCTGCAGGAACCACCGGAGATGCTGGAACTAACTTATATTATTAAAGCTAAAACGCCGCGTAAGGCGGTCTCTAACGTTTACAAATTGGCAATGTCCCACAGGGCGAATAAATACACGAAAGCCAGATTAGCCTGGCAACGTGACTTGCACTCGGAAATAGATGACTCTATGTGGTCCTATTGCTGTACCAGTACCCGGCGCATTTCGCTACACGGCAGACATAGGCTTGTCCACTTCAAGTTTTTGAATAGGGCGTATTATACTCCAGAGAGACTGTGTCGCTATGGGTTACAGGAGGACTCAGATTGTGACAGATGTCGTGCGCCTTCGGCGGACTTCGTCCACCTAGCTTGGCATTGCCCTGAAGTGTATAGATTTTGGGAGCAGATTTTCTTGGAACTGGGCAGAGTGGTGGGAGTGAGGCTTTCCCCTGACCCGGCCCTGGCTCTTCTGGGGTACTCTAAAAGACTGCCCACAGCGATCCGCAGGCTAGTTGATATGGGTCTGCTGGTAGCAAAGCGGTGCGTGGCAATGTGTTGGCTGAAGGGTCCTGTACCCACAATGTCGCATGACATGCTTTATTGCAGCACCCAAACTGAGACCTTTAGTGAATTATTACCACCTAGGAACAGGCCCAAGAATTTCTGGGGACTCTACACTACGTATCTGCTCACTAAAGAGGTAGCCACAGAGGACGCGGCCGCTGCCAACTCTGCCAGGCGCACTCATGACTCTGGAGAATGACCCATACATACAAAACATAACAAGTGTCACTTTCCAGGACACATTCCTACTGGTATAGGTCTGCATCTGTCTTGTTGAGTGGCGGCGGCGGCAAAAGTGGAGAGACGGGTTAGACCTTCATGGGGTCCCCCTCTTGCTGGCGCAGCTGGGGAGTATGGGTCTTGGGGTGAAGTGTGTAGCAACTTGCTTAGGGAGGCCGAAAGTATATTGAGACTGTAGCCATGGAATGGTGGGTTTTGTGCACCATGAGTGAGTTTTAAATGATGGACTTACTATAATCTGTGATTGAAGACTGCTGCCTGCCCCTTGGGTTGTTGGCTAAATAGCTGTGTACAATGCTGTGAATTATTGAACAGCCGGCCCGAAGGGTTGTAGGCGAGAGGCTGTGTTAATTTGAGACTTTGCCTTAATAAAAGTTTAAAAAAAAAAAAAAAACGTGCCGATTTTATCCCGAATGGTAGTACCTTGAACTGGTAGTGTGTTCTGTGGGGCAGAAACCTGAGAAATTTTCTGTTCATCAGTATGTGCAAATAGGCGTCCTTGAGATCTATTGTTGCCATGTAATCCCCTTTTTGGAGTTGTGGGATTATTTCTTGTAGAGTAGTCATTTTGAAGTGTTGTGTTAAAATGAATTTGTTTATTAACCTTAGGTCCAGGATTGGTCTTAGTGATAAATCTTGTTTTGGTACTAGGAAATACGGGGAGTAATTTCTTTTGAAGCGTTCTTCCTTTGGAACCAATTCGATTGCTTGTTTTTGAAGAAGGTCTTTGATTTCTGCATTTAACTGTTTGAGTTCTGATTTTAGGAACTTCTATTTTCTTGGTGGGTTTGCAGGTGGTGTTTTGGTTAGTTCTATGACATACCCGTATTTTACCAAATTTAAAATCCATTTGTCTGTGGCGATTTTTCTCCACTGATGCTGGTATTGTGCAATCCGTCCTCCCACTGGTGTTGTATGTGGGTCCTTGTCTGTGACGGAGTCAATTAGAGCCATTTCCTCTTCCTCTTGAGGTCTGGCCTCTGCCTCGAAAGAGCTGCTTGGGCTGTTGCTGCCAACCTTGGTATCCTGTTTGCTGGCCACTTCCCTGGCCTTGTTGTTGGTGTGACATTTGCTGCCCTTGTGCAAATGCTCCTCTTCCTGTGGGTTTTCTGTAGTTAAACCCACCTCTTTAGAAGGTTCCTCTTTGCTGTAGAGCTCCCCCATTGCTCTTGCAGTCTCGTTATCCTTTTTTATTTGTTGGAGTGATTAGTCCACCTCCTTTCCAAACGGTGCCTCCCTTGTGAAAGGTCTGTTAATGATGGATGTTTGAACTTCTTGTTTAAAACCAGAAATTCTTAGCCAGGCATGTCTTCTCAAGGTTGTACCTGTGCACATTTGCCTGCTGGCAGGGTCTGCTGCATCCAGTGCAGATTTAAGGCATGTGTTAGCGATCTTTCTGCCTTCCTGGACAATAGATGTATCTCTCTTCTTGTCCTCCTCTGGTAGCTTGTTGATGAGTTCTTCGATCTCATCCCATTGCTGGTGTCCGTATCTGTTTAGTAGGGCATTAGAGTTAGCGATGCGCCACGGCGTCGCTGCCTCCTTCTCCATCTTCCTGCCCACCATGTCCATTCGTTTGCTTTCCTTTTCTGGTGGTGGTCCACTGTTGGAGATGGCATTTGCTCTTCTCCTGGCTGTGGTAACGATGATTGAGTCAGGTACAGTGGTTCCCTGAATATACTTTGGGTCCTTGGAGGAGGCTTTGTACTTCTCCTCGACCCTGGGTGTAACTCCCTTGCTTGAGGCTGGTTCTTTAAAGGCCTCATTGCCTTGATCTAGGATGCTTGGCAGCATTGAGTTCCCTTATTGGCTGGGGCTAATGTTTCCAGAAGGAAACATGCGTCTCCTTTTTCCTCTTCGAGGGGCACTCCAAAAGTGTCTGCTGCCCTTTTAACCAGTCCATTGTAGAAGGCTATATCATCTGGTGGTGAAGCCTTCGAGGGATAGCAGCATATTTCCTCTTCGGGACTTTTGGTGTCGAGGTCATTCCATGTGTCCTCGAAATTTTCAGATTCATCCTCCTCTTCGGGAGCGTCTGTGTATTCCTTGGGGTCTTCCTCACGAGGGTCTGGGGTTGGTGGAGACTCGAAAATCTCCTCTTCCGCGTCTTCCACCCCTTCGGCGTCGAGGTTTTCTTTTACGGCGGCTAGGCTCTTCGGGATTCGGAAATCCTTCACCGAGGAGTCGAAATCCTTCTTCTTTTGGAGAAGCGTTGCCATTTCGGCGGAGTGAATGGATGGACAAGTGAAAAGATGGCACAGTAAGGGGATGATGGATAAATGGGTAAAAAGATGAGTGAATGGATGGCAGAGTGGATGAATGTATGATTGCTGGATGGGTAGATGGCAGAATACAATGATGGATATCCTGTGAGGAGGTACAGGTTACACCTGCAATCTGTGTAAGCCAGAAACGTTGGTTTTAAATGATACAAGCAGTAGTGTAATCTGGCCCTTAAGTCACAAGTACTATATCACAAAAACCTTGCACTAGTGCAAAAAATGAGAGCAAAACTAATTAACACAATGTTGCCTTTGTAATGCAAAGCAGTACAAACACTTTTTTCAGACGTTTGTAATACAGAGGTATTTGTATATGACAAACGTATTTGATTATATATCACTTCACTTACCAAGCTTGCTTCAATGCCCATATCATTTACGTGTGAAAATCCGCGAACTTAAATTGCTTCTGGTATGCTTTTTTTTTTTTTTTTTTTTTTTTAACATGGAGTGGCCGTCGGTTGTGTTCGTTTGGCTTTCCCATGGTCTTATTTATTTTTCCAAAGAGACCCTTTTTGTTTGTAATATATAAAGCGCATGCCACTCAGAACACTTGCAGTTATAAGACACATTTGGATGCTTTGAAGTGCTGTCCCTGAGACATTGGTGGTCATTTTAACCAATACATCAAAGATCCCCTTGCATTGTACGTAGGAGTAACCGTACATTCACAGCAGCTATTGCCATCTGATATCCATGCAGGCATTGGTGCAACGGTGAATTCGTGAATCATTACCAGTACATGACGTGTAATGCAAACAGGGTGTCAGTGCCACATGGTTATCATTGGGGAAAATATCCTAATTCAAGGCATATCCATGAACAAGATTAGCACGCAGAGCGGTTTGAGCAGTTTTCATGTGCAGTATACCCATACAGTAATCCACACATCCCAGCGTCCCCACTTCCAATGTCTATCTGGATTCCATATGGATGAATTGCAATGTAAATACTGACCATTTATGCAACTCACACAACAGATTAAATGATGTTCTCACACCCGAGAATGTTTGCTTTCATGAAGTAGACCCTTTCTCATCATTCTATCTCCCTAAAATGGTTGAAAAGACGAGCCAGCTGCCACTGGAGTCAGGCCTGTAACTTGGAAGCCAAAAACCGATCTGATTAGCTGACATCGATCCCACTAATCTATTTTATGTACAGCTTGTCACGATTCACTCCCTGTGCTCTCGTTCCCACCACCAGGGGGCCAAATTGTGGGGCTTTCCAGTATTCTAATATGCTTCCAGACACTCCCCTGTATCCATATCCTGACTTCCAGGCATTTGGACATCATTCAGGAATTGACATCCATTCCCAATCCATGCCGGGTTTTGTGGAAGCCAGTCTGCTCATGCTGGAAACTCCATTACCTATAATCCCCTGCTCACGGCTTTGTCTCCACCCCTGCACGCCAAGGATGGGTGGAGGAATTCAGTTCACCTGTGGCTGGCTACTGCTAGCCTGCTCACACCTGATGCGCATGAGTACTGTGAGCTCTTTTAAGCCCCAGCTCACTTCAGCCCAGTGTTGGTCATTGTAGCTGTATACCGGTGAGGCCGATCCTTGTTTCCAGTGATTCCTGAGCTATAGTTAATCCTTGTTCCTTAATTCCTGAGCTATAGCTATTTCTTGTGCCTGAATTAGCACTGCCTGCAGTGCTACCTTGTTTCCTGAGCTATAGTTATTCTTTGTTCCTGGGCTTCAGCTATTTCTTGTTCCTGATTTGCACTGCTTGCAGTGCTCTCTTGACTCCTTGTTTCCTGAGCTGTAGCTATTTCCTTGAACCAGTACAGCCTGCAGTGCTACTTTGACTCCTGAGCCTTAGCATTCCTTGTTCCTGACCTGCAGCAGTTTCCCTTCTCCTGAACTAGCACTGCCTGCAGTGCTACCTTGACTCCTGAAGCTTTAGTAATTCCCTGTTCCTGAACCAGCACTGCCTGCAGTGCTACCTTGACTCCTGAGCCATAGCTCAATTCTTGATCCTGCCCCAGCACTGCCTTCTATGCTACTTTGTTTTCTTGATTCCTGAACCTGCACTATTCTAGTATACCCTTGTAGCCTCCCCTTCTGTATATCCTTTTCCAGTCCCTGCCTTTCTTCCCATTTCCTTGGTTCCAGTCTAGTTTGCTGTCTTTCTATTTCTGCTGTCTTGCTTCTGTTCCCTTGTATGTTTGTTACCTGCTTTCTGCCAAGTGTGCCCTGTGATTTCCTTCCTTTCATGTTAAGCACTCCTCCTTGCTAGCTCCTTGTCTATTGTGCTTGTGTTTAGTTCTACCCCTTTGCTGTTACTGCCTTGCGTGTTCCTGTTTGATCGCCAGGATCCATGGGCAACGCTGACTACCTAGGTGGTGTTTCTTGTTCACTGAGTATTGTCTTTGAGTTACTGTTATAACATCACCATAGGTATAAGCTCCACAGACCCTGCCTTTGCATACATATCCTATATGTGGGTATTTTCAGTCAGTATCTGTAACAGCAATTGTGGGTGAGGAACTTACTGAGCTTCAGTCTTACCTTGTGGAGCTCCTGAGTGCTTTACCCCACATTCCCTTTATTGTTAATGTTGTATTATATATATGTCTTGCACGTGTATCCTGGGTGTAGTTAGTCTGAATGCTAAATTGCCTCGTGAGTGCCCTTCCTTTCTGAGTCTTACCCATCTTGTTCACTTGTACAGGCTTCCCCTTTAGATCCCTTTTTCTCCTCTGACTCCCTGTGTGATCCTGGGCAGCACTGTACTACTCTTTCTGTGTACGTTTTCTACCCAGTTCCTAGTCCAAGTCCCTGACTGTGTTCCTGACATAGTCCCGGACAGTCCCTGACACAGCTTGGCTGGGTGAATGAATGCTTGGACGCATGAATACTTGGTCAGACGGATGTGGTTGGGAGGAAGCGTGAATTTATCTAGAGAGACCAGCCTCAGTGTGCATAAATATGTAATTACATAACAGAAACCAGTTGTAGTAATAAAAATAGATTTATATGAAATACCAGCATTTGTAAAGCGCACTGCTACCTCCTGAGAGGTGTCCCGGCGCTGGGGGCCGTCGGGAAGATTAAGCGAGCTATTGCCCAGTCACAAGGTGCTGGGCTAACCTGCCGCCGCCACCGGGGATCAAACCGTGAGCCCCCGTGCTCCGGAGTCAGCTGCCCTGGCCGCTGCACCACACCTCTTGCCTATAGAGCTACTCTCAAGCAGCGGCTGGAAAATATGTGTCCTTTGTCACCACAGGCATATGGTTCGTTTTATCCAAGCCAACATGCCTTCACCATGGATGCCCACCAAACGCTTGAAAGGCCACCCTCTAATTCGGCAGCATTAGTTTTATGGCTGTCTAGGTCGCGCAATAAAACAGATTTCAATTACGTGTTACACAAACTTTAAGAATGCAATAGGTCTCACATTTGTTGGACTTGGAGTGCTTGGCATTATAAATGCTAATGTTTTTTACCAATCCATGTTGCAGGCTGCAGTACTATATGTGGCCAAAAGAGGTACCATTTATAATGCCAGTAACTCCAACTTTGCAGGGTGCAGTACCATATGGGACCACTTTTGGCCACATATGGTACTGCACCCTGCAACATGGGTAAGTAAAACATATTAGCATTTATAATGGCATTAACTCCAAGTGCAACAAATGCGAGACCTATTGCTTTTTGAATGCTGGTCATTGTAGTCCAGTGCATGTCAGGGGTTAACAGTCCTACTTCTATGTTGGTGACTTTTCTCAGTTTTTAAGTGAGACTATATTCATTTTTAACTCAATGTATTACATGCATTTTATATGTTTCCAATATTTTGCTTTACAAGTAATACATTTAACACCACTAACTGTGCTGGTATTATGACAACCGACAAGCATTCTCTATATATTGCTTTCTTCTCAATGATTACCTTTTACGTTCAGGTGTTCTCTCCAGATAACTGTTATAAGCCAAACCCAGTGGCTTTGCAGTGTTAGATATCTATATGCCCCTGAGTGGGTCTGGCAATTCTCAGCAAGTCGCATGGCACCTAAACTGCAAAGTCTCACACAATTCTCTCAGACCATATGCCGCTCACACTCAGAACAAACCACTTCTCCCAGAGGTCTCTGTGAGCTGTCAAACGATTGACAAAGCAAGTGTAGATTACAGCTGGGTTTTATAGTCCACTTGCTGTTCCATCTCCACCCACTCAAGTGTTCCCTTTCTGCTAATGGACTTCAACTACTGGCATGCCTCATTGTTTCTGCTGCCATTTTATATAGGAAGCAGCGGCGTGAGTTGTGTGCCTCTCACTACAATTATTTTTCTCGTTCGTGGACTCCGGCGTCAGAGGAAGAGCCTGGGAGGTTAGAGGGAAAATTATCTTGGGGTGTAGGGAGTGTATAACAGTGGACGAGAAAGCGCTTATTAAGAGTCGCTTGGGTATGGTGATACAGTGAAACAGAAAGTGGGGGAATGGAAGAGACAGATGATCCGCAAAAGAGAGAATATGGTGAGGATGGCGGGTCCTTGGGCGAGAACAGCGCATCTCCTGAGCTGCGTTTTCACTTTCAACTGAGCACCTTTTCCCACGTGGTTACAATCCCTCTTCTCAACACTAAAACAGCATGTGTGCTCCCTCAGGCATGCAGTGGTTCAGTTCCCTTTAGTATATAGAATGATTTGGGTTTTATTTTCCTAGCTTTCCTCGTTCTATAGCTTTTTAAAGAAACACCCTATAAACTGTCAGATCTCAGATACAGATGTGTGAAGGAGGTTCATCCAGACCACCTTTTACAACTGTCAAAGTGGAATGCTGCAGCGTTCTATGTAATTCAGAGTGACGCGTCACAGTGCTTTATAAAAGCGGCTGCCTGCTCAAAAAAAAAAAAAAAGAAAGAAAAACTAAAGCTGTGCCCGCCATTGTTGCTAATTAGGAGCGGCTTGCAGCGGTGCTTTATAAAAGCGGGCACCTGCTGTGAAAGAAAGAAAAGCCACAGCTGACATTGTTTGTATTGCGCCCTTCTTGTTGTTCATATGAAAGCAGGCGTGTGCTGAAACATTAAGCGAGGCGCCTGGGCGATAAGGAGCAGAGTTGAAAAGCGGTCCCACCAGGCGATGAGGAGCAGACAGCAGAGTTGAAAAGCAGTCCCCTGCAGAAAAGAATGTACTGTCTACAATAGGAGAAAGTCATTTAAGAAAATAGCGCTGACAGACTGTAAATAAAACACACCGAGTAACAACACACGTAAAAGGGCCAGTCCTCCTGGGAGGTTACAAAAGGGGAAATGTTGGTACTAAGGTGGGACTACTAAGCCTATTCACGAATCAAAAGCAACCTTTTAGAAAGGACAGTAACAGGAGCCAAATGAAAAGATGGGCGGAGCTTCAAGTCCATACCTGAATACAGCATGTCTCGAAGAGACAGCGCATGCACTGCCTAGGCGAGACCTAAAAAAGTTATACTGTGATACACTTCTTTTTCAAACCATAGATGGTGAAATAATGCACAGCATGCTAGATGAAACTCATGCTGCAAAACCACAGAAAGTCATCAGTTTTGGTGAACTTCATAGCCTTAACCCTCATGCACTACTCATGATATCACATGACCTCACAAATAACATCATTGATGACATCACACGCTTTGACCTATAAATCTGATTTGAGAGGTTACGTTTTGGGTGGTAATCATAATACCCCCATTAACATGTTTTTTAGGGATGATATATTTTTTACATCACAGAACATGAGAGAGTTACGTTAAATCAAAGAACTCATCTTCACAGATCTCTATCCTTTCTTTGAAGCTATTGATGCCCATTGGAGAACAGCAATGTTTTGCGATGTAGGCACCTCCGGCTTTTGCAGTAGTTAATCCTAAAACCTCATAACGACTAACCTGCTAGAACATTCCTGACATTTACCTCACTATATTTGGATGGAGTTGGGTACCTAATCTTTGTTGAGTGTTGTCATCTGAAAGTAATTTCACAGAGATTATTAATCTAGGCATATTATCAAGATGCATGCAGAACAAGCACTTAATCCCATCATCCTCTAATGCGAGTGCACATTACCAAACATGAATATAAATAGAAGATGGGGGCATCAGTTTGCAGTAGTAATTATCAAATTAATTGACACCTGTGTTGGTTGAACTAGATTAAGCAGAATACATGTGCCTATTCAAATCTTCTATAAAGAAACAATAAATAGCTGCAGTAAAATGTAAATAATGTAAGTCCGTTTTTATATAGCGCAGCTACTCACCCTTACGGGTCTCAAGGAGCTGGGGGCCGGAGTGGAAATTAAGTGAGCTATTGCCCAGAGTCACATGGTGCTGAGCTGAGCTGCCGCCGGAGCTGGGGATCGAACCGTGAACCCTGTGCTCCAAAGTCAGCTGCCCTGGCCGCTGCACAACACCTCTCCAGGCAGTGTTCTACATCACTTCATACATGGCTAGTTGCTGCATTGCAGCGTGTTGAGTTAGGAAACATGTTGATCAACAGTTTACACCTAAATTCTGCATGCATCATTTGGCATGGTTCTACAGCAATAGGAGACATGACCACAGTCGAAGTATATGCAAATGTATTTTCTTCAGAGTCCCCATTTAACAAAAACAGGGTCAAACTCAATGAGTAAGTCATGATTTAGAAGAAGAAAAAAGAAAGAAAGAGGACAAACCCTCAGAAATAGATTTAAACAATGATGCACTTTCAGAACCACAACAATGTGGTACACATTTTTTTGCACTGCTAAGGAAACCTGACCTTCTGCAGGATGCTAGGATAGGGAGAACAAACTAGACAACGGAGAGAGAAAAGTCAAAACGAAAAAGACTTACCATGGCCAGAATATGAGAAATCGTGAGAGGTCATAAGGGAAAGAGGAGATGAGCCAAAACAGGGTGAGTTGGGGAATAATAGGTACATATGGGGCAAAAGTGGAAAGGGAGGCAAAAAGTGGACTGCAGAAGAAGTGAGTGGGTGTAAGAGAAGAACGTCAGAACACAGCAAGATATATCGAAAGTAAACAAAGTAAAGATAATGTATGAACAATCAAATACTCAAACAGTGACACCAAAATGACCGTAATGCACTGAAAAATGCTTGCAAAGCCGTCAATGAATTAACTATGAGACAGACTTGAAAGTAAACAACTGAATAATCATAAAGAATGATTTTCAAGTTAGATGAAATGTTTGCCTTAATCAAATAAAATGTATGGTTCCAATTCCAATGTATGGTTGTTCAACCAACTCACACGAAGAAACCCAAAAGAGAGGAATGGTACACAAATAAAGTACAAAAAAGATCCAACTTTAAATACAATTTATTCAGTTTTATAATGCGCCGCATGCCACCCAGAGGCAACTTTAGAGCACTAAGTTTAAAATACAGTAAAATTAGTAAAAGATTTTAGGTCAACAGAGGCAACTGCTAACTAATTAAACTTTCTAAAATAAACTTAACATGTCAAATCTGGCAAGGTCACTTTCAAAACAGAACAGGAGAAATGGCATGTGCACAATCACATGTACACGGTAGTTAACAAATTATACAATTAACCAAATAAAATAAATTGCATATTGCACAATTCCTTACTGAGAAACAGCAGCTAAGTTGGGGACTGAACACAAATGACAAAACCTCAAATGCTAAGAAGGATGTGGAGAAAAAGAATAAATGAGAGCTGTTTGATAGTCAACCCGTATCCGCCTAAGGTACAATGCCCACTTTAGCAGCTGGTAATTTTGTCCTTGCTGCCGGCAGCTACAAGCAAGCACTTATTTTCTCTGAGGCAGGTACAGCAGTCACTAAGTTAGGAATACAATAGTCACTTCGTATGCGAAGCACATACACAGTATCTATTTTCTTTAAACGACAGCCTACCTGCAAAAATCACTACTGGTTTCAATGAGGTCTTCAGTGCCAGTGAGACTAATAAAGTTCCTCAGTCTGGGTTTTGGCTCGAGTTCCACTCTTCCTGCTGCCAATCATGCAATGCTTGAGCCATGCATCTGTTACTCATTTGACCTAACTTTGGAACTTTATGCACATTTGTGAATATATTGCACGTCCCAGTGGCAGCAACTTTTGGTTCCAACTACGGATTTGGGACACACCATAGATATAGTTTGTCTCCTCCTTTGCCAATATAGCAATGGACTAGTCAGATTCTTGCTAATTACTTTGTATCACTGCCATAAAGGAACAAGGACCAGCAGCATCCATGTAGTGTTCCCGTGCCAATGAGGGTGTAGAAAACATTTAACCCGTAAAATTGCTTACGGCATAATAGATACTTCAGAAGATAACTCCATCTTATTGCAATGTGGGTCATTTCAACCCATTTCATAGGAAATGAGAGAATCTATATCTATGGGTTGGAAAGAAAAGCAATTCCTTTTCTGGCAGGAAAGGTGTGGTCAGCTTTTATTTCATGTAGGCAACATTTACTGGTAAATCTGCTTCTTCACCTATAGAACAGTAAAGTTACTAAGTCAGACACAGCCCTTTCTAAGTAATGTGTGTGTGTGGGGGGCGCCAGAGAACGCAATTTAAAGCACTTAAGACTAATCTGAAGGTCTGCCCACTGATACCACTTCACCCTCGAATAGTGATCAATATCCTATCAAATGCAAGTTGTTGATTTTAAACGCTTTTCTGAAACTCCTTCCCAATCAATGTGGGAAAACAGACAAAGGTGGATCAAAATCTAAAACCTCACCTTTAATGGCGCATGAGGGTATTAATGTCATTCTTCTTATGAACAGTTTCCTCAAACAGCTTTTAAAATAGAAGGTGGTCATCTGACCATTCCTGGCCAGGCCTTTATGAAAAAGGTCACAGTTAAGAACAATATCTTTGAAGCCATTAGCAATAGATTGGTGCATTTCACCAGAGTAGTCCAGCCAACATTTCTTTTCAAGCAGTCAAAGAAACACATGACTGAAAGTAATGCTCAACACTTCACTACCAAGAGGGGAGGCAGGTACAGCAAAGGAACCAGACCACAAGCTCCCCATCTTGAAATCTGGAAAGGTAAGACTTTATCATGACAAGCTGCATCAGATCCAGGACCCGAGGCTTGCAATGTCCCTGAGTTTGGTATTTTGCTTAGCATTCAAGCAAGCTTAGTGTGCATTCTGGCAATTTTTCAAGGGCCCTTCACAACTGGACTCTCCATGGATGATAGCCGGAACGTGTGGAGTGACCAATCTATTTTAAGTTGTAGGCCAAATGTGATAATGGAATTAGGTGTAAGCATTGCCAAATGGGATGCAAACCAAGAAGAATTATGATAAAAGGAAGTCAATTGGTATATGATTCTTTCTAGAGGCATCTCCTGGTGTTGCCTTTAACAGCTGATCATTCTGTTATCACATAACCAAGATGTTTTAACAACCTTTGGGAAAATCCCTGAAATCTATATTCTGCTTCCATCTTTCATTATTGATAGAGGAATGTTTGGTTGATACACTGTATGATTCTAGAAGTTTCTTTTGTCTCAAGTAGTTTAATGGTTGACTGTTGTAATTTCTCTCAAGAATTCTTTGGAACTAAACTGAGTCCAATTTTGTTGCATGCTGTTTAACTTTTATGTTGTTTCTCAGTAAAGAAAGCATAACAGAGACGGATTCTAAAGTAAAACGGCCTTTTACTTCTCATAGTTAAGAAAACTGTAAGCACTGAAAATACCCTCAGTAGTATAGCTTTTAGATAATAAACAATGAGAAAATATTTAATCAAAAATATTAAAAAGAAACTGCACTTTCAAATACATTGACTGTATTAAAATAGACTTTATAAATATAGAACGATTTAAACAAACAGGCTTGAACAAATATGCCATTGCTTTGAATTATGCAGCACAATTTAGCAGCCCAGTTTTCAAGTATTTTTTCTCAATGAATGCATGGTAATATAGCTATGTGAGTTAAGACTAGACTATTTGGACATTTGGGGAACCTGTAAGTCACAGATTTATATAATGGAGAAACCGTTTTTCCTCGCTCTGTCATCAATACAATGAATGCCAGTATGCTGGGCAGTAGTAATACTTAATTAATTACATTGCTATAAAATGGAAAATCTGTCATAAGAAGCGCCATATAAAAATACAAGCCATTCATTATATCATTTATGCCCCCTCATAATAATGTTATAAAATTTTAAAATTTAGTGTTGGCAAAAAATTCACAGTATTGACTTAGCAAATTGATGTTAGCTGTGTCTCAACAATGGCATCAGTCAACTGGTCCTTGGAAAATGAGTTTGACACAGCCTTCTTCTCCGGATAACTGCGTTGCACAGAAAGGACATGCAGCATGAAATGCATGAGTACCATAGGGCAAAGGAATCTGTGACCAGTACTTAGCAGACTTTTCAGAACACACATGCCCACATGGGCGGAAAGCATGAGTTGGAGGTCCGGCATCAACATATAATCCAGCCTCACATCCAAGCCAAAGAGGCACATAAGGGCCCACTGTCCTGCACATCGGGCACTCTCTTTCGTTAGATTCTGTGTCATTGGTATGACCCCAGTTGTGATAACCATGTACATGACCACAAGCGAGGTAGGCCCAGGGTTGTTTCTCTTCTAGCACCTCTTTATAGTTAATGCTTGGAAAAGCTAAGGTGTTCAATCCAACAGGGCACTGTGGTCTGGCAGCATTAATTTCTTGTCGGAGTGCTTCAATGTGCTTTAGAGTTGGTGTGTGAAACAATCCATCTGCTGTTCTCCACAGAAGTGTGGCACCACAAAGATCAATTAGAGATCCATCCTGTAGGACATTGGTTTCATTCTCCACCTGTGTAAACACAATGAAAGCTTTGTTAAAATGAGACTGTAAAAAGAGGAAACTAAAATCAGTAAATGTTTGGCATCTCTTGAAAATGTTAATAATGGAAATTTTAAATTGCGTGGTTGGCATTCAGAAAGATGAATTAGAGTAAACAATACAACTAATATTGTTTTTAGATGTATATTTATATGCTTTATTGGGCAGGGGACAAAATACGTTGACTGATTTGTCTCACTGTTGTTGATAAAATACACAGACTGATTTTTAAATGAACCTAAGATGCTGTATTTGATATAAAAGAACTATTAAACAAAATACCCTTTGAAAAATAACTTCACAGTTTTCTGCCTGAATAACTGATGTGATGACCTGTTTGCTGCTGGACTGCATTATAGGTTTTGCACGTTGTATAAAAAAGTTTATGCTACAAGATGCATTTTGTGAACTGGTCATAATGTTTTGCATCTAGGATTGGCTTGCCGACCTCCAGTAACCTATACATTCTCCAATGTATTATTTTTTTGGAAACAATAGTTTTAGAGTAGCCAAAGGTACTGACAAACACAGTAGGGTTTGAGTGAACATATTAACATTTATGCAGTGAAACTGCTAGAAAATTCATTTTGCTATGTCTTATTAGCCTTTCATGACAAGTCTACATTCACGTCAATCACTAATTGTTTATTTAATTGAACAGCAGTGGATGAGAATTATATTCAGTGTCTATCTTTTAATTGTGTAGTGTTGGATCTGAATTTTTGGCTCAGAATCAACTTCTGGGTGCTTCGTAGCTCAGTATATGACGGATATGTCTTATTGTATCCAATTTGCACAGTGCACAAGATGGGGTGGCTTTCCTGACTAGGTTTATGGAGCAGTATGAGATGGGCATTTTCTGGGACTGTATCAAATGGGCGTTTCATGACAGTATTGAATGAACATTTCATGGCTCATTATCAAGTGAGCATGGCAAAATGTCAAATGAAAATGTCATGCACAGTATTAAATGGATATTTCACTGCAGAGTAATAATCTGATATTTCATAACAGTATTAAATTGCTATTTAATAACTATTCTTGCAGGCACTATGGTGGTAGGCACAGGTTCCTTTTGCAGGCTCAGCATTATGGTTCAATATTACTATCATGAGTTCTTGTAGGTATGTTTTACCTTTATATTTCCCATAGGGCAAGGCAACCATTCGTTGGGATACTGGGCGAGATAGTTTTGTTTGGCGCATGGAAATTCTTCTGGAAGGTTTCCAGGACTGGCTTGACAGTGCAGCTGTCTGCAAGACCGGTTGTTACCAATTCTTTAAAATACATGGAGAGTGGGATTTGGGTCATCTAGGGTAGTAGTATTCTCTCTGCTCATGCTTTGGGTGTTTTGTGTATCATTTTGTCTCTTATGGGGTGCTTGCATTCCAATGTACGAGGGACTATATTACAGCTCACCACATTAAAATATTTATCAAATAAACGCATTGTAAACAGAGCAGCATTTTTTTGTGTTTTGTTTTATCACTGCAGCTGATTTCCTCTTAAATATTTAAGTCCAGCTCAAACTGCAAGCCAGATCTATTTGCTTTGCCAATGCTTCTTTCACAGGTGGTAGAAAATAGTGTCCAGAGAGGGTGTGACAGGCTCATGGGTGCCATCTTAGGAATTCTGTAGATCAGGCTCAAAGTCCCAGCAGGGTCCACCTCCTGAGGAAGACTGATACAATTCCACTAACACAAATAACTCGAATATATATTTGAGGGCAATGAAGAGCAGTGCTTAAAAGATGCAGCATTGGGCACTGCAAAGGGAATATCATTGATATATAATGTAGGGTTTCTCTGCTGATAAATCGCTCATGGCTATTCAATAAATATGGCCACTGAACTGAAAACAAAGGAGAGTTGTGTTTCAAAACTATACTAACTCTATTATAACTAGGCAGTAACTGATGCCTTAATCTATTTTGTTAATTCGGATATTAAGGAAAAAAGGTGGTATGATTGTAGTTAGGGGGCCATGTTTTTATTGTTTCAGCAAGCACCTAAGGTTACTGATTAACTATCTGCTGCATACAAGCTTTAGTATTTTGTTGCCAGTTATAGCAATAAGTACAGGTGTAAGATAGCTCAGTATATCGGGCCCCTGCAATAGCGATCCTGACATGAACGGTTATACATTCAATCCTGCTTTAAGTTTGTATGCAATTAAGTGCCTACTTTCCCAGTTGCAATATACAAATGGTGTACAGAGTTAGGATGGACCCAATCTGTTCAAGCTGAGTTTTGGTTTTCCGCTAGGTGGCCATTTGTGCTTCTTAAGGGCTCCCGGTGTCAGCGGCTAGCTGGATTTGTATGCTTCTATTTAGGTCTCCAGGAACTGCACTTGTGGGAAGACAAGGTAATGTTCACCAAGGGCCAAAAGGCCTTACAACGAAATCAGAAGTAGGGATTCAGCTGTCTGTATAAATGTCTCAAAGGGTTACTCAACAACTAAGTATGGATGAAAAATAATATTGGTCCTATATTCGCACATGTGCCAAAGTCAAGAGGTGGTTTGCACTCCATAATTCCAGACAATTTTCTGCTGGGCAGTTTCTTCAAATCAATCATTCCTAAAGCATCTTTTTTAGGAAGATGGGCGACTAGTGCCCTTTAATATTCAAATTAGTAAACTGTGAATCACATTTCCTGCAAACTATCCAAGTACACTTTCCTTGTCTTCTGAACAGTAGCATTTAGCAAAAGAGTACACAGAGACCAAAATCGCAGCAAGGCACTTGCACCAAATAGAAACTCCATGTGGGAGAGCCAACACCTCTGCTTTCCTCCCCACCGAGTGAGTGTGAAAATGCTGAGTAGGGTCCTTACCAGTTAGCTCAAAATGCACAAAACCCACCTGGAAATTTTCTGACCAATTTCCCCTCAAGTTGACCTTCAAAGACACAGTCTAGCAGGTTTGCAGATGGAAGTGCTAAAGAATCTACAGCACTTCCTTCTGTAAACATGTAACTATTGCTTTGTAGACTGAAGGGCTGTAGATTCACAGGCTGTGTGCACTCCTACCATCTACTGGTAGGCCCAAAGTAATATAAGTAGTTTTTCTTTGAAACCAGAGTTTCGGTTTCAAGGTAACTCACGATGACACCCACCTCTAAAACACACACACTGCACCCGGAGAGACTTCAACTCCATCAGTATTTTTCTCTGACGCACAAGTGTATATGTGGAAATGAGAAGCAGTATAGAATTTGTAAACTGGGAAAGGAACCTGTACTTCAAGATTAAAGTGAAATCTACGGTTACCTCACATTCTGTTGTGAAGTCGCATCTGGGTTTGGGGGTATGGCCCACATGCATCTATCGCAATAAAGACTGCAATCCGATTGTTACATGTAACATTTTCCATTTGCAGTATGTGCTGCAGCAGATCACAGACTGAAAAATAGTACCTTAATATATTTAAAGCTTTGGCTGGCAAGCAAAATTAGAAATGTCGAACAGCATTTACAGTATAGTGTGTCCGACCTGTACTTCTTGTTGGGCAGTAATGCTTAGTAGACATGTGACTAGACAACCAAGTAGCAACTTTACATATATCTGCAAGTTTAATGTTATCTAAGAAGGCCATTATGGCTCCTTTTTTGTGTGTGGAATATACCCTAGGTACAGAGTATAGCTGGTGTTTGGCATACCAAATCTGAATACATTCAACAATTCACCTAGCAAGATTAGCCTGCAACAAATAGTTATTTATTTTTGCTAATGGTCAACATAGTACATACTGGCTTTTCTGACATCTAAAGTATGTAGTGCTCTTTCCGCAACCGTGACTGCGAAGAAAAAGGCGGCAAGTCAACGGACAGACTGGTTGACAAAAAAAATCAGAAAGACTCCTTTTGCAAGAGACAATGGATAAAACTTGGTCTTCTGGTAATTACTCTCTGGAGAGAAGTGATCACCAGAAGGAAATCGACCTTGCAGCAGAGGACAGGAATAGAGGGGTTCAACTAGAGGGCCGCATAAACCTAGTAAACACATTTTAAAATGTTCCCCTTTATTTGATTACTTGGTCCTACATCAGTCTTTGAATGTTTACTGTTCACAGATGAGAACGCTAGTTCATTACAATGTCATCTGAACGCAATGCTAAAAGTGAGAAAGCTAGTTGGATAGAGTCTCCTACACACAAAAACAGTGCACATTATAGTTTCATTTTAAAAGGGACACTGAATGACCACCATAATTCGCATGCCCCGGTTTTAAAATCCACATTGAGCCTTTGGCTTGCAGTAAGGAGGTTACTAAAGATTGGTTATTTTTCAGAATTTGCCCCAATCTGGGAATCCCCGGGGACGCCGGAATGCCTGAAAGATGCTCTAAGTCTGCCCTTAAAGCAGGCAGGGATAACTAAATGGGGAGATTTGATATCAACAGGAGGCGTGACACCCTGGGAGGTATTGAATGTTAGGACGGGCAACAGACTTTCCAGGTTTAAGTATTTGCAGCTTACTTCTTGGTTTTCAACTGTTTTACAGGACGTAGGGGGTCCATGGGATTTCGAGGCTTCACTCCAGGAAGTCAGCCCGAAAGTTAAAGATGTGGCATGGGCAATTTCTGGAGGCAGAGGAAGAGAAATTGAAGGCTCCCTTTGAGATCTGGGCGGATTCACTTCAGGAAGGAAACATACAATCTCTTTGGACAGATTCATTGAAATTACTATATGCTACAGTAATACCTGCCAACTTTAAACGTCATCATTTCTTTGTCATCCATAGGTTGTATTGAACTCCGCAAAGATTGGCCAAGTTGGTGTCACAGCCGGACCCCAGATGCAAGAGATGTAATCATTTAAGTGCCAATGATGTTCATGTTTTCTTCACATGCCCAGTGATAAAAGAATTCTGGAAGACTGTGGAAGCCACTATGAGGGCTATTTTAGAAGAACATGTAGTTTTGACGGAAACCCTGGTGCTTTTGGGGGTGGATAGTGTCACACAACACTTCCTTAAACAGTAAGCAAAGGGGCTTAGTATTCTATCTGTTGCTCTTGGCCAGGCGGGAGATCTGTAAACGTTGGTTAGATCCTCTTCCTCCACACCCCACTGGATGGTTAAGTGTAGTCAAGTGGACATGCAATATAGATATCAAATGCAACCCACCGCGGTCAGGAGAAATTTGGGGGGACTTTCTTAAGTGGTCAGGTCAGGGCCCAGGATAATCCCTAGGGCGGTCGGAAACATCGATACATGGTCCTATGATTACACCAGGCCATGGACTTGGGGGTGGGGTTTTTGCCTCTACGTAAAAAGACCAGTGCCGTGGAGGTTAAGGGCGTGAAACTGCAATGGACCACAGACTGACCGAGGGTGTTTACAAAAGGCCCAGAGTGCAGTAGCCATGGTGATATAAAAAAAAAAAAAAAAAAAAAAAAAAGAACTGAAGACTAAGGATGATTTTTCACAATGGGGTACACTCTTCGGCCTGAAATGTTTGGGGTTATAAAGTTTTTTGTTCTTTCATACTGTAATTTTCAGCAGCATAATTAATTTGCTTTATTCTAAGTGTATC
Source organism: Calotriton arnoldi (assembly GCA_963921515.1). Classification (NCBI taxonomy): domain Eukaryota; kingdom Metazoa; phylum Chordata; class Amphibia; order Caudata; family Salamandridae; genus Calotriton; species Calotriton arnoldi. The sequence continues at coordinate 681,719 of CAWUFW010008233.1, read as the reverse complement.
TTTCCACTATGAAGGTTCAATTAAAGATCAACAACAGGTCTTATAGATTTGTCATAAATGCTTGGGAAGCTATAGGCTACTAAATATGTACTTCTCAAGTTTGACATATCTTATTTATGGGTCTCATATAAAGGTTATCAAAAGAGCAATCCATAAATCACTCTGTTGTGTATTGCTCCACATGTTACTATTTTTGTCATCCTTAGCGGTTTCTCCATTTTATACTGGTACCTCTGCTATTAGTCATTTAATACATAAATAATTGAGCAACAGTACCTTTAAAAAAAAAAAAACTACTGGGAATATGCGAGAGTTATTATTAATATATTTCCCTAGCTGTGCCTTTGACAGCGTTTGCACTTCAGTATTCAGGACCCTATAGAGGGAAACTAGTTGGCCATTAAAATTTGAATTTGCAATAGGTCAATAGAATTTAGGACATTTTTCCTTTTGGGAATAAAAAAAATATCAAATTAGCAGTAAATTTTTTCACACTATCCTTAGTGACTAAAGAATAGTAAAATAGTAGCAAATCGTAAGACAGATTTGACAATATCACCCATGTAAGCTTAACAGTTAAATATCATATAGGGAGACCAAAATGTTACATACATCTTAGTTCTTGTTAATATTCATATATTTATACAAAGAAAATATCATGATTTATTTTTAATAGCTTTTCTGCCAGAAACGTATACTGAGACATATTTCACTGAGCATTGTTAAAGTTATTTACTACTGTTACAATCATTTGATCATGCTCCAAATGCCTCTTTGGTGTATCACATTCACACTAGGAAGTGTGTATGATCAATTGTATTGCTTTGCGACTTTTGTGGTTATATGTTGGTTAATTATTATTTCTCATTTTGTTTTTCTGTATGTTTTTCACATTTGCTATTTTTTCCACACCTATCAAACAGATTACTTTTAACATATCATGTGCATAATTTTAAATTCATACTTATGAATTCTGAATTTCAAAATAATTTTTTAACATTTAAGTCCAGAGCAAGCGACTAATTATTAGTGTTGCAAAACTGCTTTTGGTTTTGTCTTGCCTATATTTACTTGACGTCCATTTCCTCTTGGGGACTGGAAGTTTAATAACGGATTTTAAGGTAATTAATTAGAATTCTCTTGTTATTTTAGCCCCAACCTTGTTTTTCTGCTATTACGAACAAAAGTAATCTCCTATGAGGGCATTGCCAGTAGTCTAGGAGAGATTATTCTTTTAAGGCAGTCCATAAAGGTCTTAACAGGAATTTGAAAGATCAATTTGTAGTTTTTTAAATGGTAGCCAATGATTTCTAAAGGTGCAACAAGTAGCAAATAATATCTTATATGGTGACTTTAAGGAAGGTATGTGAAGACCGTTCCAATACTGTACAAATCGCTTCCGCTTAGCTGCACAACATGGTTGGGTAGCCTGTTTTATGGCCTCTAAATAATACCAAACTCTAAGACCTTAAGCGCACAAATCAGAAGGGTGAACCACCTTGAGACTGGAGGGTACTAAATGCTCCAAGTGTTCTAAAAGCTAATCTGGGTGCAGGAGCAAGTTCTTGTGAGGGTGGATGGAAATCTCAGGAAACAGAACCACAGTTGCCAAGTCTTATTGGGGCAATGAAATGCTCTGCATGCGTGTGGACACTGTCTGGTAAAGACTGTTGGTTTGAGCCTGAAACCTATGTGCTATCCTTTTAATGAGTGCAGGTTTAGTCAAGGGCTTTGGATAATGTTAGTCTCAGGAATCAGTCTTGATAGGACACATCTGTGCAGCTCTGCTACTGATAGACTTTGGGGTTACCAAGGGCCGCCCCATCTTAACCGTGCAAGTCATCTCCTTGAATATCTTTGGTGACTTCAGCAGACTGCAACTCAGTATAGCCTTGACACTGCATGCTGGAGTAATGAGCTCACCTTCTCTCTTCAGTTCCAAATGGTATTTCTGGACCACAAAGTGTTACATGCAGAACACATGCTTTTGTTGCGATTCCTCGGAAGGCAGAGGTTACAGGCCAAATCCTGGTCAGACCATGGTCATTTTCTATTGCACAAAGGCAACATTTAGGATTAAGTCAAATTTTATTAGTAGGACGCTTAATGAAAGCTATACGCAGCACAAAGGCAACATTTAAAAGGTGTACTCTTCATACCCTTACACCTAAACGAATAATTCTTATACAACCTGGCTCCAGGCTCTTCTCAGCCCAGTCCCAAAGCTGTTGAATAAATAAAAGGTATTGCATACCAGTGTTCAGTGCACAGCAGTAACTGAGCAGCCAAGAGACAGCCAAACCGGATGAATGTACTGCTAGAAGCCCTATTAGGGTCCAGCCTCTGGTACATCCAGTCATCTTTGGCGGATAATAGGGACAGTACAACGAAAGCAAGAAATTCACCTAAACCAAATGAAATTCAGAAACAACCTTGAGTAGAAAACGAGACTTAAACCTCCACATCACTTTGTCCTTGAAGAGGATCATGATTTAGGGAGAGGAAGACAAAGTTTGTAGCCGTCTCCCATTCCTAGCTGAAGTAAGGGCTACTTGGAAAGCGGTTTTCCAGGTAGGGAAATTGAGCAGACAAAAATAATGTACTTAAATTCGGGGGATTGTGGGGGTAACATCAGCATGGTCATAATTAAATGTACAACTGGAGAACCTTAAAAGAAAGTTGGGGAAATATTTTGTAGACCCTTGTGAAACCTGGACACTATCAGATATTTTAACAAGGATCCCTGATCAGACAAGTATATGTGCACCAACGTGCGCTTAGTATTGCTTAATTATTTTGCTATTCAAACCCTTCTATGCTAGAAACACGCAAACCGCAAAGTGTGCAATACCTCTGCCTCCAGATGGTCCAAAAAGTAGACTCCACAGCAAAAGGCAATTGACATCAATCTAATAAAGTAGATTGGCCTTTGTGAAAGGTCGTTCTGCACACAAAGGATAGCTGTGTCTTTTGATGGTAGTCATGCAATGGCAAAGCTAGCCTTTCAAGAAACCGACAAAGGTTCAGCTTGATGGCCACCATGACAACAGATTGTGCACGTGGAAGGGATATTACCATCGTCTCGCCCAGTCCAGGTAGATCAAGATCACACCGCTCGTGTGAATCAAATGTTTCTGAATTAGTATCTGAATTAAAACACTAGGCAGAAAAGGATAAATCCTTTATGGATTAACTCTTTTTATTTGGGTTTACACGTTTCAAATCAGCAATATATCATATTAGACCTGTTCACAATGGCCAAGAGAAAATTTAGCATTTGTATACGAGAGACACCGCTAAATGCCTACAACCCGGAAGCTGGCAGCGAGAACAGACAGCAATAAAAGGCTATCTATCCAAAGAATGCATTGATATCTCAGTCTCTTTGGGCCAAGTCTTGTGAAAGGAAAGCAAGAAAGAACTTCAGTCGGATAAACTTACCGACATAAGCAGAGAACTTAAACATAAACCAGGAGAAAAAGTACACTAAAAGGAGACCCTCCCACCCGCCCCTTCCACCCCCCTAACTACTCCGCACCATTGTAGTGTTCCTTTTACGCATTGACGTAGGGGCTCCAGTTTGTTCGGTATCATCTTTATTGGGTGCCACTGTGATGGGAGGCATCTGTAAGGCGCAAGATTTTCAAGAGCTTAGGGCAGGTCACTTCTCTAAACTGTTTGCGGAGTATAGTAATAAAAGGCTTCCATAAGTCAGGGTACGCATCTGCTTTGTTCTCTGCTATCGTAGACAGACGCTCCAAGCCTAGTACCGACCACAATCGTTTCAACCACGCTGCGTGGTCAGGGACTCTGTCTGTGCCCCAGCAACTCTGTTCACGCGGCGTTCAGGGCTAAGGCTATCTGCCTTCCTCTTGGAGAGCGCAAGGGAAATGTTAGAGTGTTGGGAAGCCCTAAGAGAGTGTAGGCAGGGAAGCGTGGGATATCAGTGTTCGAAAGCTTCATTTATGTCTTGGGAGTATCTTGTCCCAATATCTCACTAATTTGGGGCAGTGCCATAGAAGATGCACTAGTGAGCCTGTCTGTCCACAATCTCGCCAACAATAGGCTGTGTGTTCTTTGTTCCATTGGTTTAGTCTGGCCAGTGTTAGATACCAGTATGTAGCTACCTTGTAAGCTGCCTCCATGCCCGGAATGTCGTGTGCTGTATGATGAGACCTGAAGTATATGTCCTGCCACTCCTGGTTTGTGAGGGTTCTTCCCAGCTCCGCCTCCCATCTAAGTTGCCCTTTAGTTTTTGTGTGAGAAGAGTCCACTGAAAGGAAGGCATACAGTTCTGTTATAAGGTGTTTCTCGTCCTCCTTAGTAATGAGCCATTTTTCAAATTGGGTTAGGTGTCGGGAAGCCCCTGATTTAATCTCTGGCGAGGTTACCCAATGTCGTATTTGATTGTATAAAAAATAATCAGAGGCAGGGAGATCGTAATCTTTCCTGAGCTGATCAAAGGGAATGATTCCATTCTGGTCAAATAGGGAGCCCACCCTTTTGCAGCCCTGCTAGCGCCACCACTGCAACTGCTATGATTTACACCCCGGAGGGAAATCTGGATTATCACCCAGAGGGGTCATCGGGGAGGGGAAGGATGTGAGACCGAGGCGGATCGCCGTGGCATCCCAGACCCGCAGAGTTGTCGCCGTTACAGGGGAGGAGTATAGCCCCCCAAGCCCTGTGTTTGACCTGGAGCCAAATTTCTCGCCAGATGTTGAGTCCTGCGACAGTTTGGTCCATGAATGACCAGTGCTTCTCTGAGACGGGACGATTCCATTCTAGTATAAAGCGTAATTGCGACGCCTGAAAATATCGTGAGATGACCGAGACCCCCCATTCCCCCCGCAGCCTTGATTTTGTGATTTGAGTGAAGCTAAGTCGCGGTTGTTTCCCACCCCAGATAAAGCGGTTGATAGTGCGCTGAAGATTCTGCAATGGTTAGGGGGAATAGTTTGGAAGATGTACAGTATACGCAGCAAGATTGTCATCTTGACCACGGCAATACGACCCGCCCAGGAAAGGCCCACCGTGCCCAAGTGGCTAGAGTTTTGTGAGTTTGCTCTAGAAGTGGACCGTAGTTAGCTTTCAATGTTTTAGCCGGGGTGCGTGCTAAGAAGATCCCCAAATATGTTATGTGATCGCTAGCCCATGAGAATGGGAATTGTCCAGCCAGGGAATCCACAGTAGCAGGGGCAGTAGATAGGTTTAATATTTGTGACTTATGCAGGTTTACCTTGAATCCCGACACCTCACTGAAGCGGGAGAACTCACCTACCAAGGCCGAGAGCGAAGTCGCGGGGTTCGTCAGGGACAGTATCACATCGTCAGCGTATAAACTGATAGTATGCGTATCCGCCTCCAAACGGATCCCTGAGATCAATGCATTATCTCTAACTCTCTGGGCCATTGGCTCCATATAAGAGCAAATAGCAGGGGGGAGAGTGGACACCCCTGTCGAGTTCCTCTGCCTACAGGGAAAAGTCTGGAGGAAAATCCGTTGACCCTGACTGAAGCCCTGGGCGTTTTATATATACAACCTAGCCAGCCAAGAAATCTCTCCCCAAAGCCGAAGTGGCGAAGCGTCTCTATAAGGAATGGCCAGTGTATCCTATCAAAGGCCTTTTCTGCATCTATTGACAGCAGAAGGGCCTCCGTGCGAGAGCGGTCAATGAGGTCTGTGAGGTGTAAAAGGCGCTTAGTATTATCCCAGCATTGTCTTGTTGGTATAAAGCCGGCTTGATCTGGGTCAATGAGCCCTGCCATATATGGGTTGATGCGAGCTGCCAATATTCCTGTAAACATTTTTGTGTTGACATTTAGTAAAGAGATTGGGCGGTAGGACGCACAGTCCAAGGGGTCTTTTGACTGTTTTAAAATCACAGATATGGAGGCTTCCGTGAAGGAATCGGGTAGTACCCCGTGTCAAGGAATGAGTTGAAAAGCTGTGTTAATATAGGAACCAAGGTCTGGCAGAATTTCTTATAATATATCAAAAAAGAGAGGGACCCTTGGGTAACCCAAAGGACTAGGGTTCAATCACGAACTTTACAACAAGAACGTCCTCTGGGAAGAATCTTTTTGTATCTCTGCATTACATTCCACACTTCAAATCTCAATCACACGATCACAGGTTGAATCCTATCCACCACATCCAAACTATTCAGTACACTAAATATTGGCACAAAAACCTATAGAAAATATAGTAACAATTAAATTTATTAAAACACAGATATTTTTCAAAGCATTACATAATAAAACCATTTCATTGAGCAAATCATTTGGTTAGACAATTCAATAAAGAAACATTATAATCCATTCAGTATACAAACAAATTGATCTTGATTAAAAAATACAGTAAAACCTATAATAAAAAATATATGCAACTACATGTATATCTTCACGAGAGTATTTCTAAGACAGACAATAACCTTTGTCTTTAATGGCCAAAACCAAAAAGAAACAGAATTCTGACACATACACCTTGTTGCCTAGCACATTATACGCATCTAAGGTGATATTCAGACAAATTAGTTTGTGGCTATTATTACTGGCGTCGACGCGTTTCGAAGGTATATTTCACTTAAAACCTTCTTTATCAAGACTGTAATGTTCTTACTCCCGTTCTTTAAAATTTGAGGCGATTTGATCAAGCTGCCCCACAATCTTACGGACACGATAGTCCCTGAGCTACTTCTAATGAAGTCGTCACTTTATCCTTTTTCTTCTTTAAAACTTTACAGAAGCGAGCATCTCATTTACGATGATGGACTGGCCTTGATTAAAAAGTCCCTGTATCCTTTCGGTTCAGACACTTTAGCTTGTGTTTAAAACTGTATTTCACTGCCCCATATATAGATCTTCTTTATTTTTTACGGGCTCATAAAACAGGATCGTTGTATTTACGTTGTAATCCTGACGAATTTTCTTATTGTATCTCCGGTTCTTGCTAGTTCCCAGAGCAGACCAGCGGCGTGTCAATACGTCCGTCTTGGTATAGTGTTATATAAAACACAAGCTAAAGTGTCTGAACCGAAAGGATACAGGGACTTTTTAATCAAGGCCAGTCCATCATCGTAAATGAGATGCTCGCTTCTGTAAAGTTTTAAAGAAGAAAAAGGATAAAGTGACGACTTCATTAGAAGTAGCTCAGGGACTATCGTGTCCGTAAGATTGTGGGGCAGCTTGATCAAATCGCCTCAAATTTTAAAGAATGGGAGTAAGAACATTACAGTCTTGATAAAGAAGGTTTTAAGTGAAATATACCTTCGAAACGCGTCGACGCCAGTAATAATAGCCACAAACTAATTTGTCTGAATATCACCTTAGATGCGTATAATGTGCTAGGCAACAAGGTGTATGTGTCAGAATTCTGTTTCTTTTGGTTTTGGCCATTAAAGACAAAGGTTATTGTCTGTCTTAGAAATACTCTCGTGAAGATATACATGTAGTTGCATATATTTTTTATTATAGGTTTTACTGTATTTTTTAATCAAGATCAATTTGTTTGTATACTGAATGGATTATAATGTTTCTTTATTGAATTGTCTAACCAAATGATTTGCTCAATGAAATGGTTTTATTATGTAATGCTTTGAAAAATATCTGTGTTTTAATAAATTTAATTGTTACTATATTTTCTATAGGTTTTTGTGCCAATATTTAGTGTACTGAATAGTTTGGATGTGGTGGATAGGATTCAACCTGTGATCGTGTGATTGAGATTTGAAGTGTGGAATGTAATGCAGAGATACAAAAAAGATTCTTCCCAGAGGACGTTCTTGTTGTAAAGAATTTCTTATAAAACAGGGGAGTAAAGCCATCTGGGCCTGTTGACTTAGCAGTTTTGAGGCGGGCTATCGCTGTGACTACCTCGTCTACCTGGATGGGGCGGTCAATATGATCGGCTATATCCGCCGGCAGTGTGGATAGCCGTGCACCTTGGAGATAAGCAGTCAAGTCTCCATAGGGAGAATCACCCTCCGCGTAGAGCCTAGCATAGAACGCGCAGAAAGCCTCCGCAATGTCTGAATCCGCATGCACTACTGTCCCGTTTGCAGCTCTGACCGCCGCTATCGATCCAGAAACCTCCCGCTGGCGCAGTTTATGAGCTACGATGCGGCCTGAGCGATTGCCACTGAGGAAGAATTTGTGCCGCAGTCGCAGCAGGGCATATTCTGCTCTGTCTAGGTCTAACCTGTTGAGGATAAGTTGTTTCTTTTCTAGCTCCCTCCATATACAGGATGCTCCCGTGCGTTTGTGTATGGATTCTAGCTCTGCTACCTTTGCCTCCATTTCCTTTCTGTGCTCTTTGCGAAGCCTATTTTCACCTGCTGATACTGCTATGAATTCTCCCCGGATGACTAGGTTAAAGTTTCCCACAGGGAGGTTGGGCGAACCTCTCCGTGGTCGTTATCAGTGAGGTAATCTGTGAGTGACTTGTGCATTGCTTGCGTTATCTGATCTGAGTGTAGCAATGCATCACAGAGACGCCATCGTGAGGGGCGGAGCTGAGAGGTGTCCAAGTTCAGAGATAGTGTGATCATGGCGTGGTCAGAAGTGAACGAGGCTCAATCGTTGCTTCAACTATATTGCCTATCAGTGTATCTGTAACTAAAAAGTGATCAATACGGGGCGTAGGTTTTGTGGGCTGCAGAAAAGTGCGTATAGTCCCTAGTCAAGGGGTGCAACTGCCTCCATATGTCGTTGAGGGAATTGTTCGTGAGCCACTAATGTCCGATCTGTGAGAGAGTCCCAGTTTTTGTGGAGCGTTGGCCAGAGCGATCTACGTCTGTGTTCATTACTAAATTCAGGCCCCCCCAATCATCACCTCTCAGTCCAGGGTGGCTAGCAGCTGCGGAAGGTAGGTAAGCAGAAAGCGTTCCTGATGCTCGTTAGGAGCGTATAAGGAGGCTACTGTGAACTGTGCATGGCCCCATTGCAGTCTAAGCCCGATAGCCCTGCCCTTGTGCTCCGCTATGACTTCAGAGACCTTTCCCTTAAAGCTCTGCGCAAGTAAAATGGCTACGCCGTTCTTTTTAGCTGAGTCCGAGGACCAAAACTGTCTAGGGAACCTGGGAGAGCGCATGCGGTGGACGTACCTAGCAAGCAGGTGAGTTTCCTGCAATAAGCATATGTCCCCTCCGGAGTGCTCAAGAGAGGATAAGATTGCTTTGCGCTTCACTGGGCTATTGAGACCCCGTACATTGAGGCTCACGAGGCGGATATTATGCATCCTGACAATTTAAGTGTGCCGCGCTGTTTGGCCGCTGTGCCCCTGTCTCAGTTGTTGGGCTATTGCGGAGTGCCCAAATGCATGATGGCCTGTACCCCTACTACCCATACTCAAGCTTGATTGGTGCGGAGGAGAGGAAAAGAAAGAAGATAGATAGACCCCTGAAAATAACAAAGGATACTGCAAACACAAGGATAATCAGGAACAGGAGACCATAGTCCGTCAGATCCGACGTGTCGGGATGAGGCATGTACGGCCAAGAGAGGGCTGTTCTGGAGAAGCCCCCTCCGGGAGACCCATAGTCCGTTGAACGCGTGGAGAGCGGGTCATTTCGAGAATCGATTGTCTGTCCGCTCTCCCGCCGCCTCTCCTTTAAGGCCTCGCCGGATCCACTCCGGGCCCCTCGGCAGGATCATTATCTTCTCAAGATGCCGTTGAGAGGGTGGATTCTGTTGAAAGGGCCTGCAGCACTGCTTGTCTTTCTTTTGGATTAGTGTCAGGGTCTGGTTTAGGCCTGCGACGGTTATTTATCACCTTCTGCCACGCAGGTCGCAGACGCCGAGGAGAGGCGGGTGGCTCCCCTGAGTCCTCCCGCATAGTGATGTGTAGGAGAGTGCAGTCCTCTCTAAGGGATCTGATGCAACACTCCTTCCAGTCTGAAGATGATGCGGAACGGATGACCCCACGCGTAGGGTATCTTGGCTTTCCGTAGGTGCTCCATGATGGGACGGAAGTCCCTGCGTTTTTGGAGGGTGATTCTTGAGAGGTCCTGAAAAAAGGTCGGTGAGTGACCCTTGAAGTGGATTGGGTGCGAGTCTCTGGCTTTCCTGAGGATGTCTTCTTTGATCTGGAAGTCGTGGACACACACTAAAATATCAGCCGGGGGACCTTTCCCGGGTCTCTCAGGGCCCACACTGTGCACTCGGTCCAGTTGGAGAGATGAGGTTTCTGGAAGGCCCGAGACGTGTCTTAGGAGGTCCGTTACGTATTCGCGTAGGTCAGAGCCCTCTGCTTTTGAAGGCACTCCTCTTATACGGATATTATTCCTTCTTGATCTGTTCTACAGATCCTCGTTGTGGGCCTGGAGGTCAAACTGTTGATCCCTCAGCTTCAGGACTTCTGGTTGGAGCGACGCTACTTCCTCCACTCGGCTGGATTCCTTATCTTCAAGTTGTGCTACTCTCTCACCCACCTCGTCCACATCGCGTCGCACCTCTCGGAGGTCAGAGGCGAATTCCGCTTTCATTGCCTGCAAGTCTGTGCACAAGGAGGAGAATAGAGATTCCAAGTTAAATTGAAGCTAGATCCAACGACTGAGGGGGTAGATACTGATGAAAATATAAACCATGTTAGGAGGAATATGGAAAATAGACCCAAAGAAACAGTCCCACCAATAACGCGGGGGATCACACATAATGGGGAAACGAACATTAAGACCCCTGGAGGTGAACAGGAAGTGGGAGATAGCGTTAAGGTTTGTAAAATACTATTTTGGAATATTGCTGGCTTAGCCACAAAAGTGACAGACCCTCAGTGGTTAACTTTTATAGAAGAGTACTCCATAATTTGTCTACAAGAAACCTGGACAATTAAGGAAAGACATCATTGGCTATCAAACTCTTCACACACCGGCGGTCATCAGTGGTCAGGGGCGTAATAAAGGTGGACTAAGTATCTATGTCTCTAACACGCTGGGGGTGACTAACATGAAACTCATAATAGAGTGACTACTATCAGATTTTAGTAATGCACATAGTAGGAGGGTATTGCCTTGTGTTGCTTAATTTTTATAATAACATTCCCAAAGCCCAGACAATGAGTGTGCTAGAGAATCTACGTAAAGCCTTGACTAATTTGGAAGATGAGATGTCTGGAGATATGTGTATCATATGGGGGGTAGATTACAATTGTTTTTTGTGCCAACATAGTCAAAATGGTATATGTGGCTTAGGAAAAGATAAAGACATATTGGCCCATTTTTTACATACATCACTGGGGGATATGTTAAACGAAATTGTCTTCCAGTTTGACCTGGGATACGCTGAGTTGTGTAATCCCTTAGTACCGTTTGAGCTCACCTTTAATGGTAGAGGTTGCAATTCAATTATTGATTTTGTGCTAGTGTCAAACAGGTACACAAGAAATGTTCGTAACTTTGAAACCCATAGAATTATTATGAGTGATCACTACCCAATTAGCATTGCCTTCGAACTAGAGTGTTCTGGGAGAGAAAAGAGGGAGAAGGATCTACAATACAATTTTAGTGTCAATCTTGCTAGCACAAATGGGTATTCTTTAAACTGGTCGAAAGTGGATCCTATTGCATTTATTAAGCATTTAGTAAAAGGGTCCAGAGAAGACCTTGAAGTCTGCCTGTCAGAGGAAAGGGAAGACGAAGATGTTCTGAATGCCTTTCTTAAAATTGCTGGAGGTACAGAAATTATTAACTAGGGAGCAGAAACGGGGTATGCATAAGACACAGGGCTGGTTTGACAGGGAATGCAGTAAGGCGCACACTCATTTGAAGAAAGTCTTACATAGGGAAAACAGAAATAGTGAGGAAATAAGAGGCTAGAAATACATATCGGCAGGCGATAAAAAAACAGAAGTTACAATTAAAACGGGAAGCGTGGCAGACATTACACGAGGCATGTTTAAGAAAAGATAACAACAGCTTTTGGAAAGCGGTTAATGCACCTTTTTTTGCTGCCAGGGATACTGATATTGTAGATATCGCCATTACTGAGGAGAAATGGGTCCAGCATTTCACTGGTCTATATAATGATGTGTCTAACATACTTGATGAGGCAGCTTCAGTAGGCACAGTGAATGATGATAGCGAACAGAGTACAGTATTTCCAATAGATATTAGCTTATCTGTGGAGGAAGTAACTTTGGCTATAAATGAGAGTGCATCCGGTAAAGCCCCTGGCCCGGATGGCATCCCTGTGGATGTATACAAAACTAACATTGAGCTATGGGTTCCACTTTTAACTAATGTTTTAGCTAGGTGCACTCAATATGGTTTTATTCCTACTTGGTCGGACGCAATAGTGATTCCCATTTTCAAAAAAGGAGATCGAAATGACCCAATGTGTTATCGTCCAATCTCCCTGCTAGACTCCCTTTTGAAAGTGGTAGGGAGGGTAATTTTAAATAAATTACAATCATGGGCTGATGAAACAGGAGTCCTATCTAAATTGCAATATGGGTTCCGAGCGGGGCTTGGGACGATAGAACAAGGACTTAATCTAACCCTGATTACAAGTAAATACACACTAGCAAAGGAGGGAACATTATTCTTGACATTCGTTGACCTCAGTTCAGCGTTTGATTGTGTAAAGCATGAGAAGCTGTGGGACGTGCTTAAAGGGATGGGAGTGGACCCACCTTTACTTATATTTGTAAAGGAATTGTACAGGGAGGCAGGGGCAAGGGTACGCTTTGGCAGGCAGGGGGAGTGCTCAGCCAAATTTCGAATGAGGAAGGGAGTGAGGCAAGGGTGCGTACTTGCCCCGTTTCTTTTCTCATTGTATATTAACAGTCTTGGGCAATATCTGACTGAACATCGTCAGGATTATCCGATCATTAACAATACCCCAGTCCCAATTTTACTTTACGCGGACGACGCGGTTATAATGGCGAGGACGCAAATAGGGTTGCAAAGAACTGTTGATAATTTTGTTGACTTCATGCAAGATAGGGGTTTAAAAGTGAATATCATTAAGACCTACACAATGAAATGTGGGAAAAAAGCGACAAAAAAATGCGACATTTTTGATCAATAATAAGAAAATTGAAAGTACTGATAAATTCTCCTATTTGGGGATAAATTTTGATCGCACAGGATCCTGGAATGCTGCTATCCAAGCGAGAAAACTAATGTCTCTAGAGCTATAGGTGCGGTGATTAATTTCTCTAGGAAATTAGGCTGTAGACCGGTTCCCTGAGCTATTAGCCATATACAAATCCAAATGCATATCTACGGCGATATATGGGTCAAGCATATAGGGATTTGCGGATGTGCAACATCTACAAAGCTGCGAGAATGCATTTACGCGATACTTACTGGCAGTACCAAGTTCAACTGCTAATTTTAATTGCCATTCGGAACTTGGTTTGCATTTTATCACTGATATAATTAGAATCAATCCTCTTTTACTTTGGCATAAGGTGTGGGTATCAACAGAAACTAGCTTTAATCGTGACATCATCATTGATTGTTTAAAACTTGATAGAGTCGCGATTATACCCTAGCTCGGCTACATTAAGAGATTGGCTAATGATATTGGTCATCCCGAATTCTTTGAGGCACCAGAGAGTATGGCAACTATCTCACGAAAGACCTTAAAAACAGATTGTTTGACTTATCTAGAGAACAAGCGATGGCTCAAAGAAAGAGATAAAAAAACTGTTATGGATAATCAATTAATGTTAATATGTCCAGGTATACAACCCTATTTGGTACAAGTACAGGGAAGTTTCGATCGTATGCTTTTAACCCGTTTTCGCTTTGAAACCTTTCATAGAATGCTTACATTTCCCGAAGTTAATGATTGGTCGAGAAATTTACTCCCATGCTTGTGTGATGATATTTCAACACAATCTACTATGCATATTATTTTATTTTGTAAATTTTATACATTACCTAGGAAACGGTTTTTAATACCAATTCCGAAGAGCATGGATTTAAGACAATGTAGAATAGCTTATCTGAAGCTGCAATCTTTGGAAAATCAGCTGACTACAAGGGCTATTGTCTCATTTTTAAAAAGCGCCGTTAGGTATAGGAATACTATGTAAAGACAATATCCATGTAATTTGTAATTTTTATTCTGTCTGATATGTATATCGTGTGTTTATTTCATAATGTAAGTGATTGTGTTTATTAACTGTGCTTTTATGATTTTTATGGACAAAAAAAATCGAATAAAGCTGAATTTGAATTTTGAATTTGAGATTCCAAGTATGCTTTGGTGATTGGGCCCTCACCATCGTCTGAGTCCAGTCGTGCCTCCGCTCCCTGAGCCGCAGGTTTGTCTTCTGTCCCTTAACTGCCGGCCTTCCCGAACATTTCTTTGACGAACCGCTCCTTCTTTGCTCTATTCCCGGCCATAGCATCCAGGTTTGAAGTCACGGGCGTCACCGAGCGCGCCAGGTGAGGTTCCCGCATTGTTCCACCGGTCGGGCGAGTCCCGAAGTCCTCACGTGGGTGCTGTCTCTTCTCAAAGTCTACTCTTCGAGGGGGGGGGGGGGGGGGACGTCCCGCTGAACTTCAAATTATTGTGTGGCTGGGAGGCGGCAGTGCTGTTTGTCTGGCTCTTTTGCTGGGTTCAGTTGTGCTAGGGTCACTCACTAAGTCTCTGGCTCTGTCGTCTCCCTCTAGTCTCTACTTCTGTTGCTGAGAGATTCTATCAAGACAGGTTTTGCTCCGACCAGCCGTCATTCTTCTGTGGCTCACCTAGAGCTCCAGATATCTGGACTGGTATATGGGTGGGCTCTGGAGCGGCACAAAGGCCCTCTGCCTCTCTGATATCCTCCGGTTCTCAGGTCGTGGTGAGCCCCTGCCCCCGCCTCCACAGTAAATATGGCGAGTTGGTTTTGTTGAGCCTGCGTGGGAGGTATACGAGTTCAGCTGGGCCTGCTCCCGTCCACACTAGCCCCATGTCCTCTCACTCGATTCGTGCTGCAAGGGCCTCCGTGCACATTGATCACCTCAGGGTCGTCGTAGGCGCAATGGGTTATGGGCGCTGCACTTCCAGCCGTCAATATGCTAAGTAGGCCGCAGCTCCGGGCCCACCTTCTTGTTATCTCGCTTGATTTCCTGGGGCGTATGTCGCGGCCCGGTTTAGGACTCTGGCACCGTACCCATGATGGCCACACGGTGGGGGGGGGGGTGGTCCCCGCCGCCCGCCTCGGGGCGATCGTCAGCCACAGGCCCCGGCCCGTGTCCATGGGCCACCTCTCAAATTTTACCGGCCCGATCGGCCTTCCTGGGATCCGGGCCCCGACACAGGCACCGGATCCCGGCTGGTATCCCTTGCTCAGGGCTCCAGCGGCGATTCTAGGTCCCCGGCGCTGTTGCAATGAGGAGAGCAGGGGGAGGGGTGGAGGCGACCCACGCGGGGGAAAGTCCGTCCCACCCCGCGCGGTTAGCGGCCCCCGTGAGTCGTCTGTGAGCCTTAAGAGTCTCGCCGCCCGCCTCGGGGTGCGGCCACCAGCCCGAGGTCCCGGCCCGCTGCTGCAGGTCTGTTTTGGTCTTTGCTGGCCCGTTCGGCCTTCCCGGTGTTCAGGTCCAGACACCGGATCCCGGCTGCTACTCCCCGTTCACGGGTCACCTGCTGTGTCTCTAGGCCCCCGGTACCGCTGCAGCTAGTAAAGGGGGGTGCGCCACGTGGTGGAAAGTCCGTCCCACCCTGCACAGGCAGCAGCCCTTCATGAGATCGCTGTGGGCTGTACAATCTTCTCCGCCTGCCTCAGGGGGCAGTCGTCAGCCCCAGGCCGCGGCCCGCTGCTGTAGGTCTGTTTTGGCCTTCGACTGCCCGATCGGCCCTCCCGGGTTCTGGGCCCAGCCACATGCACCAGATCCCGACTGCTACCCTCCGTTATCGGGTCACCTGCTGCGTCTCTAGGCCACCGGGGCCGCTGCAGCTAGTTAGGGGGGGGGGGCTCGCCACGCGGGGGAAAGTGCGTCCCACTCCACACAGGCAGCACCCCCGTGAGTTCGCTGTGGGCCGCAAAGTCTGCTCCGCCTGTCTCCGGGGGTGTACGTCAGCCCCAGGCTGCGGCCCGCCGCCGCAGGCCCTTGTTAATCTTGACGGCCTGTTCGGCCACCCAGGGGTCCGGGCCCAGTCCCAGGCACCGGGCCCAGACTGCTGCTTTCTGCTCAGGGACCACACCACATTACGGGGAGAGCTGACCCGCTCCCCCAGACCCGCGGCCCCCTGCTTACTGTTTGATGCTCGTCGCGGGGCAGCTCCCTTTGCCCCGTGGCAGGCCGCGACCGCGTCACCTCACTCCGTGTCCCGCCTCGAGCCTCCGGTCGGCCAGCCACAGGGCCCCAGGCGATTTCTTCGAGGTCCGTTTGTGCCTCCCTCTGCCGGGTGCCCTAAAAAACTCCTGGGGGGCACCGGACGTGGGTCAGCAGGCGCTGAAGTAATGCTTTAGAGGGAGGCGGCTCGGAGCGATCTGGAAACATGTCCTAGCCGCCTGCCATCTTGGCCACGCCTCTCAGGATAAATCCTTTAAAGGTCTGTAACTTCACTCACTATGGAAAATTGTCCACATAGGGTAGAAATTGATTCTATTACCCCAGGATAAAAAAAGCCCTCCTCGGAACCTGCAATTAACAGAAATTTCAACCCAATGTAAAATGTACCCTTTACTAGTAAGGCCAAGTAAAGATGCGTTAGGCTACAAATGGTTAGGTTTATTAATCGAAATAATCTACAAGCTTTCCACTAAAAAAGATGATAGGTGCTCCATTAAGCAATAGTTCAGCTGTGTTAGTATTGTACACTGCTCTTCCACCTGAATATTTCTAGGTGCTTAAAGAAGAGTCAAGAAAGAGTACTATACAGAAAACAAGAATGTCTTGAGTTTTTCCCCCTAAAGGTAACAGACATATTCCACCGGGCATTCTACAATTGAGGTGCAAGAACATCCCCCCAAAAGAGAATTTTCCAAAGAGGGAAACACTTAAGGAGAGAGATTTGAGGAAAATAATAAATTTCAGAGTATACCTGGAGATCCTCGAAGTCAGAAAGGAAGGAGCAGACCCAAAATGCAATTGTCTACAAAACACAAAATGAAGCATACCCTGGAACAGGTAGGAAGGCGATGAAGATGGACCAATAGAGGTATGGCTCTTACGAAGCAGGGAACCGAGTAGACTAATTTTTACTTGCTTTCGTAGGGATGGAAGATGGTGCATAAGGGTTTTGTTTATAATTGAACACAGGGCACTGCCATAGTCTAGGTGAAAGCACAGAGATAGGGCTATCCTGCTTTCTGACATAAGAGGAGGGAGAATGGGTTTCAGCTTGCAAATATAGAAGGTACAAAGTTATGTTAACTGCAGAAAACCAGGCATTATTCTTTAGTTTGTTAGCCACATTGACTCCCAAACGTTTTAGCTGTACTTTTTGGCCCAAAGTTGCTAGGTCAAAATTGGAGAACCTCGGTATTGTCAAGGTTGATCTTCAGCCAATTAATATCCAACTGCTCTTTAACTTTGATTAGGCATTCTCCACTATTAGCTGCTGAAGTCTGAATGGTGCCATTAGATGAGATCACCTGAATGTCAGTCAAAGAGAAGTGATCTTTTCTATGAAAAAATGGACAAGATTATTGCACAGATTTTCAGGGGGAACAACAACTGGTGCTGCAAGACTGGAGAAATGCGCCTGATCATGAAAACATTTGAACATTTATTTCTGCTGATTCTTGGCTTCTAGGATGTGATTAGAATAGTATTCCATGAGGGTTGTTTAACTGCCTAATAACAAATAGATAGACCATGTTGGTATGCTGTTTTAAGGCCAGATTTGTAATTAGACGCTCCATTTAAGTTATGTTATAACGCGCACAGATACTCAGGAGTGTCCCGGCGCGGAACCATACGAGGGGTGGAGATAGATACTAGACAAAGAGATGTGTTTTCAGAAGCTTTTTAAAAGCCAGTGGATCCTTGATGTTCCGAAGAGCAAAGGGAAGGTGTAAGAAAGTGGCTCTGTATATACTGTTCCCAAATAGGTACAGTGTGCAGAGTCCACAGTCCCCAGAGGTTTGGCAGAGGCTAAAGTTAGATATAACCTTACTCTCTAAAGTGGTAGCTTGGTCGAGCAGTAAGGCAGTATCAGAGGACAGTGTAAAGCATTTGTTGTACACACTCAGTCAGCAAATGGTCTCACACACTCAAGAACTGAACTCTAGGCCAATGGTTTTGTATCAAAATATATAGTTGTTTTATTTTAGAACCAACAATAGGTATCAAAATATACGTTCTCAGAGTGAGTTACTTTAGTTAAATACTTTTCAAATAGGCAATAGACTTTTGAATACAATAGTTACAGTTGTTGCAATAGGCAACACAATTTCAAACACAATAATACATTGAGCTCAATGGGAATTTCTAGTTAAATGCAATAGATTACTTTTCTTACCACAGGACTGGATCCTAGATTCAGTCCTGGGACATCTCCTGTAAACAGTTGAGTAAAAACGTTTTAGTTACAGTTGTGATTTTTAAGGAATATTATTGTATTTTAAAAGTTGACACTTAGAAACTTTTTCACATAGAAATACCAATGTTATCCTATGGGAGGAAATTCACTTAGCAGGTAAGTGGGGTTATTGTTACTTTTTCTAACTCAGTGTTCAATCCTGGATCCAGCACTGGAGCATCTCCTGTAAACAGTTGAAAGAATGTGTTTTTGTTATACAGGCGATTTATAACGAATATTTGTAAGTTTGCAAAATCGACACAAACTTTTTCAGCAAAAACCAGGCAATGTTATCCTATGGAAGGAAATTCAAGTTACCGGTAAGTACAGTTATGATTACTTTTCAGGGTCAGTGCTGGGCACCAAGATCCAGCACTGGGATCTCTCCTGATAACAGGTGAGTAATTTCGTTTTCGTTGATCGGACGATTTTTAGTGATTATTTTAAAGTTTCAAAACTCGACACTTAGAAGAAATTTCAGTGTAAACCAGTCAATGTTACCCTATGGAGAAAATGTAGGTTATCGGTTTTCAGGTAAGTACTCGACTGGCAGAGTTAAGGTTCTGGGCATAGACTCAGGGCTCTCCCAGGGTCAGGTAGGTACAGTTGGTACACCCTCAGCGGCACAGGGGCAGCCGGGTGCAGAGTGAGTTAGGCCCAATGTTAGCCTATGGCGGGCAGGGGCGCTTGGTTGGTGGCTGCTGGCAGGCAGGCCACTCGGCTGTGGGAGCAAAGCTCCTGGTCACTTACTCAGGGCAAGTGGGGAAGTCGAACAGGGTAGTTGGTGCACCCTCAGCGGCACTGGGGCGGCCGGGTGCAGTGGGCTTTTGGGCCGTCGGGCGCCCAATGGTTTTCAATGGGAAAGCTGCGTGACGAACAAAGGCTGCAAGCTCGGGGACGGTGATTCTTCAGGTGCGACCACCACTTCGAGGGGTAAGTTGGGAAGCTATAGGAAGGGTAGGCACCCAGGAGTTGGGCACAGGAGGCCGTGGGGCGCCGGGTGCAGGGGTGTCTTTAGGCGTCGGAAATCTTACCCTCGGCTGGTCGCGGTTGGAGGGGTCCCTGGTTCTGAGGCTGTAGGCGTCGTCAGGAGCGTCGAGGAGGGTCCTTGGGTGCTGGATTCTGAGTCACAGTCGCCGGGGGAACGTCCTCGTGGTCTTTGTCCACTCAGGCACAGGCCGGGCTCGGCGGGTGCAGAGTGTGTAGGGTTCGCGGTTCCTGGCTGATGCCAGGGGCTTGTTACTTGCTTTGAGCAGTACCACTGCTCGTGGGAGTCCCAGGTAGTTAGAGTCACAAGGCAGTCAGGTCCTCTGGGGTTTTTGAGGTTGCTGACCACTGGAGACGCCGGGGTTTAGCAGGAGCAGGTTCGAGGGTCGACAGGCCGGTAGGGCTGGGGCCAAATCAGTTGGTGTCTTCCTCTTGTTAGCAGCTGCACGGCAGGTCTTCTTGTTTCTTGTTCTTCTTTCTTGTTTCGGAATCTGGATCCAAGGAAGGAAGGTTCAGGGTGCCCCTAAATACTAAATTTAGGGGCGTTACAGGTAGGTAAAGGGCAGGGACCAATGGGTCCCTTCCCTGGGGTGGGTACACCCCCTATCCTGCCCCTCTCCTGTGGGAGGGGGGCAGTAGCCTAGTCCTTGTTTGGCAGGGCTCCCCATCTTCAAGATGGCGAGAGCCCGGAGTTGTGCTTCACCTCGCCTCCCCCACCTGAGGGGTGGGGTTGGCAGAGGCTGGCCCATCCCCTTTCCTCCCTTGGGGTTTCCCGCCAGTCCTCCCGCCAGAGAGGGGGGTCAGAACCGGTGGGGGCCAGTTGCTGAGTACAGCAAGTGGCCTGGAGAAGCTCACAAAGGCGGCATGCCTTTGAAGCTTCCCCTGCCCATCCTGGGGGAGGAGACCTAGCACCTCGCCCAGGATGTGCATTGTTGCAGGCCCAGGAGAGCGGATGGCTCTCCACCCAGGGGTCCAGCAACATGTCTGCTGTGTGGCAGCCGGGGCAGCCCCTCAGACAAGACGTGGATTGTAGGTTAGGTTCAGGGGGCAACTCTAAGTTGCCCTCTGTCGTGCATTTTACATTAAATCCCACACTGGCATCAGTGTGGGTTTAATGTGCTGAGAAGTTTGATACCAAACTTCTCAGTCTTCAGTGTAGCCATTATGGTGCTGTGGAGTTCGTAATGACAACCTCCCAGCACCATATACTCTTAATGGCATCACTGCACTTACAGTGCCCAGGAATGGCCCTGGGTACTGTAGGGGTTCCTGTGCCCACACCACTGGCATAGTGCACCCAGCTAGAGGGGTGACTGAGGTATGCCAGGGCAGTATGTTTGTGGGCATGGCACACAGGGATGTGTGCCATGTCGACTCTCTGTTTAGTTCTGCACCAAGACACTCAGCCTGCAAAGGCAGGGTGTGTGTGTCAGGGTATAGGGCCTCTAAGGGTGGCACAATAAGTGCTGCAGCCCTTAGGGGCCTTCTCTGGTCACCGTGCCCTGGGTACCTAGGGTACCATTTACCAGGGGCTTACCTGTGGCCAGAGATGCCAATTGGGTTTAGGCTTTAGTACAGTTTTTAGGGAAGGAACACATGCCCTGGGTACCTGATTGGCAGGGACCCAGGGCACACCAAGGAAAAGTGCATCAGTTATCAGGCAAAAAGTGGGGGGGGGGGGGTTACTGCAACAGAAACACACTTTCCTACAGAAGGGCGCTCCATGCCACGGCAGCTTTCCGGGCGAGAGAGCTGCCACCTAACCGCTGGCATTTAAAGCGGGGAACCAGAGCCAGAAGTTGAGACGAGGAGCGCAGTGGTCTCAGAGGGGCATAGAAAGAGAAGCGTTTTTGCAGGTAAGTAGGGCCTTGGCCATAGAGAGCACGATGGGCAGTGACTAATGATTTAAACTTAACCCTTACAGCCACGGGCAGCCAGTGCAATGAGCGCAGGTGATGGCTCACACTACTTCTGGAGGGTATGTCAAGGAGAAGCCTGGCAGCCGCATTCTGGACCACCTGAAGCTTCAACAGGTAGCCAGGGATGCCCACATAAAGAGCATTGGAGTAGTCCAACCGAGATAGAATAAGGGCGCGGATGACTGTCTCCTTCGCAGCCCTAGGCAGAAGGGGGAGAAACTTACTTAGGGTTTTAAGAAGGCTGAAGCAAGTGCCGGCAAGTTTTTTGACCGGAGTGTAGAAGGATAGGTTCTCTTCAAACCACACCCCCAAATTCTTGACGGGTTTTCCAATTGAGGTAGGCAGGGGGGGGGGGGGGGACTCTGGTGGCCAGAGAGTGTCCCTAAACTTAGGTGGAAATTTCCCGAAGAGGAGAATCTCGGACTTCTCTTCGTTGCATTTGAGCTGCGCGGAGGCAAGCCATTTAAAAATGGAGGACAAACAATGCTTCGCAGAGGCGACCGAGTCCGTATTTTTCTCCCATGTAAAAAGCTGGGTATCGTCAGCGTAGGCGATAAACTTTGTCCCCAGTTCTTCTGCCAAGTAAACCAATGGTGTAACGTAAACGTTAAAAAGGAGGGGGCTAAGCGAGGACCCCTGGGGGACCCCTGTGGTCACTGTCTGGGGAGCGGAAGTAGACGGCGGAAGCCAGACCTGCTGGACCCGTCCATCCAGGAAGGACCTGAGCCAGCCCCAAGCAGTGCCAGAGACCCCTATCTCGGTAAGTCGCGTAAGAAGCCGAGAGTGCGGGACCGTGTCAAACGCCACTGACAGGTCGAGCAAAATCAATGCCGCCCTGCCGCCGGCGTCCAAACACTCCCGGATGGCTTCCGAGACCTCTACCAGGGCTGATTCAGTGCTGTGGGAGGCCCTAAACCCTGACTGAGCCGGGTGCAGGAGGCCCGCGCTTTCAACAAACTCAGTGAGTTGTTTAGTCACCACCTTCTCACAGACCTTGGCTAAACTGGGCAAGAGGGAGATGGGGCGGTAATTCCCTGGGCTAAGAGGGTCTAAAGAAGGCTTTTTTAAGAGAGGAAGAATCTTGGCCTGCTTCCATACCTCCGGAACGCAAGCATTCTGCAAAGACAAATTAATGATGCCGTTCACTTCGGCGTTGATAGTCTCTGCAGCAGCTGCCAACAGTCTGGCTGAGCAAGGGTCCGAGGGAGAGCCCGACTTCAGGCCCTTTAAGATTTTAAGAGAGTCAGACCGGTCCACGGGACTAAAAGCCTGGAGGGAGTGGGTAGGGTTAGCCGATGATGACACCGACAAGGCCCCTGAGGCACTGTCGCAAGAGGAAAAAGACGCCTGTATGTTCATCTGACTTGTAGCTTTTTAAAGCTCCAGTAGAACTGAATTAACCAAGAGGCCTTGTTTGTTTCTTTGAAGGTGGCAGTAATTTTGAGGTCTACTTTCTCAGCTACAGAGCGGACCCGGGTATAACTGAAGGAGTAACTGGTCTCTTTTGGAGAATACAGCTTAAGGAGTCAGAGCATATTCTAAATTCTGTAGACTCGCATTATTCCAGCGTCTATACTTAAGAATGAGCTATTCTATGATTTTTTGGCAACAGTCTGAGATCTTAAATGTAATAAGGGATGACCTCAAAAGACTATAGTAATTTCGGGGAACTCAGACCTCATCAAGATTGTGGCCTGCCATGTGGGTGGGGCCGTCAACTAGTTGAGAGAGGCCACAGTATGCGAAAGGTTTTATCAATTCCAGAGAGGCTGCTTCAGTCAGTTCTTTGAGATGAAGATAAATATCCCCTAAAACAGGGTGTTTTTGATTGCAGATGTAAGTTACATGAATTCCAGGAAAAAGAAAGTGTCAACTGGACAGTAAGGTAAGCATTTAAGAAATCATGTTTGATGAGGAGAAGCTGAGGGATATCGCTAAACTCTTGGTTCCTTCTGGATTGCTGTTATGAGTATTAAAACCGAAGATGGTATTTGCACAGATAAAATACCTTTCCTACCAAGTCTATCTCCAGGTCGACTGAAAAGGCCACATATGTTCACAGAGGATGCCCCAAAAAATGGGAGAGAATGTGGGGCAGGTGGAATACATTCAGGGGAGGTATTTGTACCCCACCGACTATAGATCCTTTTTCGGAAGATGATGACCAATAGGGAAAACTATTTGTTAACTGACAAACCTATAATGTACATCAGACATGCTATAAACCTTTGTTTTCAATGTCATATGATGGACACTACTGTTTCATGGGAATCTCATGCTGTAAATGTCATTATTGTAAGTCGTATCTTTAATAAAACTGTATAAAAAAAAAAAAGAAAAGTCTATCTCCAGGTCTCTCACACCTTAAAATTGAATAATCCTGTGGAATTACTGTGGCTAGTAAATAATGATACCAGTATTTTAGTCAAGTTTCAGGTAACCAGAGGCCAGCAAATTTGAACTGAGTTAATAAATCAGTTATTTCCTAAATAGGTTTTTGCTTTTACCATATATTTATTAACCCTATCTTAATGTGTGTATTTGAAATATTTAAGATAGGACAAACAAGGTCATCTATGAGTTCATTTGAAAGACCAGAAGTGAACGGCTGAGGAATAGGAATGAAAGACTCATGTCTACACTACTCAGTAATGTTAATCGATATTTATGAGACAGGTGCAAGAATATATCACAAAGCCATCTTACCTGCAGCTCCGGTGGGACCAAGTAGTTGCTTGTTCAAGTTCCTTAAGTTGCCCAAGATGCAATACAGAGCTTTGGTACTAGCTGTGTAAGAATCCTTTTAATATATCAGAGGATTGTCAGAGTCTGTGGGCCCTTGTAGGAAAGCGCCCTTTTTGTATTGTCATCCCCCCACCACCACCACACTTTTCGCTCCAAATGCTGATGGTTATGACTGATAACGCACTAGAGTCTGCTGCCCAGACCTCAATGCCTGTGCTCTCTCCTAAAACTGTTATGTTCAACTTGGTAATCCCAAATTGGAAAATACTTTACCCCCCCTTATAAGTCCCTAGTATACGATACCTAGGGCATCGGTGATAAAAAGGTTTCCAGGGCTGCAGCACCGTTTTGTGCCACCCCAAGTGACCCAAGTAAACTACTGACAGAAGGCCTGCTATTGCAGACTGTAGGAGGACAAACTGCTCAAACTCAACTGTGTCCTCAACATGTGTGCACAGTTAATACACTATTTTTTATATATGTCAGGCACCCCCCAAGGAAGACTTCCTGAGCCCAGGAAGCAGGGTCAATATATTAAAGGCGAGGACATACAAGTGCAAACCTATATGTCCCTATAGTGGCGTTCCCCATTGGAAACTACTATAAGTGTTAGCGGGCCATAGAATAACATGGGTTGCCACCTGGGCATTCTGTTGGTTGGTGGCTCCATTATGATACTGCCGAAATATGTCATATTTGGTATTAAACAATGGGTCTTCTCACCTCAGACAGGAATGTTGTGTGCTGGGTGATGCAGCATGCACCCAGATGGCTACCATAAGAGGTGGAAAAGTTGTCTACTATCTAGGAAAAGCCATCCTTTATGGAAGAGGAAACCTCACACACATAATAGTGTCATGCTTCATCGTCAGTTTCCTCTCCCCACCCTGGTAGGGCAATGCCACCAGGGCGGACTCAACCTCCTCGAAGACTGTACTGGAAGGAGGGAGTTCTTAGATAAATACTACTGGACAAAGCAAAAAGGGAGATACAGATTGAGTTTAAAATACCTTGGTGTTCCTAGGTTATTACCTTTATTCAGAAGGACACAAGGCATGACTAAAAACCAAACATGGATGGGTATGTTGACAGTACTGGCTCAAAACCATCTACTATCTGCCAACATGTTTCTGCCCATATTATTAGTCTAAAAGGTCTGGGGCATTCTTCAGTGCTTATGGATCCCTAAGATTAGATATTGTTACTCTATTAGTCACTGACACACAATGCTAAAAAGTGTGAGCTATCTTTTTAACCCAGGTGAATCCTACTGGGAAAGGGTAAACTTGATTCCTATTGGGAATATAATAACTAGTGAGTGCAAATAAAGACATATAGTAAATGGAGACAATTCTAATATACTTGGATAAACGAGGGAGACATCAAAACATAAGATTTGTTGTGATAGTAAAACTGTAGTCATGCAAGTGATCTCTTTCAGCACTCTCCTAACTGTGAATAAACAAATGTGAACTATAGTGATGGGGCCAAAGAGCCCTCATGAGCCTATCAATGGGCTATAGCATTTGAAACTCTGACGAATTCTCATACGCTATGAAAAACATCAACCTATTTCTTACCCTAAATTTTAGGGGATACCGCCATCCTGGTCAAAGAGAAGGTGGTGTCCTTTGTAGTCACACACTTAAAAAGGTGACAACACAATAATCCTGTAGTATGGTGAGTACTTAAGTACATAATTTATGGTGCCCTCTTAGGGCCAAAGGTACCATTGAGTAGGAAACTGTGATGGTCTAGTCACTTAGATTATAGGTTCCTCTAATTAACTGTACCCACCCCTCTGTGGATCAAGTTACTCTGATAAAGGGAAACTAAGTTGCTGAGAATGTAAAAATAGGCAGGGTGGTTATTCTGTCTATAGACAAAGTTACAATACGTTGTTCTAATTAGAACAGAATACGTTTCTTGTATGTTGCACTTATATTACTTTTGGTATCCGTTTCGCAAGGCTGCCACTCAATATTTGCTCATACATAATTCTATATTACTTGTTTCCTGTTCATAATTAGGTATTAAGAACTTGTTCATCATTGTAATAATACAAACATAGAAATTTAAGTGAGCCCTCCAGGGAGCTGCTCGTTGCGTTTTTATAAATCATCTCCGAACCAAAAAGCCTCTTATGACATGGGCTTCATGGTGGCCCGTGTAGATGAATCGCACCCCCACTCAACACTTACTTCCTCAAAAAGGTATGCCACTCGGTGGAGTTTTCAGAGGTGGGCACACCTCCTATTCTCCTGAGTTTTCCCACCGGTTTTCCCACCTTAAAGTAGGGGTGAAAACCAGGGGCTTCCATCTGCTGCAAGCAGCAGAGGCTGAGGGTCGCATTACAAAGGCGGCAGGCCTTTGAAGCTTCTCCCTTCGAGTACTACTACTGGCCCATCCTGGGGGAGGAGGAGTGACACCTCTGCCCAGGAAGTGCATTGTTTCTGGTCACAGAGAGCAGGGGCTCTCTACCCAGGGGTACAGAAACATGTCTGGTGGTGGCTGGCTGCCTACAGCTGGTTAGAGACCACACCAGGGACTATGTTTTCAGGGGGCACCTCTGAGGTGTCCTCTGTGTACATGGTACAATAAATCACACACTGGCATCACTGTGGATTTAATGAGAGGAGTAGTTTGGTACCAAACACTCCTGTGTTCAGTGAAGCCATCCTGGTGCTGTGGAACTCGAGTTGTCGAGTTTCCAGCCCATGTAAGCTCTATGGCTTCACTGGCACTTACAATATTAAGGAATCATGCAGATATGCCCAAACCTGTGGTATTGTGCACCCTTCCTTAGGGCTGTGAGGCCTGCTAGAGGGGTGATTTACCTATACCATCAGACAGTGCTTAGCTGGCATGGCATCCAGGCAGGGTGCCATGTCGACTGTTGTTTTTCCTCCCACAGGGGCCTGCAAGCTGCACGAGCAGTGGCAGGGTCCCCAGGGACCCTCTTAAGCTCCCAGGCCCTAGGTACCCAGGGTACCACTTACTAGGGACTTACACGGGGTGGAAGTACTAATTGGGGATATGTTTTTAGGGAAAAAGCACTGACACAGAGGACCTGGATGGCAGGGACCTTGTGCATTACAATTGAAACCACATCAAAACCAGGCAAAAAGTGGGGGCTAACCATGCAAAAAGAGGAACTTTCCAACATCCCTCCTTCCGGTACAGTCTTCAAGGAGGTTGAGTCCGCCCTGGTGGCATTTCTCTACCAGGGTAGGGAGAGGATACAGATGATGAAGCATGACACTATTATGTGTGTGAGGTTTCCTCTTCCATAAAGGATTACTTTTTCTAGATAGGAGGCAACATTTCAGTAATTTCCAAAATCTGGATTCTTGTGCTTGACCAGTTCTGGTATACAGTACACCACTTTCTTTGTTTCAATTGCCACCATACTCTTGCTTGTGATTGGTTTGAATCGGTAAAGGGACGTACGGTGTTATACCCTCCTTCTCCTCTCCATTTGTTGTGTTTTTTATCTTCGAGTTTGCCTGCCTTTTTGCCCCAGCTTCTCTGTGCTCTGGCTGTCAAGCCTGCACTTCTCAAGCAACCTAGTGAACAAGTTACTTACCTTCGGTAACGATGTATCTGTAAGAGACATATGTAGTGTAGGAAGCTGGCTCTGTATATACTATACCAAAATGAGGTATAGTGTGCACAGAGTCCAGTGGAACCCCAAAGGTACGCAGAGATAAAAGTAGATAGCACCTTACTCTCTATTTGTGGTAGTGTGGGCAAGCAGTAAGGCTTTATCAGAGGGTTGTGTTAAGCATTTGTTGTACACACTCAATCAGCAAATGATGTCACACACTCAAAGACTGAACTCAGACCAATTTTGTTTGTATCAAAAATAGTATTAACTTATTTTATTTCTAGAACCAAGTCAAGCCTGGCACAGGTAAGTGAAATAAATGCTTTGCAAAATATTATGCAGTTTTTACAAGTGAATGCAAGTTCAAATGCAGTTGTTTGAAATACAGGTAAGTCAAGGTATTGAAATTACTGTACAGATTACTTTGTAGTTACTTTTGGATTACTTTTTAGATTACTTTTTCTACTCAGTGTGATATGCCTAGATATCACACTGGGACCTTTCCTAGAGAAAAGGTAAGTAAAAACAGTTTTGCACAATTGTACTTTTTTAGGTTTCCATACAAATCAACTCCACACTTAGAACATTTTTCAGAGAAAAACAGACAATAGGTTCCTATGGTGAGAAATGAAGTTAACTGTTACCAGATAAGTAATCGATCTTTGGGGTTGAGCTTCTGGGGTTAGAACAAGGGTTCCCCCAGGGTCAAGGATGTACTCTTGTTACACACTCAGCAGCACTAGGGCGGCCGGGTGCAGGTGCTGAGGCCCAATGTTATCCAATGGGGGATAGGGGGCCTCCGGTTGGTGGCTGCTTACGAGCAGGCCACTGGGTTGTGGGAGCAAAGCTCCTGGTGTTAGGCTCAGGGCAAAGGGGGATCCTGCTAAGCACAAAAAGTGAACCCGCAGCGGCGGCTGGGTGCAGAGTGCTGTTTTGGCGTCGGGTGCCCTGTTGGTTTCAATGGGGATTCTCTGGTTTCAACAAAGACTACAGGCTCAGGGACGAAGATCTTCTGGAACTGACCACCGGGTGGAGAGGTAAGTTGGGATACCTGGGGATGCTGGAACACCGTCGGTTGGGCAACCCAAGGCCGTGGGGCTTCGGGTACAGGGGTGTCTTTAGGCGTCGGGTTTCTCTTACCAGCTCCGGTCACGGTCGGGAGGAGTATCCAGAAAGAGGCTGTAGGCTTTGCTGGGAGATTCGAGGCAGGTCAGAGATCACCAGATCTCGGGTCAGAATCGCCGGTGAGACCTCCTCGTGGTGTTGGGCCACTCGAGCTCAGGCCGTGGGCGACGGGTGCAGACTCGCGGATTTTGCCGGACCTGGAGTCTGTGGTTGAACAAATCCGGTGTTCACGGGCGACAAAGTCCTAACTTTGGAAGGCAGGGCAGGTCCTCGGGGTTCTTGAGGTTGCTGGCTGCAGGACACACCGGAGTTTTGCTTCTGCAGGTTCGAGGTGGGGACAGGCCGGTAGGGCTGGGGCCAAGTCAGTGGGCGTCTGTAAGAAACTGGGTCTATATATACTGCACCAAAGTGAGGTACAGTGTGTATAGAGTCCAAGGGTCTCCAGAGGTTTGGCAGAGGTTAAAGTTAGATAGAAACTTACTCTCTAAAGTGGTTGCTTGGTCGAGCAGTAAGGCAGTATCAGAGGACAGTGTAAAGCATTTGATGTACACACTCAGTCAGCAAATGAATCCACACACTCAAGAACTGAACTCTAGGCCAATTGTTTGGTATAAAAAAATATACTGTTGTTTTATATTAGAACCACAGGGTTGCATAAAAATACTTTCTCAAGATAAGATGCTGTTTGTTGAATACTTTCAATGAACAATAGACTTTAAATGCAAAATAGTACAGGGGTTGCAATAGGCAACACAATACTTGGTATACTATAACATTGAGCTCAATGGGATTTTCAAGTAAACTGCAATAGAATTACTTTACGAACGTTTTTCCTTACTCAGGGCTGGATCCTGGATTCAGCCCTGGTGCATTTCCTGTAAACAGTTGAAAGAAATCGTTTTTGTTACACAGGCGATTTTTTAGGAATATTTGTATGTTGCAAAAATCGACAGAAGAATTTCTGGCAAAAACCAGGCAATGTTATCCTATGGAGGAAAATCAAGTTACTGGAAAATCACAGTTGTACTCACTTTTTCTAGTCAGTGCTGGGTACCTAAATCCAGCACGGGGATCTCTCCTGAGAACAGGTGAGTAATTTCGTTTTTGATATTCGGACGATTTTTAGTGAATATTTCAAAGTTCCAAAACTCGACACTTAGAAGAATTTCCAACTGAAAACCAGTCAATGTTACCCTATGGAGAAAATGCAAGTTATCGCTTTCAGGTAAGTACTCGGCTGGCAGAGTTAAGGTTCTGGGGCAAGACTCAGGGGTCTCCCAGGTTCAGGTTTGTACTGTTGTTACACCCTCAGCGGCACAGGGGCGGCCGGGTGCAGAGAGAGTAGGCCCAACGTTAGCCTATGGCGGGCGGGGGGCCTTTGGTTGGTGGCTGCTGACAGGCAGGCTACTCGGCTGTGGGAGCAAAGCTCCTGGTCACTTACTCAGGGCAAGTGGGGAAGTCAAACAGGGTAGTTGGTGCACCCCCAGCGGCACTGGGGCGGCCGGGTGCAGTGGGCTTTTGGGCCGTCGGGCACCCAATGGATTTCAATGGGAAAGCTGCAAGACGAACAAAGGCTGCAAACTCGGGGACGGTGATTCTTCAGGTGCGACCACCACTTCGAGGGGTAAGTTGGGATGCTGTAGGAGGGGTAGACACCCAGGAGTTGGGCACAGGGGGCCGTGGGGCGCCGGGTGCAGGGGTATCTTTAGGAGTTGGGAAATCTTACCCTCTGCTGGTCGCGGTTGGAGGGGTCCCTGGTGTTGAGGATGCAGGCGTCGTCAGGAGCGCCGAGGGGAGTCCTTGGGTGCTGGATTCTTGGTCACAGTCGCCGGGGACGTCCTCGTGGTCTTTGTCCACTTTGGCTCGGGCCGGGCTCGGCGGGTGCAGAGTGGGCAGGATCCGCGGTCTCAGGCCGGGGCCTGGGGTTACAGATGTTTGAGCAGAGCCACTGCTCGTGGGAGTCCCAGTCTTTTAGTTGAGCAAGGCAGTCCGGTTCTCCAGGGTTTTCGAGGTTGCTGACCACTGAAGAGGCCGGGGTTTAGCAGGAGCAGGTTCGAGGTTCGACAGGCCGGTAGGGCTGGGGCCAAGTCAGTTGGTGTTGTCCTCTTGTTAGCAGCTGCACAGCTGGTCTTCTTTCTTCTTGTTCTTCTTGTTGTTTCGGAATCGGGATCTGAAGAAGGAAGGTTCAGGGCGCCCCTAAATACTGAATTTAGGGGCGTTACAGGTAGGTAAAGGGCAGGGACCAAAGGGTCCCTTCCCTGGTGTGGGTACACCCCCTACTCTGCCACTCTCCAGTGGGAGGGGGTCAGGAGCCTGTCCTTGGTTGGCTGGGTCCCCCATCCTCAAGATGGCGGGGACTCGAGGTTGTGCTTCACCTCGCCTCCCCCACCCTAGGGGTGGAGTTGGCAGAGGTGGCCACACCTCTCTTTGTTTTTCCCGCCGGGTCTCCTGCCCAAAGGGGGGGTGGAACCAGTGGGGACCAGTTGCTGAGTACAGCAAGTGGTCTGGAACGCCTCACAAAGGCGGTATGCATTTGAAGCTTCTCTTTCGTGAACCCTGCCCATCCTGGGGGAGGAGGCTTGGCACCTTGTCCCAGGATGTGCATTGTTTCAGGACCCCGAGAGCAGCAAGCTCTCGACTCCAGGGGTCCAGAAACATGTCTGGGGGTGGCAGCCTCGGCAGCCACTCAGTCAGGTCACTGGGAGTTGGTCGAGTTTCAGGGGGCATCTCTAAGATGCCCTCTGTTGTGCATTTTACATTAAATCCCACACTGGCATCAGTGTGGGTTTAATGTGCTGAGAAGTTTGATACCAAACTTCCCAGTCTTCAGTGTAGCCATTATGGTGCTGTGGAGTTCGTACTGACAAACTCCCAGCACCATATACTCTTAATGGCAGCACTGCACTTACAGTGCCCAGGAACGGACCTGGGTACTGTAGGGGTACAGGGCTCATGCACCTGTACCCTCACCACTGGCATAGGGCACCCAGCTAGAGGGGTGACTGATGTATGACAGGGCAGTGGTTTGTGGGCATGGCACACAGGGATGTGTGCCATGTCGACTCTTCACTTTGTTCTGCACCAAGACACGCAGCCTGCAAAGGCAGTGTGTGTGTGTCAGGGTACAGGGCCTTTAAGGGTGGCCCAATAAGTGCTGCAGTCCTTGGAGGTCTTCTCGGGTCACAATGCCCTGGGTACCTGTGGTACCACTTACCAGGGGCTTACCTGTGGCCAGAGATGCCAATTGGGTTTAGGCTTCAATGCAGTTAAGGGAAGGAACACAGGCCCTGGGTACCTGATTGGCAGGAGCCCAGGGCACACTCAGTCAAAGCACATCAGCAATTCAGCAAAACGTGGGGGCATACCATGCAAGAAAGAGGCACTTTCTCACACAACCCCCACCCCCCCAAACGAAAGATGATGAGACTAACCTTGCTCTTGGGAGTCTTCATTGTCTAAGTGGAAGAACCTGGAAAGTCCATCTGCATTGGCATGGGCAGTCCCAGGTCTGTGTTCCACTTCAAAGTCCATTCCCTGTAGGGAGATGGACCACTTCAAAAGTTTTGGATTTTCCCCTTTCATTTGCATTAGCCATCTGAGAGGTCTGTGGTCAGTTAGAACTAGGAAGTGAGTACCAAACAAGTATGGTCTCAACTTCATCAGGGACCAAACCACAGCAAAGGCCTCCCTCTCAATGGCACTCCAACGCTGCTCTCTGGGGAGAAGCCTCCTGCTTATAAAAGCAACAGGTTGGTCTTGGCCTTCATCATTGGTCTGGGATAGGACCGCTCCTATCCCTAGCTCAGAGGCATCAGTCTGCACTATGAACTGCTTGGCATAATCTGGAGCTTTTAGAATTGGTGCTGAGCACATTGCTTCTTTCAGGGTGTCAAAAGCCTTTTGGCAACTAACTGTCCAGTTAACCTTTTTGGGCATCTTCTTGGAGGTGAGTTCTGTGAGGGGAGTCACAATGGACCCAAATCCCTTCACAAACCTCCTGTAGTACCCAGTCAAGCCAAGGAATGCCCTGACTTGGGTCTGGGTTGTTGGAGCTGCCCAGTCCAGGATGGCCTGGATCTTGGGCTGTAAGGGCTGTACCTGGACTCCACCAACAAGGTGGCCCAAGTACACCACAGTGCCCTGCCCTATCTGGCATTTGGATGCCTTGATAGTTAGACCTGCAGTTTGCAGGGCTTTTAAAACTATCCCAAGGTGGACCAGGTGATCCTGCCAGGTGGAGCTAAAGACAGCAATATCATCAAGATAAGCTGTACTAAAGGACTCCAACCCAGCAAGGACTTGATTCACCAACCTCTGGAAGGTGGCAGGGGCATTCTTTAAACCAAAGAGCATAACAGTGAACTGATAGTGCCCATCAGGTGTGGAGAATGCCGTTTTCTCTTTTGCTCCTGGTGCCATGCCAATCTGCCAGTACCCTGCAGTTAAGTCAAAGGTACTTAAGAATTTGGCTGCACCCAATTTGTCTATCAACTCATCTGCTCTTGGGATAGGGTGTGCATCTGTCTTGGTGACAGAGTTGAGCCCTCTGTAATCCACACAAAACCTCATTTCTCTCTTTTAATCCTGTGGGTGAGGTTTGGGGACCAGAACCACTGGGCTAGCCCAGGGGCTCTCAGAGGGTTCAATAACCCCTAACTCCAGCATCTTGCTGACCTCAGCTCTGATGCTTTCCTTGACTTGGTCTGACTGTCGATAGATCTTGTTTTTGACAGGTGCACTGTCACCAGTGTCCACATCATGGGTACACCAGTTAGTCAGACCAGGGGACAAGGAAAAGAGCTTAGCATACTGTTGCAAGACTTGCTTGCAGTCAGTCTGCTGTTGGGCAGAGAGGGTGTCTGAAAAGACCACTCCATCAACTGACCCATCTTTTGGGCTGTATGAGAGGAGGTCAGGGAGAGGTTCACTCTCTGCTTCCTGCTCCTCATCAGTCACCATCAGCATGGTGATGTCAGCCCTGTCATTGTAGAGCTTTAGGCGGTTCACATGGATAACCCTTTTGGGTGTCCTGCTTGTGCCCAGGTCAACTAAGTAGGTGACCTCACTCTTTCTCTCCAGGATAGGGTAAGGGCCACTCCATCTGTCCTGGAGTGCCCTTGGTGCCACTGGCTCCAAAACCCACACCTGTTGCCCAGGTTGAAATTCAACCAGTGCAGCTTTTTGGTCATACCAGTGCTTCTGAAGCTCCTGGCTGGCCTCAAGATTCTTGGATGCCTTTTCCATGTACTCAGCCATTCTGGACCTTAGGCCAAGCACATAGTCCACAATATCTTGTTTGGGTTCTTGGAGAGGCCTCTCCCAGCCCTCCTTTACAAGACAAAGTGGTCCCCTCACAGGATGGCCAAACAGAAGTTCAAAGGGTGAGAAACCTACTCCCTTCTGTGGCACTTCTCTGTAAGCGAAAAGCAGACATGGTAAGAGGACATCCCATCTCCTTTTGAGTTTCTCAGGGAGCCCCATAATCATGCCTTTCAATGTCTTGTTAAATCTCTCAACAAGGCCATTGGTTTGTGGATGATAGGGTGTAGTAAACTTGTACTGCACCCCACATTCCTTCCACATGTGTTTCAGGTAAGCAGACATAAAGTTAGAACCTCTGTCTGAAACCACCTCCTTAGGAAACCCTACCCTGGTGAAGACACCAATGAGGGCCTTGGCTACTGCAGGAGCTGTAGTAGTCCTAAGTGGGATTGCTTCAGGGTACCTAGTGGCATGATCCACTACCACTAGTATGAATTTGTTCCCTGAGGCTGTGGGAGGTTCAAGTGGACCCACTATGTCCACACCTACCCTCTCAAAGGGAACCCCCACCACAGGCAGTGGTATCAGGGGGCCTTTGGGTGGCCACCTGTCTTGCCACTGGCCTGACAGGTAACACAGGAGCTGACAAACTCCTTCACCTTTTGGTGCATCTGGGGCCAGTAAAAGTGGCTAACTAGCCTTTCCCAAGTCTTGGTTTGGCCCAGATGTCCAGCTAGGGGATGTCATGAGCTAAAGTTAGGAGGAACTCCCTGTACTTCTGTGGCACTACCACTCTCCTGGTGGTTCCAGGATTGGGGTCTTTTGCCTCAGTGTACAGTAATCCCTCTTCCCAATAAACTCTGTGGGTACCACTGACATCTCCCTTTGCTTCTGAAACAGCTTGCTGCCTCAGGCTTTCAAGAGTGGGACAGTCTTGCTGCCCCTGGCACAGCTCTTCCCTAGAGGGTCCCCCTGGGCCCAAGAGTTCAACCTGGTAAGGGTCAAGCTCCATGGGCTCAGTTCCCTCTGGGGTGTCCAAGTCCTCTCCCTGAGGAGAGGGGTCCTGATCCTTTGGCTGTATAGAAGCTGGTCCCCCAGTCTTCTTACCTTTTCTCTTGGTAGGTTGGGCCATTCTTTCAGGCTCCAACACTATTTCTTCACCCTGCCTTTTGCTCTGTGCTCTTGTTTTTACACACACCAATTCAGGGATGTCCAGCATTGCTGCATGGGTTTTTAGTTCAACCTCAGCCCAGGCTGAGGTTTCCAGGTCATTGCCAAGCAGACATGCAGCTGGTAGCTTTGGAGAGACCACTACCTGTTTCAGGGCAGTAACCCCTCCCCCAGTCTAATGTCACCATAGCCGTAGCATGATTAGTGGTAACACTGTCAGCATTGGTGACTGGGTAAGTACGCCCAATCAAATATTGCTCAGGGGAAACCAGTGTGTCTCTCACCATAGTGACACTGGCACCTGTATCCCTCAGAGCTTCTATCCTAGTTCCATTGATCAAAGGGTACTGTGAGTATTTCTTTAAGTTGGGTGGCCACACAGCTACAGTGGCAAACTCAACTTCCCCCTCTGAAACTAGAACTGCTTCAGTGTGCATCCTGATTTGCTCTGGGCACACTGTTGATCCCATCTGTAGACTTGCCACCCCAGGAGTAGCTGTACTTGTGGGCTTAGGGGCCTTGTTGTGAGGGCAAGACTTGTCTACAGTTAAGTGTCCCAACTTCTTACAGTTGTTACACCAGGCCTTTGTGGGATCAAAGTTCTTCCCCCTATAGGGCTGTGGCACATAGGGAGTAGTTTGGGACCCACCCCCTGTACAGGTTTTTGGGGCCCTTTGGAAGACTCAGACTTTTTATCTTGGGGATTCTCACCACCTTTCCCCTGGGGAGGTTTTGTAACCACCTTCTTCTGGTCACCCCCAGTGGTTGTCCTTGTCACCCTAGTCTTGACCCAGTGGTCTGCCTTCTTTCCCAATTCTTGGGGAGAAATTAGACCTAGGTCTACCAAATGCTGATGTAACTTTTCATTTGTGCAATTACTTAATATATGTTCCTTCATAAACAAATTGTAAAGTCCAGTAAAGTCATGCACATTGTGTCCAGTTAACCAACCATCCAGTGTCTTTACTGAGTAGTCTACAAAATCAATCCAGGACTGGTTCTGGGTTTTGTGAGCCCCCTGAATCTAATTCTGTACTCCTCAGTGGTGAGTCCAAATCCCTCAATCAGAGTTCTCTTCATGAGGTCATAGGACCCTGCATCTGGCCCAGAGAGGGTCAGAAGCCTGTCTCTGCAGTTACCAGAGAACAGTTCCCACAGGAGTGCCCCCCAGAGAGGTTTCTTCACCTGTCTCAGGTCACAGGCCCTCTCAAAGGCTGTGAACCATTTGGTGATGTCATCACCCTCCTCAAATTTAGGGACAATCCATTTGGGGATTTTAGGATCATAAGATTGCTCTTTATCCTTATTATTGGTATTGTTGCCACCACTGATGGGTGCTAAACCCATCTCCTTTCTTTCCTTCTCTAGAGCCAGGAGTCTGGACTCTAGATCTAGCCTTTTGGCCAACCTTGCTAAAAGGTTGTCCTCCTCACTGAGGCTGTCCTCAATGTCCTCCCTGGGACCTGAACCACCTGTGTGGCCTCTAGGTCCCCAGAGGTTAATTCTTGGAAATAAGGGTGCAGGGACCCTTTCTTCCCTAGGCAGTGGTGGAGGTGGGTTCCTTTCTCCATCCTCCTCACTCCTTTCCTCCTCTGCTTGGTCATCACCATGCTCAGAGGGATGGGCCTTTGCATACTCAGCCAGGAGCTCCTGGAGCCCTTTGTTTGGTTGGATGCTGGCCCATTGGTATATTTTTAAGTTTACATAAGGATCTTACTTCCTTGAAAGACAAGTGAAGGTAAGGGGTGAGGTCGAGCTCCTCAACCATGTCCTGCATGTCATTATTATCTTCACTAATAGCTGGGTTCTTGTCTTGAGACATTCTAACAAAAAGTTCTAACCCCTCTACCCTTGACTATAGTGACTTTTTATCTTCTAAAATTCTAAAGGGACTTAAGCAAGGCCCTAACAAGACTTTTAGTAGTTTGGAAAAAAAATGCCAATTTGAAAAAATCAGAATTCTAAAGGCAATTTAAGAGTTCTGTCGTGTGATCAGACGGTAACCAAGTAGTCCAACAAATGCAAGTTTGTATCCCACCGCTGATCCACCAATGTAAGAAACTGGCTCTATATATACTGCACCAAAGTGAGGTACAGTGTGTATAGAGTCCAAGGGTCTCCAGAGGTTTGGCAGAGGTTAAAGTTAGATAGAACCTTACTCTCTAAAGTGGTAGCTTGGTCGAGCAGTAAGGCAGTATCAGAGGACAGTGTAAAGCATTTGATGTACACACTCAGTCAGCAAATGAATCCACACACTCAAGAACTGAACTCTAGGCCAATTGTTTTGTATAAAAAAATATACTGTTGTTTTATATTAGAACCACAGGGTTGCATAAAAATACTTTCTCAAGATAAGATGCTGTTTGTTGAATACTTTCAATGAACAATAGACTTTAAATGCAATATAGTACAGGGGTTGCAATAGGCAACACAATACTTGGTATACTATAACATTGAGCTCAATGGGATTTTCAAGTAAACTGCAATAGAATTACTTTACGAACGTTTTTCTTACTCAGGGCTGGATCCTGGATTCAGCCCTGGTGCATTTCCTGTAAACAGTTGAAAGAAATCGTTTTTGTTACACAGGCGATTTTTTAGGAATATTTGTATGTTGCAAAAATCGACACTTAGAAGAATTTCTGGCAAAAACCAGGCAATGTTATCCTATGGAGGAAAATCAAGTTACCGGAAAATCACAGTTGTAATCACTTTTTCTAGTCAGTGCTGGGTACCTAAATCCAGCACTGGGATCTCTCCTGAGAACAGGTGAGTAATTTCGTTTTTGATATTCGGACGATTTTTAGTGAATATTTCAAAGTTCCAAAACTCGACACTTAGAAGAATTTCCAAGTGAAAACCAGTCAATGTTACCCTATGGAGAAAATGCAAGTTATCGGCTTTCAGGTAAGTACTCGGCTGGCAGAGTTAAGGTTCTGGGGCAAGACTCGGGGGGGGTCTCCCAGGTTCAGGTTTGTACTGTTGTTACACCCTCAGCGGCACAGGGGTGGCCGGGTGCAGAGAAAGTAGGCCCAACGTTAGCCTATGGCGGGCAGGGGGCCTTTGGTTGGTGGCTGCTGGCAGGCAGGCCACTCGGCTGTGGGATCAAAGCTCCTGGTCACTTACTCAGGGCAAGTGGGGAAGTCGAACAGGGTAGTTGGTGCACCCTCAGCGGCACTGGGGCGGCCGGGTGCAGTGGGCTTTTGGGCCGCCGGGCGCCCAATGGATTTCAATGGGAAAGCTGCAAGACGAACAAAGGCTGCAAACTCGGGGACGGTGATTCTTCAGGTGCGACCACCACTTCGAGAGGTAAGTTGGGATGCTGTAGGAGGGGTAGACACCCAGGAGTTGGGCACAGGGGGCCGTGGGCGCCGGGTGCAGGGGTGTCTTTAGGCGTCGGGAAATCTTACCCTCTGCTGGTCGCGGTTGGAGGGGTCCCTGGTGTTGAGGATGCAGGCGTCGTCAGGAGCGTCGAGGGGAGTCCTTGGGTGCTGGATTCTTGGTCACAGTCGCCGGGGGGACGTCCTCGTGGTCTTTGTCCACTTTGGCTCGGGCCGGGCTCGGCGGGTGCAGAGTGGGCAGGATCCGCGGTCTCAGGCCGGGGCCTGGGGTTACAGATGTTTGAGCAGAGCCACTGCTCGTGGGAGTCCCAGTCTTTTAGTTGAGCAAGGCAGTCCGGTTCTCCAGGGTTTTCGAGGTTGCTGACCACTGAAGAGGCCGGGGTTTAGCAGGAGCAGGTTCGAGGTCGACAGGCCGGTAGGGCTGGGGCCAAGTCAGTTGGTGTCGTCCTCTTGTTAGCAGCTGCACGGCTGGTCTTCTTTCTTCTTGTTCTTCTTGTTGTTTCGGAATCGGGATCTGAGGAAGGAAGGTTCAGGGTGCCCCTAAATACTGAATTTAGGGGCGTTACAGGTAGGTAAAGGGCAGGGACCAATGGGTCCCTTCCCTGGGGTGGGTACACCCCTACTCTGCCACTCTCCAGTGGGAGGGGGCAGGAGCCTGTCCTTGGTTGGCTGGGTCCCCCATCCTCAAGATGGCGGGGACTCGAGGTTGTGCTTCACCTCGCCTCCCCCACCCTAGGGGTGGAGTTGGCAGAGGTGGGCACACCTCTCTTCCTCACTTTGTTTTTCCCGCCGGGTCTCCCGCCCAAAGGGGGGTGTGGAACCAGTGGGGACCAGTTGCTGAGTACAGCAAGTGGTCTGGAGAGGCTCACAAAGGCGGTATATGCCTTTGAAGCTTCTCCTTCGTGAACCCTGCCCATCCTGGGGGAGGAGGCTTGGCACCTCGTCCCAGGATGTGCATTGTTTCAGGACCCCGAGAGCAGCAAGCTCTCGACCCAGGGGTCCAGAAACATGTCTGGGGGTGGCAGCCTCGGCAGCCACTCAGTCAGGTCACTGGGAGTTGGTCGAGTTTCAGGGGGCATCTCTAAGATGCCCTCTGTTGTGCATTTTACATTAAATCCCACACTGGCATCAGTGTGGGTTTAATGTGCTGAGAAGTTTGATACCAAACTTCCCAGTCTTCAGTGTAGCCATTATGGTGCTGTGGAGTTCGTACTGACAAACTCCCAGCACCATATACTCTTAATGGCAGCACTGCACTTACAGTGCCCAGGAATGGACCTGGGTACTGTAGGGGTACAGGGCTCATGCACCTGTACCCTCACCACTGGCATAGGGCACCCAGCTAGAGGGGTGACTGATGTATGCCAGGGCAGTGGTTTGTGGGCATGGCACACAGGGATGTGTGCCATGTCGACTCTTCACTTTGTTCTGCACCAAGACACGCAGCCTGCAAAGGCAGTGTGTGTGTGTCAGGGTACAGGGCCTCTAAGGGTGGCACAATAAGTGCTGCAGTCCTTGGAGGTCTTCTCGGGTCACAGTGCCCTGGGTACCTGTGGTACCACTTACCAGGGGCTACCTGTGGCCAGAGATGCCAATTGGGTTTCGGCTTCAATGCAGTTAAGGGAAGGAACACAGGCCCTGGGTACCTGATTGGCAGGAGCCCAGGGCACACTCAGTCAAAGCACATCAGCAATTCAGCAAAAAGTGGGGGCATACCATGCAAGAAAGAGGCACTTTCTCACAGCGTCCTCCTCTTCTTAGCTTTGGCATGGCTGTTCGGTCCTTCTTCTTTTCTTCTTGGTCGTGGCTTGTCTGAGGAGGCAAGGTTCAGGGGTGCCCCTAAATACTATATTTAGGGGCATTACAGTTAAGTAAAAGGGTGGGACCAATGGGTCCCTTCCCTGGGGTGGGTACACCCCCTATTATGCCACCCTCCAGTGGGAGGGGGGCATATGCCTCCCTCTGGTTGGCTGGGTCCCCCAATCAGCAAGATGGCGGGGACTGAGAGTTGTGCTTCACCTCGCCTCCCCCACCTGAGGGGTGGGGTGGGCAAAGGTGGGCACACCTCCCTTCCTCACTTTGTTTTCCCGGCAGTTCTCCAGCCCAAAGTGGGGGTCAGAACCGGTGGGGACCAGTTGCTGGAAGCAGCAAAAGGCCTGGGGAAGCTCACAAAGGCGGCAAGCCTTTGAAGCTCCCCCTTCGTGGACCCTGCCCATCTTGGGGGAGGAGGCTTGGCACCTCGTCCCAGGATGTGCATTGTTTCAGGCCCACGAAAGCAGCAGGTTCTCTAGCCAGGGGTCCAGAAACATGTCTGGTGGTGGCAGCTGGGGAGCAGCCACTCAGCCTGGACACTAGTGTTAGGTCATTTTTCAGGGGGCATCTCTAAGATGCCCACTGTGTGCATTTTACATTAAATCCCACACTGGCATCAGTGTGGGTTTAATGTGCTGAGAAGTTTGATACCAAACTTCTCAGTTTTCAGTAAAGCCATTATGTTACTGTGGAGTTCGTAATGACAAACTCCCAGCACCATATACCCCGAATGGCATTACTGCACTTACAATGTCTAAGAATTGGCTTAGACACTGTAGGGATACAGGGCTCATGCACCTGTACCCTCACCGCTGGTATAGTGCACCCAGATAGAGGGGTGGCTGATCTATGCCAGGGCAGTGGGTTGTAGGCATGGCACACAGGGATGTGTGCCATGTCGACTCTTCACTTTGTTCTGCACCAAAACACGCAGCCTGCAAAGGCAGTGTGTGAGTGTAAAGGTAAAGGGTCTCCAAGGGTGGCGCAATAAGTGCTGCAGCCCTTAGAGGCCTTCCCTGGTCACAGTGCCCTGGGTACCTGTGGTACCATTTACCAGGGGCCGACCTGTGGCCAGAGAGTGCCAATTGGGTTTGGTATTCAACGCAGTTTTAGGGAAAGAACATAGGCCCTGGGTACCTGACTGGCAGGAGCCCAGGGCACACTCAGTCAAAGTACATCAGCAGTTCAGCAAAAAGTGGGGGCAACCATGCAGAAAGAGGGCACTTTCTCACATGTAGTTATAGATTCCTTACCTTAGAATTACCCCCAGGCGTCAGACTGGATCCGAAGAAATTCTTTCGTAGCAGTCCCCCTGCGCGTCGGTCGACTGTGTCTGTCGTCGTGGTTGCCAGAATGACGTTGCGGTGTCTACTTAGACGACGCACCTGCGCGCTGACGTCAGTTCTGACACAACTTTCCACGCCAGAAGCACAGAGCCATGCAAGACACGGACCATTAATGCACATAACTAAGGCCCTGTAAGGGAGTCCCTATCCCTAGAAGTCAGTTCGCAGAACGGGGAGGATGAGTGGGGCGGTAAGGAATCTATAACTACGTACTTCTCTTACAGAACAAAAATCGGTTTACAATAGGGGACTTGAAAAGAGAAGGCTGATCACGAAGGCGAAGAAAGGCCGAAAGATAGCCTTTAAGAGTGCCCAGAGCAGGAGAACCTCTGAAAGAGGGGCAGAAAGGGGATCCACAGCCTTTGCTGTGCACCATGCCACAAATTTGTTCCATCTACAGGCGTATACCGTTTTAGTGGAGGGACGCCTGGCTGCCAAGATGACACTACAGACTTTGGGAGGAAGGTCGAAAGCTGTCAACCGTCGCCACTCAATCTCCACGCAAAGAGGTGGAGGCTGGACAGGTTCGGGTGGAGGACCGTCCCCTGCTGCTTCGACATAAGATACTCCCGAAGAGGCAGTCTGCTCAGAGGAGCGATGGCCATGCTCAAGAGCTCGGGGTACCAGACTCTTCGCGCCCAGTCCGGAGCCACAATAATTACTTGGGCCCGGTCGCGCTTGATCTTCTTCAGCACTCTGTGTAGAAGTGGTGCAGGCGGAAAGGCATACAGAAGGCCGCAATTCCACTCGCGACGAAAGGCGTTGCCGAGCGAGTTCCGCCTTGGAAACTCCAATGCGCAGAACTGCTGACATTGCACGTTCTCTTCAGTGGCGAATAGATCTAACCAAGGCTCTCCCCTCTGCTGAAAGAGACCTTGCACCACCTCCGAGTGAAGACTCCATTTGTGATCCATCATGCACCAGTGGCTGAGTTCGTCCGCCCTGGCGTTCAGGGAACCCGCCAGGTGTTGAACCACCAGGAATATGCCCGATGTTCCAGCCATGTCCAAAGGCGAAGAGCCTCTTGACACAGGGTCCACGACCCCACCCCGCCCTGTTTGTTGCAGTACCACATGGCGGTGGTGTTGTCCGTGAACACCTGCACTACTCTTCCTTTCACAGAAGGAAAGAATGCCTTCAGTGCAAAACGGATCGCCTGAAGCTCCAGAAGGTTGATGTGGAGCCCGGACTCCGCCGGAGCCAAGAGACCTTTGATCTCCGCCTCTCCCATGTGGCTGCCCCATCCCAGGAGTGACGCATCCGTCACCACGGTGAACTCTGGTTGGGGAAGGGAGAGGGATCTGCCGCTGACCCAATCTTGGTTCATGAGCCACCACTGCTACTGACTCGCAGTCCCCTCCGAGATCTGGACGGCATCGGAAAGATTGCCCCGATGCTGCGCCCACTGGAACTTCAGAGCCGCATATGCCATCTGGCATGATCTACCAGCAGGATGCAGGAGGCCATGAGGCCCAGCAGCCTCAGTCATTCTCACCGAAATCCGGGATAGAGGCTGAAACATCGGTATCATAGCCCGAATATCCCAGACTCGCTGCTTGGGAGGATAAGCCAGAAACCGCGCTGTATCCAGAACTGCTCCGATGAAATGGAGCTTCGGAGAGGGAATCAGGTGCGACTTCGGCACGTTGATCGTGAACCCCAGTGAATGCAGGAGGTCCGCCGTAGCCTGGAGGTGGGAGACGACAGCCTGGGGCGAGCCCGCCTTCAACAGCCAGTTGTCGAGATAGGGGAAGACTGGAACCCCTGATCTGCGCAGATGAGCTGCGACCACCGCCATCACTTTCGTGAACACCCGAGGGATGCTGGTAAGGCCAAAGGGGAGCATGGTAAACTGAAAATGCTCGTGGACTACCGTGAACTGTAGGTAACGCCGGTGGGCAGGCAAGACTGGGATGTGAAAATAAGTGTCCTGCAAGTCCAACGCTACCATCCAGTCTCTAGGGTTGAGGGCAGACAGGACCGGAGCCAAGGTCACCATTTTGAACTTCTCCTTCCGGAGGAAACGGTTGACGTCCCTAAGATCTAAGATAGGACGCAGGCCTTTGTCCTTCTTGGGTACCAGGA
Organism: Calotriton arnoldi; assembly: GCA_963921515.1. NCBI lineage: Eukaryota > Metazoa > Chordata > Amphibia > Caudata > Salamandridae > Calotriton > Calotriton arnoldi. The sequence goes on along the minus strand of CAWUFW010008233.1, from coordinate 637,858 downwards.
AGTAGTGGGAGTGACAGCCATGATCTACTTCTGGCACAGGGACTCGTTCGATAGCTCCCTTGGCCAAGAGAGCCGTAACTTCCTGGCGGAGAAGGGCCAAGTGATCCTCCGACATGCCATGGAGTGTTGGTGGCATGGAGGGAGGGGTAGTCTTGAAGGGGAGGGAGTAGCCCCTTCGGACTATCTGCAAAACCCACCGATCCGACGTGATGTTGTGCCAGTGGGGGAGGTGATGGTGGATCCTGCCACCCACTGGCAACTGGTGGCCTTGAAATGTCAGACTAGGAAGGTTTGGAGGCTGCTGCAGGGGGGGGGGCATTGGTGGACTGGCCTGCCCGCTGGCCCCCAGACCTGCGACGCTGGGTCCCATGTCCTCAGCCACGCATAGGCTGGGTAGCTTGCATGGCCCTGTGGCTCTGGGTGGAACGTGGTGGGACACCCTTCCGTAGCCACGAAAGGGGCGAAAGGCAGACTGCATGAGACGAGAAGTTGCTGAGAGGCCCAAGGATCTGGCCGTGGCCCTAGAGTCCTTGAAGCGCTTGAGTGCGCAGTCCGCCTTGTCACCAAACAGGTGACGGCCATCAAAGGGCAAGTCCCAAAGTGGGGATTGGACATCCCCAGAGAAGCCAGACGTTCTCAGCCAGGCGTAGCGCCTCAGGGCTACCGACATGGAAACTGTCCTACCCAGCGAGTGGGCGGTATCCAGCCCACACCGGATGGTGAACTCTCGACCCTCAGCAACAGCGCGGGTGAGAACGGCCCGTTAGTGGCCCAAGAGACATGCGGTGTTCACCGACCAGAGTCCTAAGCTGGCGGAAGAAAATATCTTCTTCCCAAGATGGTCCAGCTTCTTGGATTCCCTATCTGGGGGAGCAGTATGGAATGCGCCTTTTGAGGATGAGGCTTGGACCACCAAGCTCTCAGAGGTAGGGTGTTGGGAGAGGAAAAGTGGGTCGCCCGGGGCCGGGCGGTGGCGTCGGGCAATCATCTTGTCCACAGGAGCCCCTGTGCTGGGCTTGGACCAAGTGCCCAGAAGGATGTCAGTGAGAGCCTCATTAAAAGGCAGCAGGGGCTCCGAAGAGGCTGCTGCCGGCTGAAGCACCTCAGTCAGGATGTTAATCCTGATACTGACAGCCACCGTAGGAAGCTTAAGGCCCAAGGCCTCAGCCGCCCTACGGAACACCACAGCGTAGGAAGCTCCCTCCTTCGTAGCCACAGTAGGGGGAGAAAGCATACCAAGGTCTGGGGAGGTATCCAGACCACTGGCATCACCCAACTCCTCTCGCCAGTCCAGCTCCTCAAGTTGGTCTGCTAGAGGGTCAACAGACCCCTCCCAGTCCTCCTCACCCTCCTCTGGCTGCCCCTCAGGGCGGTAGAAAATGGCAGGGATGAACAGTGGTACAAAGTACCCTCCGGCACCATGTCCAAATCGGGGGTGAGGCTGGGGTCGACGCCAGTTGGGGGCGCAAACGACGTCGGAGGCGTCGTCCCTGGAATTGACGCTGGGGAAGGTACCGTGAGATCGACCGGTGCCGATCTGGATCAGGCCTGGATCCTTGGGGACCCAGCGGCGCCGAGGCCGGAGCCGTCGGCATTGAAGGCCCAAGGCCCCCAGCAGAGTCCGTGGGGCCCAAAGGCGCGCCTGCGGAGTCGGGCGGCCCAAAGATGCTGTGCAGCGCTTCGTAAAATGCACGTAGCTGGGCAGGGGACGTGTCTCCGGGAAAAGGAGGTAAGCGCGGAGCCGTCCCAGCGGGCTCCGAGGAAGGAGCCGGAGAGCGACGACGCTCCGGGTCACGCGTCGAGTCGGCCTGCAGACGGGGAGAAGGCGAAGAGCGACAATGCTTCTTCGCCTTCTTCTTGTGCTTCGACTTACCCGAGGAGTGCGAAGAATTCGAGGATGAATGGTGGTGACTTCGCGACCGGTCCTGCGACCTTGACCTCAAACGGAGCGGACTGCCGAGCCTCCAAAAGCTTTCGGGCCGCTCCCGCAAAGACTTTGGGTTCAGGGCCCAGCAGTCGGAGCACAACTTCGGGTCGTGGTCGCGCTCCAGGCACCAGAGACACACGAGGTGCGGATCGGTAAATCCGTATTTGTAAAGCGCGAACTACTCACCCTTACGGGTCTCAAGGCGCTGGGGGCCGTCGTGGAAATTAAGTGAGCTATTGCCCAGAGTCACATGGTGCTGAGCTGCCGCCGGAGCCGGGGATCGAACCGTGAGCCCTGTGCTCCGAAGTCAGCTGCCCTGGCCGCTGCACCACACATCTCCACTAGGTTGTAGGTAACCGACATCAACTTGTGACAGGAGTCACAGGGCCGACGGCTGGACATCTCTCGTGCACCAGGAGTCGAAGACTCAAAAAGATGTTGACAAAAGTCAAAAAAGGGTTAGTCAAAAAGTGCCTAAGGGGCGCGCTCTCTCCGGATCTGCGCTGGCTGGCGCGGAAAAAGAACTGACGTCAGCGCGCAGGGGTGGTGTCTAAGTAGACACCGCGACGTCATCCCGGCGACCTCGACGCCGGACGCGGAGTCGACTGACGCCACCTACCGACGCGCAGGGGTACTGCTACGAAAAAATGTCTCCGGATTCAGTCTGACGCCTGGGGGTAATTCTAAGGTAAGGAATCTACAACTACAGTGTGTTTCAGATGAAGTGGCACATCAAGGTGGCGAGCTTCAAAGGCTGCACCGCCTCTGATATGCATCAGGGCTGACTCCGAATTAAAGAAACAGCTCTGCCCCTGGCACATTTGCATCCAGCCAGGCGGGAAATTAAGCTATTCAAGGAGGTGTACACCCTCAGAAGGCTAGCCACACCTCCAGGGTGAGCAGCCTGGTTTGTACACAAAAATTTGATTTCTGCCATCTTTAGGAGTGGTAGAATAGAGGAGTTCTGGGTAGAAAAGGTGACCCACACCCCCAGACGAGGTCACTTCAGAGTCAGACTAGCTGTAGGGAGTAGCTGCCCACTGGCTACTAGCTCCCACACCCCTAAATCTAGGATTAAGGGACATCCCTGACACCAGAACCTCCGTTCTGACCAACTTGCATCAAAGAGGACAGAAGAAGAGACCTGTACCAGCAACAAGACTTGCACAAAGCAACAGAGGGATACCCTGCACCTGTGGTAACGCTTTTGGAACTGCCTGATCAAGACTCGTCCTAGGCTATGTCTCGGTTCCCCCAGACAATGGGACCTCTGTGAAAGCCTGAGGTACCCTCAGACTCTCCTGGACTAGTGGCACTAGTCCCATGAAAACTGCAGGTAAAATAACGCTCCGGATCTGAAGAACCGCTGACCATCGGGCTCTATGAGGGATCGCCCAAATCCAGATGGTCTAGCCCATTGTGGGAACTGTAGTCCTGCGTTTCACGAAGTTACAGGCAGATCGAATAGTTTCTTACCTGTCGGTGTAGTTTTGCAGCTTGAAGACTTTCTGGATTCACTATGCTGTGCATTATTCCGCCATCTCGTGGTTGGGTCCGGATTCGTAGTCTTTTCTTTGTTTTTGTTTTTTGTTGTTGGCCCAGGTGGTCGGCGACGCCCCCACCATTTGGTGTCCTCGGTGACGTTGTCGCGCTTCCTGCGGAAGCTCCCACCTTTGGTCGCCATCTTCGGATTCTTTTTCTTTTCCTCTTATTGTTTTGTCGTCTATGTCTTTTTATTTTATCCTTTTATTTTCCTTTTGATCCCTCTAAACTCTGTATGTAGTCTAGTTTTACCCTTAACCTCCTGTGTTATCTTTCCTGGCGGAGGCGGGTGGGATCGCTAGTGAATCCAGAAAGTCTTCAAGCTGCAAAACTACACCGACAGGTAAGAAACTATTCGCTTTGCAGCGTGAATCTTTCTGGATTCACTATGCTGTGCATAGACTTTGTAGCGGTTTTCTGTTATTGCGGTGGTTGGGTGGAAGATGAGCATTGGTTGCTGAAAATGTGCTGTAAGACCTTCTGTCCTACTTGTGCCTCTTTGTTCATCTGGATATCCACACAGTAGTGTTTGGTGAACGTGTGCACGGAAGACCATGTTGCCGCTTGGCAAATGTCTTGGATAGGTGTGTTCGCTAGGAACGCAACCGTTGCTCCTTTCTTCCTTGTTGAGTGGAGCCTGGGCGGCTCCCTCTAATTCTTGTCCTGCCTGCTTGTGGCAGAGTTGTATTGCCTGCGCAATCCATCGTTCGATGGTATTTTTGGTTACTGGTCGTCCCAAGAAACTGCTTGCGAAGGAAACGAAGAGTTGTTTTGTTTTCCTGCATTCCTTTGTCCTTTCTATGTAGTGCATCACTGCCCTTCTGGCGTCCAGCGTGTGTAGCGCCTTCTCTGTGGGCGTTGATGGTTTTTGGAAGAAACTTGGTATCTGTATTGTCTGGTTAATATGGAACCGCGACACCACCTTTGGCAGGAAGTGTGGGTCCGTTCTCATGACAATTCTGTCCTTGTGTATTTGCAAGTAGGGCTCTTGTAATGTAAGAGCCTGCAGTTCACTGACCCTTCGCAGTAACGTGATAGCCACCAAGAATGCCGTCTTTAGTGTGAGCATGTGCAGTGTAGTCTTGTGTATGGGCTCAAACGGTGATTTCATCAACTGTGTTAGCACAGTGTTGAGGTTCCAGCTCGGGCTGGCATCCTTTTGGGGGCTATTCTTTTAGCCCCTCCAGGAATCTTTTGACCACCTGGGAGGTGAAGAAACTTTTCCCCGCTTCTCCCTGGTGTAGGCCACTATGGCTGCTAAGTGAACCCTTAGTGACGAGTAGCTCAGCCCGCTGTGTAGTAGGTGCGTTAAGTATTTTAGTACCGTTGATTCTTTTGTGACCTTTCGTTGCTGTCCCTCTTTAAGGCACCATTGCGAGAACCTTTTCCACTTTGCAATGTAGCACTTCCTTGTAGTGGGTCTCCTTGCTTCTCTGAGTACTGCCATAGTGCTTGGTGGTAGCTTGAGGTGTGCGAATTCTAGGTACTCAGGAGCCATGCTGCTAGGCTGAGGCTCTCTGGTTCTGGGTGGAGCACTTTTCCGTCTTGCATTGTCAGGAGGTCTTTCCTTCTGCTGAACCTGTGCGCTGGTTCCTGCGCCATTTCCATTATTTGTGAGAACCATGACTGTCTGGCCCACTGAGGTGCCACCAGTATGAGTGTCATGCTGCTGCTCCTGCATTTGCTGAGTACCTTGTGTAACAGTGGTATCGGGGAAAAGCGTATGCAAATTCGCTCGACCAACTTATCCATAGCGCATTCCCTAGGGACCCTTGGTCCGGTTGTCTGGATGCGTAATGTTGGCATCTTGCATTCTGGAGTGTTGCAAACAGGTCTATCCGTAGTGTACCCCATTTTTGGAACAGCCGCTGCACTTCCTGTTGGTTGAGCTCCCATTCGTGGGATGCCGACGTCTGCCTGCTGAGTCGGTCTGCTTCTACATTGTCTATTCCTGGAAGGTGTATTGCCAGTAGGTCTATCCTTAGAGGGATGGCCCATCTCCAAATCTCTTGTGCCAGGCTTGATAGCGGTGCTGACTGTGTTCCACCTTGTTTGTTGATGTAGGACATGGTGGTTGTGTTGTCTGTTTGTATCAGCACTCTCTGGCCGTAAAGCTGCTTCTGAAAGGCTCTTAAGGCTAGGAACACAGTTTTTAGTTCTAGGTAGTTGATGTGTCTCACTGCATCTTGTTGTGACCACAGCCCCCTGACGCGGAGTCTGTCCATGTGCGCGCCCCAGCCCTGCTGTGAGGCGTCTGTTGTGATGGTCACTGTTGGAGTTGGCTGTGTGAATGGCTTCCCCTGTAATACGTTCTCTTCCTTCCACCACGCTATTTCTTGCTGCACTGCGTGTGTGACAACCACCAGATCTTCCCAACTCCCTGTTGCTTGTGACCACTGTTGCTGTATCCATTCTTGGAACGGTCTCATCTGCAGCTTGACATTTGGGACCAGGTGGATGCATGATGCCATCATCCCCATTAGTCTGCTCACCGTTCTCACTGTCAGAACTTGCCCCTTGCGGTAATGACGTGTTTCCCTCAGGAGCGCTATAGTTCTCTTCTCGCTGGGGAACACTTTGGACTGTGTGTTGTCGATCTGTGCCCCTAAGAATATCTTGATCTGCTGCGGTTCTGTTGATGATTTCTCCCAATGTATTGAGAAACCTAGTCTGGACAGTGTTTGTAGGACTTGTTTGATGTGATCTTTGCAGTGCATGTATGATCCTGCTTTCACAAGCCAGTCGTCGAGGTAGGGGTATACATGTATGCCCTTTCTCCGTAGGTGCGCTGCCACTGAAGCTAGGCATTTTGTGAACACCCTTGGTGCGGACTTGAGCCCGAAGGCTAGCACTGTGAACTGGTAGTGATTCTGGCCTATCACGAATCTTAGTAGACGTTTGTGTTTGACGGGGATGTGCAGATATGAGTCTTTCATGTCTATGGTCGCCATGTAGTCCCCTTGTTGGATTTGGGGTATTACTTCCTGAAGTGACGTCATTTTGAATTTTTGAGTTCTTACGAACTTGTTCAGGAATCTGAGGTCCAGTATTGGCCTTAGTGTTTCGTCTACCTTTGGCACCAGGAAATACGTTGAGTAGACTCCTTGTTCCTTTCGTTGATTGGAACTGGTTCTATTGCTCTTTTTTGAGCAGCTCCTCTGCTTCTAGACGTAGGAGGGCGAGCTCCCTTGCGGGAGTGGGCGGTGTCTTGGTTTTCTGCCCGGGGGGTGTTTTTGGAGTTTTATGCAGTATCCGTGCTGTATGATGTTCAGTATCCACTTGTCCGTGGTAATCTCTCTCCATTGTGTGAGGAAGTTTCCTATCTCGGCCCCCCACCGGGGTTGTATGCTCGGTGGTTATTTGTTTGCTGTGTGTGTTTCTTAGTTTTTCCTTCTGTTGACTTCTCCTCTCCCTTGGTGGTGATAGGGGAGGGTTTGGTTTCTTTGCGGAGTCACTTTGAGGTGGGCTGCTGACCCCCTCTTCGGGACTGTCCCCGTCCGTACCCGCGTCCTCGAAAGGACCGTCCTCTGGGTGGATACTGCCAATTTTGCTGTTGTCCCTGTTGGCTTTGGCCCTGGTTGTTCCCCTGGTATCCTTGTTGGGGAGATTGGTGGGAAGTGGCGGGCGCATTGCCCCCTCTACCATTGGGCCGCCTTGAGGGGGTTCCTCTTCTCATCCCCCTGAACTGCAGTGCTCCCATGGACCTCGCAGTTTCGTTGTCTTTTTTAAGCTGCGTCAACTTGTCGTCGACTGGGGCTCCAAACAGTTTCTGGCCGTCGAATGGCGTGTTCAGGATATTGCTTTGTACCTCCGGTTTGAAACCCGAGATCCTGAGCCATGCGTGTCTCCTTTCAGTCACCCCTATCATCATCTGCCTGCTGGAGTTCTCTGCTGCGTCCAAGGCTGATTTTAGGCAAGTGTTTGCGATAGCCTTGCCCTCTTCCACTAGGTGATTAGCCCTTTGTTGGTGTTGTTGTGGCAGGTGTGTTACGAGCTGGCTCATTTCATCCCAATGCTGGTATGCATGCCAACTGATGAGGGCGTTGGAGTTGGCGATGCGCCAGTGTATGGCTGCGTTCCTCTCCACCTTTCGTCCTGTGAGGTCTATTCGTTTGCTCTCCTTGTCTGGAGGTGGACCTGTGTTAGTGGGCACATTGGCCCTTTTCCTGGCCGTTGCCGTGATAATGGAGTCTGCTGGCACTGACCCTTGGATGTACGCAGGGTCTTTTGAGGAGTGTTTGTACTTCTTTTCGCTCCTCAGTGTAACAGCTTTGCAGACTGCCGGTTCTTTGAAGGCCTCCCTTCCCTGGTCCAGGACGCTAGGAAGCATGGGTAGGAACTGGGACCTGGTTTGTTGAGGAAGTAGGGTTTCCAAAAGGAAACATGCCTTCGCCTTCTCCTCTTGCATTTCGACAGGCTGCAGCCTTTTGGACGACCACATTGTAGACTCCAATGTCGTCTGGCGGCGAAGGCCTCGAGGGATAAGACTCTACCCCTTCTTCTGGTGATTCTGCGTCGAGGTCTTGCCAGTCTAAATCTTGTGCTTCCGAGGGCGTCGAGTCCCGGTAAGACTGGAGCTCTTCTTCGCCTTCGAAGTAGAAGTCCTCTTCGCCCTGTTCGTCGAGCGGTTCGGGGGTTTTCGGGGGTTCGATGTCTTCGGTGTCGCCCTCACCGAGTGCTTCGCTTGATGGCTTCGACGGAATGGCGTATAGCTTCATTTTTTCCATCGAAGTCTTTTTTCCGTTGCAGGATGCTCGCCATCTCTGCTTCGAGCCTTCTCTTTTTTTTCTCCATCTCGTGGGCCTTTTCGGCGTCGATGGCTGAAGCGCCTCTCTTCGGGGTCTCGGACGTCGAGGATGACGCCGGGCCTTCTTTTCTCGGCGTCCTTTTCGGAGGTTACCTTCGACGCCCTTGGTTTTTCGGAGGCTTTTGCCGATTGGGAGTCCTTCCCGAAGGATCCGCTCGGCTGTTTGTCCCTGGATGCTGTTGCTTTAGTCGAGTGTTTCGGTGGCAACGCTCCCTTCGAGGACTTGGCTTCACTTCTAAGAGTGTCGCTCGGGGCCTTGGCTTCACTCTTTCGAGCGTCGCTTGGGTGCTTCGGGGTCGACGTCTCCCTTAACTCCTTCGACGTTTTCTTGTGGACCTCGACGACTGAGCAGTCCTCCGGTCCCTCTGCGATGTTGTCTTCCTCTCCACTCGAGAGGCCCAGGTCTCGGAGCGATGGAGCTGGTCCCTGGCCCTGCTTGTTGTAGTTAGCCCTTCTTTGCCTCTCTCTCACCCGGAGGGTTTTCGGGGTGAACGCCGAACACGCGTTGCAGTTTTCGCTGATGTGGTCGAGAGGCAAGCAGAGGTTGCAGACTGGGTGCTGGTCCTTCTGGGCGTACTTGTGGTGACAGTTTTGGCAAAACTTAAACGGTGTCTTGTCCATAACCGCGCTCAGGGGGCCCCTGTGAGCGCATTCTCTGTAGGCGTCGAGATTTTGGTCGTGGACCTTCTACCTCGTCCGTCCTTCTCGCCGCCTCCGGTACTCTTCTCCTCGTCCGGTGTCTCAGGAAACGATCCTCTGTGGTGATGATTTAATTTTCGAGATTCTTCGTCCAAAGTTTCTGGAACTTCTCGTCAACGATCCAGACCCCACGGCGGAAAAAAGAATCTGAAGATGGCGACCAAAGGTGGGAGCTTCCGCAGGAAGCGCGACGACGTCACCGAGGACACCAAATGGTGGGGGCGTCGCCGCCCACCTGGGCCAACAACAACAACAAAAAAAAAAGAAAGAAAAGACTACAAATCCGGACCCAACCACGAGATGGCGGAATAATGCACAGCATAGTGAATCCAGAAAGATTCACGCTGCAAAAACTGCATTCTCCTGGACCACCAGACGTTGAGGTTACTTTTTGCTTTACTTACCACTGCTAAGGCTTGTTGGTCACCAGTCCGGCAACCTACCCCTTTACTCGACGCTGCATCAAGAGGGAACTTCATCCGACCATCGACCGACGTCAGCAACCACACCGTTGTCTTTTTGCATCATTTACCCCGCAGTACCGTTTCAGTGGTAAAAGCAGCTCTCCAGTGGCTCCTGTTCAGCACCAAGGACAGCCAGGAAAACTCGCCACCTGGGCTCTAACGGGCCAGGTAAAATTGAACTGTCTGTTGTGGCTTGGTCCTGGGACCCGCATCACCTTTACCCTGCGAGGGTACCCTGCAACTCGACCTACAAGTGACCAATTGTCACTAATGGTTTTTCCCATTGACTGCAATGTTAAATTTTCACTGTATTATTTTGCACTGATTTTCTATTGCTTCACAAATCTGTAACTCCGGTTTTATGTATGCTATTCTGTTCATTTTGGTGTCTAAATTAAGATTAAAATATACTCTATTTTTATGAATTGGTGTCTGATTTCTCAGAAGACGTGTGAATAACTTATCGTCCATGTTGGCACTCTCAAATGCTTAACACATGTTCCTCTAGTAAAGACTGACTGCTCTTTGCCACACTACCAGGACTGAGCTAAGGATTTATTAGTATAAATACAAGGACCATCTTTGAGGTATCGTGATAGTATTACATGTTGAGGACTAACCCCCACACCACTTAATACTCCAATTTCCTACACCCCTGGTCCCAGTCAGGCCACACTGGCTTGCCTTTGGTGTGCTTCCAGCACAGACGCATTGTCAAAATATTTAAATAGTGTAGAGGACTGCCACATAATGCTCTTAACAACCCTGTATCAGCAACCTACTTCTGTGGCAAGATGGACGCCAGGGACGTTTTGCAATAGAGGCTGCGTTTTTGGTAACTGTGTATGTGTTACCACAGTGAACCACTGCTGTTACTTAGTAATGTAAGGTATACTGCCTGGGTTATAGAGCAGTTCCTGATCTTAATACGAACAGCCACCTTTTCTTCAGCATCAGGAAGCAGCTGGGGAATGAAGCCCTGCCCTCTTTTAGACTGAAGCACAATGTATAGTGTCCTTTCTGAAGGAGTTAAGCTCCTTCATGAATTGTTTCAGGATGAAGGACAAAGGTTGTGGGGAGATTCGAACAACAGCTTCTACAGGATTACAACCAGATCTTATTTGAAGGACACACTGGCCTGTCAATCTATCCCACTCCCAGAGAAAGAGTGGCTGACTGAAGTCTCAAAAGTTTAAGTTCTGGGAGGTTTTATTGTGTTGGCGAATAAAGAAGATAGTCTAGACTATCCCCTGCCCGACCCCTTGTTTCTGTAGGGGGGAATAAACTGCTGGCTGGTTACAGGCTGAGACATCTGAACCCCAAATTTTCTGTGTTGTGGGGGAAATTTCTTCACTTGAATGCACCAGCCCAAGGCCGTGGCAGTAGCCCTGTCTCTGCTTTAAGTACTTAACAGAGTCATCAGCTGTTTCTAAAAGAGGCACTGACAGTCAATGGAATTGCCATCAGTTGAGGCTAAACATCTTCGGAGAAACTGGTGGAGCACATCAGGCATGTATACTGAGGACTGCTCCAATACCCATGGACCAGGCGAAGGCAACAGCAGCATTTAGCTCAGTCAGCATTGTTACAATCTGTCCAGGACATTCTACATCAGAGAGCATGAGGATTTTGTCATATTCTCTGGCAAGATGGACACCACAAGAAAAGCCTTCAAGACAAAATGAGAGCAGTAAGTGAATAGGTAATTAGCATGGGTGGCTCTAGGGGTTAGTCTCTCAGAGGCAAATACGTTCTGTACAAAGGCTTCCAACTTTTTTGATTCCCTATCCGGGGGGCTTTAGGGAATGAATTCTGCTTAAACTAGGCAAACGAAGGCTAAGCCACAAGGCTTTCAGGGGTAGGATGAGCAGGAAGGAATATTAGATCTAAGGGAGCTGGCCTCTGCTTCTTGTAATCAGCCCAAGAAGCTGTTTGGGCAGACTAAATCTTCCCAGGATTCAAGCATGGGTCATTAGTGCTTCATTAAACTGAAGTACAAGTTTTAAAGTAGTCTGCTTGACTGATAGTATCTCAGCAAATAGTCTAGACTGATGCTGCTCTGCAGGTACAGAAATCTCAATAGTCTCCATAATCATACCAGAGAACTGGGCCTAGTCAACTAAAATCGGGCCCCTCAGCCTAGGAAATTCCACTCCCAACAAAGAATCTAGACCACATACATGACTTATGTAAATCTACTAGCAGTCTGGCTTCAGTTTGTATGGGAGGCAATAAATAGTCAGTCCAACTGCCATCCTCTACATCTTTGGGAGGGACATGATGAAAGTCCAAGGGATCAGAATCCTACCCTTAGAGATAATGAAACCTGGAGGGAGAAAAGCTGAGATTTCAGGAATCTGTGGAATCTCAGACTGCCTTCGATACTCTGCAGACCCCTAGAGTGCTGTTCTGATAAGGTACAAAAAAGCCACCAGAGTTCACTTTAGAGGAGCAAGGACGTGATTACCGGTCTTGGTGCAGAAGAGGCTGACTTGAACAATAGGACTGCAAAAAGATATAGGTGTCATAGAATATGTGCCAACTTTAGCACGCACATTAGTGGGGTTCTTGGAAAATACTGCCAACCCAAAGAAGGCACTGGTTCCCACGATCGCTCCTTGGACCTCTTCATTTCTTTATTTCATAATAAAAAGAGGAAGGAAATATGTGCCTACAATGATGTGTTCCAGAGAACTACCTCCAAGAGGGACCTGCAATTATAAAGTGTCCAAGACATTGCCTCGATGGAAACTAGAGTGCGTTTAGCCTCCCCCTCCCAGATGGCTTCTAAGTGCATCCGTGCACAAAGATCACATGATGAGACATTGAATGAAGCTCCAAGGCACCAAAGGCAGTCCTTGTTAGTGTCCACAATGGACATCTGCTTCCTGCACCGGACAGACTGTTTGAAGCCCAAGGTGTGATAAAGTGCCCTCTTTCTGCATGGCTGCCCCCACTTTTTGCTGAATTGCTGATGTGCTTTGACTGAGTGTGCCCTGGGCTCCTGCTAATCAGGTACCCAGGGCCGATGTTCTTTTCCTAAAACTGCATTGAAGCCTAAACCCAATTGGCATCTCAGGCCACAGGTCAGCCCCTGGTAAATGGTACCCCAGGTACCCAGGGCACTGTGACCAGAGAAGGCCTCTAAGGGCTGCAGCACTTATTGTGCGACCCTTAGAGGTGCTGTACCTTCACACTCACACACTGCCTTTGCAGGCTGCGTGTTTTGGTGCAGAACAAAGTGAAGAGTCGGCATGGCACACATCCCTGTGTGCCATGCCTACAACCCACTGCCCTGGCATAGGTCAGTCTCCACTCTAGCTGGGTGCACTATACCAGTGGTGAGGGTACAGGTGCATGAGCCCTGTACCCCTACAGTGTCTAAGTCCATTCTTAGACATTGTAAGTGCAGTGCTGCCATTAAGAGTATATGGTGCTGGGAGTTTGTCATTACGAACTCCACAGCACCATAATGGCTACACTGAAAACTGAGGAGTTTGGTATCAACTTCAGCACATTAAACCCACACTGATGCCAGTGTGGGATTTAATGAAAAATGCACACAGAGGACATCTTAGAGATGCCCCCTGAAAACTAACCTACCACTAGTGTCCAGGCTGAGTGGCTGCTTTCAGCTGCCACCACCAGACATGTTTCTGGACCCCTGGGTCGAGAGCCTGCTGCTCTTGGGGGCCTGAAACAATGCACATCCTGGGACGAGGTGCCAAGCCTCCTCCCCCAGGATGGGCAGGGTTCACGAAGGGGAAGCTTCAAAGGCTTGCCGCCTTTGTGAGCTTCCCCAGGCCACTTGCTGCTTTCAGCAACTGGTCCCCACTGGTTCTGACCCCCACTTTGGGCGGGAGAACCGGCGGGAAAAACAAGTGAGGAAGAGAGGTGTGCCCACCTCTGCCAACTCCACCCCTCAGGTGGGGAGGCGAGGTGAAGCACAACTCTCAGTCCCCGCCATCTTGCAGATGGGGGACTCAGCCAACCAGGGAAAGGCTTATGCCCCCTCCCACTGGAGGGTGGCATAATAGGCGGTGTACCCACCTCAGGGAAGGGACCCATTGGTCCCAACCTTTTACCTACCTGTAACGCCCCTAAATCTAGTATTTAGGGGCAACCCTGAACCTTGCTTCCTCAGACCAGAAGAAACTACAAGAAAAGAAGAAGGACCGAACAGCCGTGCCGAAGCTAACAAGAGGAAGACGCCCACTGACTTGGCCCCAGCCCTACCGGCCTGTCTCCACCTCGAACCTGCTCCTGCGAAATCCCGGTGTGTCCTGCAGCCAGCAACCTCGAAAACCCTGGAGGACCTGCCTGCCTTCAACCACAAAGACTGTGTCTCCCGTGAACACCGGATTTGTTCATCTCCAACCTCTGGCTCCGGCCGGACACCGCAAATCCGCCCCACTCTGCACCCGCCATCCACGGCCCGAGCTCGAGTGGACAAACACCACGAGGAGGTCCCCCCGGTGATCCTAACCCGAGATCCGGCAACCCCTGACCTGCCTCAAACCTCCAGCCGACGCCTGCAGCCTAAATCCGGAAGGTCCCCCCAACCGCGACCAGGAGCTGGTAAGAAGATCCGACCCTAAAAGGCACCCCTGCACCCGACGCCCCACGGCCTTGGGTGGCCAACCGACAGTGCCTAACCAACCCCAAGATCCCAACTTACCTCTCGAAGTGGTGGTCGCACCCAGAAGACCTTCGTCCCCAAACCTGCAGTGCCTTTGCAAACCGGAGGTTCCCCATTGCAAACAACAGGGCGCCTGACGTCGAAACAGCACCCTGCACCCGGCCGCCCTAGTGCCGCTGAGGGTGCATCTTTGGTGCTACTTTGTTTCCCCATTTGCCCTGAGCTAAAGTCTAGGAGCTTTGCTACCACAACCAAGTGGCCTGCTCTCCAGCAGCCACCAACTGGAGGCCCCCTATCCCCCATTGGATAACATTGGGCCTCAGCACTCTGCACCCGGCCGCCCTAGTGCCGGTGAGGGTGTAACAAGAGTGCATCCCTGACCCTGGGGGACCCCTGAGTCTACCCCCAGAACCTCAACTCCCACTACCGAATACTTACCCTAAAACCGATAACACTATTTTCCTCCATAGGATAACATTGACTGTTTTTCTTGGAAAAGTTTCTAAGTGTGGAGTTTGAAAACCTAAAGAAATTCTTTAAAATTGTACTATTTAACAAAAACGATTTTACTTTCCTGTTTACAGGAAATGTCCCAGAGTAGTATCCAGGTATACTACTCTGTGTAAGAAAAGTAATCTCAAAAGTAACTTACCTGTAATCTTACTGAAAATCCTATACAAAGTATATGTACTGTATTTACAAAGCATTGCATTTCTCAGAAACAATACTGTAAGTCAAAACAAAGTGCACTTACAATTGCAATCCAAACTGTGTTACAATCTGTATATTTACTGCAAAGTACTTATCACTTACCTGTGCCAGGCTTGCTTGGTTCTAGGAAATAAAAGAACTAAAAGAATATTTTTATACAAAAACAATTGGTCTGAAGTTCAGTCTTTGAGTGTGTGAATTCATTTGCTGACTGGGTGTGTACAACAAATGCTTAACACTGTCCTCTGATACTGCCTTACTGCTCGACCACACTAACACAAATAGAGAGTGAGGTGCTATCCAACTTTACCTCTGCCTACCTTTGGGGTTCCACTGGAATCTGTGCACACTATACCTCACTTTGGTATAGTATATACAGAGCCGGCTTCCTACATTGGTGGATCAGCGGTGGGATATACAACTTTGCATTTGTTGGACTACTTGGTTACCACCTGATCACACAACAAAACTCTTAAATTGTCCTTAGAATTCAGATTTTTTCAATTGGCATTTTTGCAAAATTACTAAAAGTCTTGCTAGGGCCTTGGTTAAGTCCCTGTAGAATTTTAGAAAAATAAAAAGTCACTGTAGCTAGGGTTAGAAGTTTTTTTAACCATGTCTCAAAACAAGAACTCAGCTGTTAGTGAAAATAACCACGTCATAGAGGACCTGGGTGAGGAGCTTGACCTCACCCCTTACACCTTCAC
Organism: Calotriton arnoldi; assembly: GCA_963921515.1. Taxonomy (NCBI): domain Eukaryota; kingdom Metazoa; phylum Chordata; class Amphibia; order Caudata; family Salamandridae; genus Calotriton; species Calotriton arnoldi. The sequence goes on along the minus strand of CAWUFW010008233.1, from coordinate 622,362 downwards.
TTGTCTTTCAAGGAGTTAAGGCCCCTATGCAAAATTAAAAACAACCATGGGGTCCCATCCCACCAAACAAAAGCTCCAGGAGCTGTTGGCTGGGTATGCTAAGGACCACCCATCTGAAAATGGTGAAGACCAGTCAGATGAGGAGGAAGATGGAGAGGATGACCAGGTAGATCAACCTCCCCCGCTTCATAGGGAGAAAAGGGCCCCAGTGGCCCTGACTCCAAGAATCAACCTCTCAGAACCTAGATCCCACACAGGTGGGTCAGGCGCTACTGAGGACATTGAGGAAAGCCTCAATGAGGAGGACGGCCTTTTAGCAAGGCTGACCATAAGACTGGATCTGCAGACCAGGTTGCTGCCTCTAGAGAGAGAGGGAGAGAGAGAGAGAGAGAGAGCAGAGATGGGCCTAGCACCCATCAATGGTGGCAGCAATTTACTTAATAAGGATAAAGAGCTATCTTATGATCCTAAAGTCCCCAAAGGGATTGTCCCTACATATGAAGAGTGATAATATCACAAAATGGTTCACAGCCTTTGAGAGGGCTTGTGAAATGAGAAAAGTGAAGAAGTTACACTGGGGGGCACTCCTTTGGGTACTGTTCTCTGGTAACTGCAGACAGACAGACTCCTGACCCTTACAGGGGCAGATGCTGGGTCTTATGACCTCATGAAGAGAATTCTGATTGAGGGATTTGGACTCACAACTGAAGAATATAGAATTAGATTCAGAGGGGCTCACAAAACCCAAAACCAATCCTGGATTGACTTCGTAGACTACCTAGTTAAAACACTAGATGGTTGGTAAACTAGACACAATGTGCATGATTTCAATGGACTTTACAATTTGTTTATGAAAGAACATATTTTAAGTAATTGCACTAATGAAACGTTACATCAGCATTTGGTAGACCTAGGTCTAATTTCTCCCCAAGAATTGGGAAAGAAGGCAGACCACTGGGTCAAGACAAGGGTGACAAAAACAACCACTGGGGGTGAACAAAAGAAAGGGGTTACAAAACCTCCCCAGGGGAAAGGTGGTGAGAATCCCCAAGATAAAAAGCCTGAGTCTTCTAAAGGGCCCCAAAAACCTGCACAAGGGGGTGGGTCCCAAAACTCTTCCCAGTCCAATAATAGATACAGGGGAAAGAACTTTGCTCCTTTAAAGGCCTGGTGTAACAACTGTAAGAAGTTGGGACACTTAACTGGAGATGCTGCTTGCCCAAACAAGAAGCCCCCTAGTCCTACTATAGCTACTCCTGGTGTAGCAAGACTCCAGATGGGATCAATAGTGTGCCAAGAGCAAAATCGGGTTGCACACTGAAGCAGTTCTAGTTTCAGATGGGGAAGTTGAGTTTGCCTCTGTAGCTGTGTGGCCACCCAACTTAAAGACGTATTTACAATACCCTTGAATTAATGGAACTAGGATAGAAGCTCTGAGGGATACAGGTGCCAGTGTTACTATGGTGAGAGACTAGAGAAAGAAGAGAGTCCCTAGCTAAAATGTGGATACAGTGTTGTTATCCTGACTCCTGACTCGTGAGGACGTTCGTAGGCTGCAGGGAGGCCGAAACTCTTGTATTCACCTTCCTCGCAACGTTGCAATATCTATAAAGCAACGATATCCAGTAATCCCTCACCCGAGATTGCTACATATATTGTCAAGTAAAACCTCGGCTTATCTGCTTGCAATGAAAGGATACTGGTTTTTTATGGGTTTTTAATCTGCTACAAATCTATCGGTGGCGCCTACGAACGTAATTTTAGAAGAGATAGTACCATATAAAAAGGACATCTCTTCCTTTTCTTCATAATATTACAGTAGAAGATTCTTCATCCTTCTAAATCAATCAGGGGATATCTTGTTGAAACTCCAATAGAAAACTCTGTCCTGAAGAAGGTGGTTGATCCTAGTCTCACCGAAACGCCGCGTTGACTTTTTTGTGTAGTTTTCTTGCCTAATTTTAACCTTGTTTTTATCTATTTTTATTTATGATCAAAGCTGCTGTGAAATGTATGTAGAATGGTTTTAATAATATGATGAATAAATTTGATTTTATACAATCTCTATGACATTGTTTGTTGGCATTATTATATTGGGTCCTGTAAGACTAGCATAAAAAATAGTGTGTTGCCCTGCACAAATTGATATAAGTTATGTTAATTGCTGTTGTGTCTAACTAAATGTGCTTTACAACCCCACTAAGAGTGTACATGTTGACAGAACAACACTGTATCCACATTTTAGCTAGGGACTCTTCTTTCTCTAGTCTAATCACCCCCGTCCCTATAATTAACAAAGGGGTACACTCCTCTTTTTGTACTATGGTGAGAGATACACTGGTTTCCCTGAGCAATACTTGATTGGGAGAACTTACCCAGTCACCAATGCTGACAGTTGAGGGAAGGGATGTGAGCAGGTGCTCCTCCTTTTCAAAGAAGTATTGTTGTCAGAGGGTAATTCCTCGTTCAAATAACACTCATTAATCCTCGGTGATTTGAGTGACAGTAGATCTTTTTATTCTTCACATTGTTTCATTCATTTCACTCGTTATTTATTTATTTTTTTTATTTCTCATTGGGCAAATATTTAGGAAAAGTGAACAGCCGACACGTGTTTCGCCCTATATGGCTGATGAAGCCAGGGCTTTCTCAAGGCTGCATTGGAAAGGAAAGAAAAGGATGTCAGTAGTCAAGCACAGGGTTGCCCCAAGGAGAAAAATGACACCATCCGGGTGTGTGAAGTGATGGAGAAGAAGAGAAAAAAAGTGTTGAATCTAAAGTGTAGGTTTTAAACCAAAAAATGCCCAAAAAATAGAAATAGATAAAATAAGTAAATAAATAAATAAAGAATTCTTAAGAAGGCAGTTTTTCCTAAGATCATAAAGGAAAAGGGAGAGTGAGCCTTGCGTAAACTAAAAATTTTTGTGAACATACTAGTATTACAGAGAGAGGGGAGTGAGAAGAAAACAGAAGGAGACCAGTGCTGGCAAGCATTAGTTAGCAGTGAGGTGCAGATATCAGGAGGATTAACGGGATGCCACGGTCGTTACGTTAATACTGTGGGTTCATGCAGGGTCAAATCATGCTAAGCAGGAAAAGAAATAGTCAATTATAAGGTATACAATACCTAGTTATTGCATTCTCACAACATAGTATCAACAGTGAATCCGTACATATTCAAATTAGTGATGAAACATTGTGTTTTGAATTCCAAATTCTGCAAGGGCAAACATGTAATTTGCGACATGTTTCAAAACATTTTCAGATAGCATGTGAAAATATATGACAAAACAAGATTTAGTTTGGGATCTTAATATTTGATTTGGTCAAAGGACCCCCTGCAGATATGTAGTGATGTTAATCCCTAATTAAGCGAGATGTATATTTTTGTAAGTGGTCTGTTTTTTATCTATAGGGCAGATGTTCTAATGGCAATGAAACATGATGATTTATCCTGTTCGTGCATGGCATCGGGGCCGTTGCGCAATTCCAACTATACTTGCATATTCAAATACATTTAAAAACAGAGTATATATATTAAGTTCAAACAAAAAGAGGCGATATTTGTCCAAAAACAGTATTCATTAAAAGTCGCCAGGTTTCTAATGGCTAATTTGCCTGTGTGGAGAAAAGAGTGTAGGGAGAGAAAGTGTATAGCGTTACCAAGTAACTGAGAGGAAGCAGGGATGCGCGCTTGGTAGTCACGAAAAGGTTCAAAGCTGGACAGGTATCGAGCGTGATATGCTCCAAATTCTTTTTCTTTCTCAGTAACAAAACAAACGGGACGAACGGGAAAAACGGCCATGCGGGAGTATCGCATTCACTTACTTGGTGGTCAAAAGGTCAGTCGTCTCCCGTCGGGTCCTAGGAAAATTCCTCGATGTGCAGGAGTATTCCTATCGCCATCTTAAATGAGAAGGACGATCGAGGTGACCCGGAAACAGAATTGCTGGCGTCACCGGAAGTAAAAATAACGGAAGATTAACTAGACAGCAAACTTTGGTCTTCAACAAAAAGTAATTACTAATAGTATGTAATTACCAGAAGTCTGAGAATTAGTGTAGGGACGAGAATGTGCTGCTAAAAAGTTTATGACATTTTATACAACCACAAAAATTTAGAGCGAAAAGGAGTTTTTTGGAGCGTAAAGTTTGTAGAGGAGAGAAGGCAAGTGGAGCATGTGAGCATTGCCGCCATATTTGAATGGTTGCTAGCATAAAGACAGCAGAGTCGGGAAAAACCCCCCTGCATAAGATTAAGTTCACATTCAGGAGGATAGTAAGGTGTCTATGAGGCGTTTCTCGTAGCATTAGGAACAGGTTGTACAGCTAAAAAAATGTGGTTTTGCAAACGGAAGAGCCCCCATGAATTTGGACATGTAAATGTACAGGGATTAAATAACATGCTATAGGAGCATTAGGGTCAAAATCAAAGAGACCCCCGTAAGTCTAATCCAGTTGGTGTACAAGGGGATCGTAAAGATGTTAGTGAGGCGTCTCTAGTGGCACCAAAAAAAGGGGTTGTATTCTTGTGAAAGCGAGCCGGGATATACAATGAGATATCGCAAAGTGGCCTGAGACAGGTTGACACAGGACTGAGAAAAAATCCCATTAGTATTTTTTACTAAGAGATGTCCATATAATCAAAAACGACACGAATTTGCCTTTTAAGTCGGGGCAAGGAAACTTTGGAAAAAGGAAGAGGGGGACAATACAAACAAAACAAAAGTTCCTCCGAAAACACTAGGGATTCATATCCAGTATCAGGATCTCTGGGCCGTTCACTCTTCCCTCAATCCTATAATATAAGGATCCTGCTGCCTGGATACCTGCGACTGATCTAAGCCACTCTGAAGAATAAACAAATATATAATGTCTACCTATGACAACCGTCGTGAAAGAAGAAACAATAGACTGGAAGAAGCGTTTGATCCATCTGGTGCTGGCATCTCAAAACCATCAAGTACTCCAAATCTCCTATCGGCAAAAAGCACCGTCCAGGCTCTGGAAAAGTCAGCCAAAAAAGAAACATCAAAATGGTGGGAAGGAGCATCCCTGAAAAAATATCTAGAACACAATCTTATCCCAAGAGGATTACGGATCTTAATATTCCCACCAATAGAGACCACGGCTCCGGACAAATTACAACTCTGGGAGGAAAACTTACGCGCTGCCTCAAACAACATGCTACGTCAGTTGATAGACATAGCCCAAGAGGAACTTGAAAAATTCAAATTATAAGTCGACGCCCTTTCAAAAAGAATCGAGGATGCCAACTGGGGTGAAATCACGGTCAAGAATTATGAAATTCTAAACAAACTTTTGGATGCACATGAAGAAGACATAATACAAAAGAAAAAATCGTAAATTTCGAAGAGATTTGGCTGACTATCAATTGGGCAGGGTCTATACATTTGCCCAAAAATATGATAATATTACCACAACGACGCCATCAACCCACATAAGTAACTCAACGGAAACTCCCTTATCCTCTGAAGCAGAATCAGTGGAAGAATTGGCAACTACCAGCAACACTCGACCCAAGGTAAACTTTCGGGAGGAAGTTCAACGACATCGCCTGGGCACTGCCCAAGACAACCGCACCAGACCACCCAACCTGTCATCACCAAAACCAAGTGGCGTGGGTGTACAGACAAGAGCAAGGAAAAAGGAATTACACAATATGCAGGGCCACATTCAGAAATAATGCCTAACAACTTAGTGATCAATCTCTCCTCAACTGTACTTACCGAGACTCACAACCAAATCTTAAATAAAGGCTTATCTTTCTGTCCTACAAGTCACTGGGACCTGGTCCAAACGAGGGTTGACCTTTTTAAGTTTACAAGGAAATTAAAATTGCACTCCTTTACAGACAACTACACGAGACGTGCACCAATAGAAAGAGACAACCAGAGTAGTGACCTCACTGCACAAGACCTAGAAAACATTAACCTTCTAACAAACTTATCTACGGACGCCATACCAGATAATCTTGAATCATTGACTACCACTGCTGAGGAACTGGGAATAGACATCTTCCACTCCAGACCTAGGGGCAGATGTATCAAGGATTGCATTTGCGATTCCTTAATAGCGAATTTTTGCGAATTGCTATTAAGGAATTGCAAAATACTATGTATGTAGGAATCGCAATAATAATTGCGAATCCTTAATATTCCTTAATTGCGAATTGCAAATTGCGATTCGCAATTAAGGAATACCTTCCCATTCATTCCTATGGGCGTAGAGGCCCATAGGAATGAATGGGAAGACATTCTCAATTTGCTAATCGCAATTAGAGAATCGCAAATTGAGAATGCAATTTCAAGGGTGCCAGGGTGTCCTTTTGACACCCTGTTGCACCCCTGAAATATGTATGTGTGCACATGTGGCGCACATACATGCCCTAAGGGCATGTATGTTCGCCACATGGCACTTTGAAAAATGCTAAAAAGTGCATTTTTCAAAGAAATCGCATATTACCACCAACTTGAAGTTGGTGGTAATTTGCAATTCCTTAAGGCCAAATTGCACTTTTTTGGTGCTTCTTGCATTGGATTTAAGGAATCGCAATTTGCGATTCCTTAAATGCAATCGCAAAATAGGGAATCGCAAATTTTGCGATTCCTTATTTTGCGAGGCAGTTTTGCCTTAATACATACCACTAAGCAAAATTGCGTTCGCAAATGCCGAAATTCGCAGAATTTCGGCATTTGCGAACGCAATTTTGCTTGATACATCTGCCCCCTAATCCTCTCAAAAAGAAATCCAAATTTACACCAGCCTTACCATCTGGCAATTCTATTGATATGTTTCTCAAAGCTGTTAACAAAGATTTGGACAAAGAATTTGAAAAATTTCAATCCAAACAGAAATACATATCAAAGAACATAACGACTAAAGAGAGAAAGGCACTGACAGAACTAAGATATGATCCTCTTCTCACAAAAAAGGAAGCAGATAAAGGAGGGAATGTCGTAATACTAAACACCACAGACTATTTGGAAGAAGCCCACCGACAATTAAGTGACACAACCTGCTACCTGAAACTTGACCAAAATCGAACAAAAGAAATCCAAGCGAAACTTCAACTCCTCACTGTATGGTATGAAAAAGACCTGTTAACCTTGGAAGAAAAACAACTTTTATACATCGACAATCCAATCACCCCCACCCTTTATCTTCTGCCAAAAGTTCATAAACCTGGGAGAATACCTAAAGGTAGACCAATCATTGCAGGAATTGATTCAATCTGCTCCAATGACGCAGAACTTCAACCTCTCATGCGGGACCTCCCCTCCTTTATTAAAGACACCAAAGATGTCCTACAAAAACTAGAGAACATAGTGTGGCAAGAAGATTATGTCCTCTCCTCAATTGATGTCACCAGCCTTTACACCTCAATCAAACACACAGATGGAATTGCAGCAACTAGAAAGTCTCTACAGCCCAGATCCGTTCATCTTACAGCCAGAAACAACATGATACTAGATATGTTGGAATTTTGCTTATTCAACAACTATTTTCTCTTCAATGACAACTTTTACATACAACTCCAGGGTACAGCCATGGGGGCCAAATTTGCACCCCCGTATGCCTGCCTCCTGATGAGTGAGGTAGAGAGACACTGGCTATGGGGAGAAAGACCAGATGACCTCACCAATAACATCATCATGTGGGGCAGGTACATTGATGACATTTTGCTGGTCTGGCAAGGACCAGAAGTACATCTGAAACGGTTCATTGACTCACTCATCCCCAACAAATGGGGAATTGGGATCACATATATCTCCAAAACTGAAATTGAATACCTAGATCTTACAATCTACATCGAAAACAATAAATTGCACACGAAGATACATAGAAAACCAACCTCTGCAAACTCAATTTTACATGCATCCAGCAGCCATCCGAATCACACTATCACCAATATTCCAGCAGGTGAATACCGCAGAGCCCGTATGAACTGTAGTTCAAATGAAGACTATACAGCAAACTCCAACGAAATTACTCAATGCCTCAAACAACGAGGATATAAAATACAAGCCCTTGACAAAGCTCACAAGAGGTTTGCTGATACGGAACGACATCATCTGCTACACAATAACCGCACTAGAGAAAGCAAATCAGTAATTCGATTCAGCACACAGTATAATAACGGACATCAACATATCCGGAAAATCTTGAATAAAAACTGGCATCTTTTGAAAGAGAATCCAACAATATCCAGAGTGCTTCATGACAAACCACAGTTCAGCTTTTCCAGAAGTAGGAATTTGAGAGACATTCTATGTCCATCCTTTCTGGAAATAAAATCGGCCCCCACTATGCTCCTACCGCAACCTAAAGGCTTTTACACTTGTACAAATTGTTCGATATGTAAACTGGGTAAATCAAGAACAAAAGAAGTTACTATCAACGGCAAACTGCACAAGATAAACGATTTTATTAATTGTGAAAGCACCAATGTAATCTACCTCATCTCCTGCTCGTGTGATCTACACTACATTGGGAGCACCATCAGGCCCTTGAAAATTCGTATTCAAGAACACTATCGCAACATCCATAAGTCTGATACTAGACAACCCTTAGTGGAACATTTCTTGACACAACACTGTCATAAACGCAACTTTACTTTCATTGGCCTCAAAAAACTGATACATCACAAAAGAGGCGGAAACTTGGAACTACGCCTGCGCAAGGAGGAAAGTGCCCTAATCATAGGCCTACAAACAGTGGAAAAAGGCCTTAATAAAGAACATGAGTGGCATCATTGGCTCTAAATGACGACTCTAACCAACAAACTGGCCAGAAGTCCATCTACGGACATGCCAACATGTTTGTCCAAACGCAACGTTTCCACATTGAACTATAAGACCTGTATCTGTTTAAGGAATGTGTACAATAAGTCTGATCAATCTGTAACACTATACGAAGGAAAATTTCCTCAGGTTACATATGATACTTCCCCTCGGCAACCTATCGACGTAACGTTGACATTTTTTTTACCTTACATCATAGTTAGATAAACTGCCGGTTTTATTGTAATGCCTCACTTTGCTTCTCATAATATCTCTTCTACACCAATTCGCTTCTGTTTAGTTTGTATTGTCCCCCTCTTCCTTTTTTTAAAGCCTTTTTGCCCCGATTTAAATGGCAAATTCGTGTCGTTTTTTCTTATATGGACATCTCTTAGTTAAAAATACTAATGGGATTTTTTTCTCAATATCCCTTTTACACCAACTCGCTTCTGTTTTGTTTGTATTGTCCCCCTCTTCCTTTTTTTAAAGCCTTTTTGCCCCGATTTATATGGCAAATTCGTGTCGTTTTTGCTTATATGGACATCTCTTAGTAAAAAATACTAATGGGATTTTTTCTCAGTCCTGTGTCAACCTGTCTCAGGCCACTTTGCGATATCTCATTGTATATCCCGGCTCGCTTTCACAAGAATACAACCCCTTTTTTTGGTGCCACTAGAGACGCCTCACTAACATCTTTACGATCCCCTTGTACACCAACTGGATTAGACTTACGGGGGTCTCTTTGATTTTGACCCTAATGCTCCTATAGCATGTTATTTAATCCCTTTACATTTACATGTCCAAATTCATGGGGGCTCTTCCGTTTGCAAAACCACATTTTTTTAGCTGTACAACCTGTTCCTAATGCTACAGAAACGCCTCATAGACACCTTACTATCCTCCTGAATGTGAACTTAATCTTATGCAGGGGGGTTTTTCCCCGACTCTGCTGTCTTTATGCTAGCAACCATTCAAATATGGCGGCAATGCTCACATGCTCCACTTGCCTTCTCTCCTCTACAAACTTTACGCTCCAAAAACTCCTTTTCGCTCTAAATTTTTGTGGTTGTATAAAATTTCATAAACTTTTTAGCAGCACATTCTCGTCCCTACACTAATTCTCAGACTTCTGGTAATTACATACTATTAGTAATTACTTTTTGTTGAAGACCAAAGTTTGCTGTCTAGTTAATCTTCCGTTATTTTTACTTCCGGTGGCGCCAGCAATTCTGTTTCCGGGTCACCTCGATCGTCCTTCTCATTTAAGATGGCGATAGGAATACTCCTGCACATCGAGGAATTTTCCTAGGACCCGACGGGAGACGACTGACCTTTTGACCACCAAGTAAGTGAATGCGATACTCCCGCATGGCCGTTTTTCCCCGTTCGTCCCGTTTGTTTTGTTACTGAAAAAGAATTTGGAGCATATCACGCTCGATACCTGTCCAGCTTTGAACCTTTTCGTGACTACCAAGCGCGCATCCCTGCTTCCTCTCAGTTACTTGGTAACGCTATACACTTTCTCTCCCTACACTCTTTTCTCCACACAGGCAAATTAGCCGTTAGAAACCTGGCGACTTTTAATGAATACTGTTTTTGGACAAATATCGCCTCTTTTTGTTTGAACTTAATATATATACTCTGTTTTTAAATGTATTTGAATATGCAAGTATAGTTGGAATTGCGCAATGGCCCCGATGCCATGCACGAACAGGATAAATCATCATGTTTCATTGCCATTAGAACATCTGCCCTATAGATAAAAAACAGACCACTTACAAAAATATACATCTCGCTTAATTTGGGATTAAACATCACTAAATATCTGCAGGGGGTCCTTTGACCAAATCAAATATTAAGATCCCAAACTAAATCTTGTTTTGTCATATGTTTTCACATGCTATCTGAAAATGTTTTGAAACATGTCGCAAATTACATGTTTGCCATTGCAGAATTTGGAATTCAAAACACGTTTCATCACTAATTTGAATATGTACGGATTCACTGTTGATACTATGTTGTGAGAATGCAATAACTAGGTATTGTATACCTTATAATTGACTATTTCTTTTCCTGCTTAGCATGATTTGACCCTGCATGAACCCATAGTATTAACATAACGACCGTGGCATCACGTTAATCCTCCTGATATCTGCACCTCACTGCTAACTAATGCTTGCCAGCACTGGTCTCCTTCTGTTTTCTTCTCACTCCCCTCTCTCTGTAATACTAGTATGTTCACAAAAAGTTTTAGTTTACGCAAGGCTCACTCTCCCTTTTCCTTTATGATCTTAGGAAAAACTGCCTTCTTAAGAATTCTTTATTTATTGATTTACTTATTTTATCTATTTCTATTTTTTGGGCATTTTTTGGTTTAAAACCTACACTTTAGATTCAACACTTTTTTTCTCTTCTTCTCCATCACTTCACACACCCGGATGGTGTCATTTTTCTCCTTGGGGCAACCCTGTGCTTGACTACTGACATCCTTTTCTTTCCTTTCCAATGCAGCCTTGAGAAAGCCCTGGCTTCATCAGCCATATAGGGCGAAACACGTGTCGGCTGTTCACTTTTCCTAAATATTTGCCCAATGAGAAATAAAAAAATAAATAAAATAACGAGTGAAATGAATGAAACAATGTGAAGAATAAAAAGATCTACTGTCACTCAAATCACCGAGGATTAATGAGTGTTATTTGAGCGAGGAATTACCCTCTGACAACAATACTTCTTTGAAAAGGAGGAACACCTGCTCACATCCCTTCCCTCAACTGTTTACTTAAGGCTGTAAAGGTCCAGAGCCTTGAGCAAAAGTTCCTCCGAAAACACTAGGGATTCATATCCAGTATCAGGATCTATGGGCCGTTCACTCCTCCCTCAAACCAATGCAGACAGTGTTACCACTAACCATGCAATGGCTATGGTGACAGACTGGGGGGGGGGGGGGGGGGGGGGGGGGTTACTGGCCTGAAACAGGTAGTAGTCTCTCCAAAGCTACCAGCTGCTTCTCTGCCTGGCAATGACCTGGAAACCTCAGCATGGGCTGAGGTTGAACTGAAAACCCATGCAGCAATGCTGGATATCCCTGAAATGGTGTGTGTAAAAACAAGAGCACAGAGTAGAAAACAGGGTGAAAAAGAAGTGTTGGAGCCTGAAAGTATGGCCCAACCTTCCAAGAGGAAAGGTAAGAAGACTGGGGAACCAGCTTCTGTACAGCAAAAGGATCAGGACCCCTCTCCTCAGGGAGAGGACTTGGACGCCTCAGAGGGAACTGGAGCCCATGGAGCTTGACCCTTACCAGGTTGAACTCTTGGGCCCAGGGGGACCCTCTAGGGAAGAGCTGTGCCTTGGACAGCAGGACTGTCCAACTCTTGAAAGCCTGAGGCAGCAAGCTGCTGCACAGGAAAAGGGAGATGTCCGTGGTACCCACAGAGTTTATTGGGAAGAGGGACTACTGTACACTGAGGCCAGAGACCCCAACCCTGGAGCCAATAGGAGAGTGGTAATGCCTCAGAAGTACAGGGAGTTCCTCCTAACTTTAGCTCATGACATCCCTCTAGCTGGGCATCGGAGCCAAACCAAAATCTGGGAAAGGCTAGTTAGCCACTTTTATTGGCCCCAGATGTCTCAGAAGGTGAAGGAGTTTGTCAGCTCCTGTGTCACCTGTCAAGCCAGTGGCAAGACAGGTAACCACCCAAAGGCTCCCTTAAAGACTGATGATGGATTCAACCCAAATCTGTGACTGGGGGTGAGTGTCTGAAAAAGTTTCAGCGCTCCGTCCATTATCTCCTTGTGTTGGCTTTGTTCGCCCTAAGTTGGCAGGGTATGCCCAGACGTGGGTCCCTTGCTCACTTAGCCACTGGATTCAAGCTAGCCTGGCTGATGAAGGGTGTTACCCAGAAACCGGTCCCAGGATGCTTTTGTCCGGTTCAGGGAAGACCTGGCTTGGAAGTTCGGGCTTGACTGTTCCCATGAGGCAAAGGGTCAAGACTGATTTGCATATAGCTGGGTCTGAACTGAGGTGGCAAAGTGAGCTAAAGAATGATGGATTCAACCCAGATCTGTGACTGAGGGTGAGTGTCTGAAAAGTTTCAGTACCCCGTCCATTATCTCCTTGTATTTGCCCCCTTAATTCCACTACCAGTGGTTGGGGTTCCCTTTGAAAGGGTAGGTGTGGACATAGTGGGTCCACTTGAACCTCCCACAGCATCAGGAAACAAATTCATTCTAGTGGTAGTGGATCATGCCACTAGGTACCCTGAAGCAATCCCACTTAGGACTACTACAGCTCCTGCAGTAGCCAAGGCCCTCATTGGTGTCTTCACCAGGGTAGGGTTTCCTAAGGAGGTGGTTTCAGACAGAGGTTCCAACTTCATGTCTGCTTACCTAAAACAAATGTGGAAAGAGTGTGGAGTGCAGTACAAGTTTACTACACCCTATCACCCACAAACCAATGGCCTTGTTGAGAGATTCAACAAGACATTGCAAGGCATGATTATGGGGCTCCCAGAAAAACTCAAAAGGAGATGTGATGTCCTCTTACCATGTTTGCTTTTCGCTTACAGAGAGGTGCCACAGAAAGGAGTAGGTTTTTCCCCCTTTGAACTTCTGTTTGGCCATCCTGTGTGGGGACCACTCGGTCTTGTAAAAGAGGGTTAGGAGAAGCCTCTCCAAGAACCCAAACAAGATATTGTGGACTATGTGCTGGGCCTAAAGTCCAGAATGGCTGAGTACATGGAAAAGGCATCCAAAAATCTTGAGGCCAGCCAGGAGCTTCAGAAGCATTGGTATGAGCAAAAAGCTGCGCTGGCTGAATTTCAACCTGGGCAGAAGGTGTGGGTTTTGGAGCCAGTGGCACCAAGGGCTCTCTAGGACACATGGAGTGGCCCTTACCCTATCCTGGAGAGAAAGAGTGAGGTCACCTACTTAGTTGACCTGGGCACAAGCAGGACACCCAAAAGGGTTATCCATGTGAACCGCCTTAAGCTCTTCCATGACAGGGCTGACATCACCATGCTGATGGTGACTGATGAGGATCAGGAGACAGAGAGTGAACCTCTCCCTGACCTCCTCTCATACAGCCCAAAATATGGGTCAGTGGATGGAGTTGTCTTTTCAGACACCCTCTCTGCCCAACAGTAGACTGATTGCAAGAAAGTCTTGCAGCAGTATGCAAAGCTATTTTCCTTGACCCCTGGTCAGACAAACTGGTGTACCCATGATGTGGACACTGGTGACAGTTCACCTGTCAAAAACAAAATCTATCGACAGTCTGATTAAGTCAAGGAAAGCATCAGAGCTGAAGTCAGCAAGATGCTGGAGTTAGGGGTTATTGAACCCTCTGAGAGCCCCTGGGCAGCCCAGTGGTTCTAGTCCCCAAACCTCATCCACAGGGTGGGAAGAGAGAAATGAGGTTCTGTGTGGACTATAGAGGGCTCAACTCTGTCACCAAGACAGATGCTCACCTTATCCCAAGAGCAGATGAATTGATAGATAAACTAGCTGCAGCCAAATTTCTAAGTACCTTTGACTTAACTGCAGGGTACTGGCAGATTGGCATGGCACCAGGAGCAAAAGAGAAGACCGCATTCTCCACACCTGATGGGCATTAATCAGTTTACTTTTATGCCCTTTGGTTTAAAGAATGCCCCTGCCACCTTCCAGAGGTTGGTGAATCAAGTCCTTGCTGGATTGGAGTCCTTTAGTGCAGCTTATCTAGATGATATTGCAGTCTTTAGCTCCACCTGGCAGGATCACCTGATCCACCTTGGGAAGGTTTTAAATGCCCTGCAAACTGCAGGCCTAACTATCAAGGCATCCAAATGCCAGATAGGGCAGGGAACTGTGGTGTATTTGGGCCACCTTGTTGGTGGAGGCCAGGTACAACCCTTACAGCCCAAGATCCAGGCCATCCTGGACTGGGCAGCTCCAACAACCCAGACCCAAGTCAGGGCATTCCTTGGCTTGACTGGGTACTACAGGAGGTTTGTGAAGGGATATGGGTCCATTGTGGCTCCCCTCACAGAACTCACCTCCAAGAAGATGGCCAAAATGGTAAACTGGACAGTTAGTTGTCAAAAGCCTTTTGACACCCTGAAAGAGGCTATGTGCTCAGCACCAATTCTCAAAGCTCCAGACTATGCCAATCAGTTAATTGTGCAGACCGATGCCTCTGAGCTAGGGATAGGAGCGGTCCTATCCCAGACCAATGATGAAGGCCCAGACCAACCTGTTGCTTTTATAAGCAGAAGGCTTCTCCCCAGGGATCAGCTTTGGAGTGTCATTGAGAGGGAGGCCTTTGCTGTGGTTTGGTCCCTGAAGAAGCAGAGACCATACTTGTTTGGTACTCACTTCCTAGTTCAAACTGATCACAGACCTCTCAGATGGCTAATGCAGATGAAAGGTGAAAATTCTAAACTGTTGAGGTGGTCCATCTCCCTACAGGGAATGGACTTTGTAGTGGAACACAGACCTGGGACTGCCCATACCAATGCAGATGGACTTTCCAGGTTCTCCCACTTAGAAAATGAAGTCTCTCTAGGGAAAGGTTAGTCTCATCCTCTTTCGTTGGGGGGGGGGGGGGGGTGGCGGTTGTGTGAGAAAGTGTCCTCTTTCTGCATGGTTGCCCCCACTTTTTGCTGAATTGCTGATGTGCTTTGACTGGGTGTGCCCTGGGCTCCTGCTAATCAGGTACCCAGGGCCTATGTTCTTTCCCTAAAACTGCATTGAAGCCTAAACCCAATTGGCATCTCAGGCCACAGGTCAGCCCCTGGTAAATGGTACCCCAGGGACCCAGGGCACAGTGACCAGAGAATGCCTCTAAGGGCTACAGCACTTATTGTGCCACCCTTAGAGGTCCTGTACCTTCACACTCACACACTGCCTTTACACGCTGCGTGTTTTGGTGCAGAACAAAGTGAAGAGTCGACATGGCACACATCCCTGTGTGCCATGCCTACAACCCACTGCCCTGGCATAGGTCAGTCACCCCTCTAGCTGGGTGCACTATACCAGTGGTGAGGGTACAGGTGCATGAGCCCTGTACCCCTACAGTGTCTAAGTCCATTCTTAGACATTGTAAGTGCAGTGCTGCCATTAAGAGTATATGGTGCTGGGAGTTTGTCATTACTGAACTCCACAGCACCATAATGGCTACACTGAAAACTGAGAAGTTTGGTATCAAACTTCCCAGCACATTAAACCCACACTGATGCCAGTGTGGGATTTAATGAAAAATGCACACAGAGGGCATCTTAGAGATGCCCCCTGATAACTAACCTACCACTAGTGTCCAGGCTGAGTGGCTGCTTTCGGCTGCCGCCACCAGACATGTTTCTGGACCCCTGGGTCGAGAGCCTGCTGCTCTTGGGGGCCTGAAACAATGCACATCCTGGGACGAGGTGCCAAGCCTCCTCCTCCAGGATGGGCAGGGTTCACGAAGGGGAAGCGTCAAAGGCTTGCCGCCTTTGTGAGCTTCCCCAGGTCACTTGCTGCTTTCAGCAACTGGTCCTCACTGGTTCTGACCCCCACTTTGGGCGGGAGAACCAGTGGGAAAAACAAATGAGGAAGAGAGGTGTGCCCACCTCTGCCAACTCCACCCCTCAGGTGGGGGAGGCGAGGTGAAGCACATCTTGCAGATAGGGGGACTCAGCCAACCAGGGAACGGCTTATGCCCCCCTCCCACTGGAGGGTGGCATAATAGGGGGTGTACCCACCCCAGGGAAGGGACCCATTGGTCCCAACCTTTTTACCTACCTGTAACGCCCCTAAATCTAGTATTTAGGGGCAACCCTGAACCTTGCTTCCTCAGACCAGAAGAAACTACAAGAAAAGAAGGACCGAACAGCGGTGCCGAAGCTAATAAGAGGAAGACGCCCACTAACTTGGCCCCAGCCCTACCGGCCTGTCTCCACCTCGAACCTGCTCCTGCGAAATCCCGGTGTGTCCTGCAGCCAGCAACCTCGAAAACCCTGGAGGACCTGCCTGCCTTCAACCACAAAGACTGTCTCCCGTGAACACCGAATTTGTTCATCTCCAACCTCTGGCTCCGGTCGTATACCGTGAATCCGCCCCACTCTGCACCCGCCGTCCACGGCCCGAGCGGGCAAACACCACGAGGAGGTCTCTTCGGTGATCCTAACCCGAGATCCGGTGACCCCTGACCTGCCTCAAACCTCCAGCTGACGCCTGCAGCCTAAATCCGGAAGGTCCCCCCCAACCGCGACCAGGAGCTGGTAAGAAGATCCGACCCTAAAAGGCACCCCTGCACCCGACGCCCCACGACCTTGGGTGCCCAAACCGACGGTGCCTAACCAACCCCCAACTTCCCAACCTACCTCTCGAAGTGGTGGTCGCACCCAGAAGACCTTCGTCCCCAAGCCTGCAGTGCCTTTGCAAACCGGAGGTTCCCCATTGCAAACAGGGCGCCCGACGTCGAAACAGCACCCTGCACCCGGCCGCCCTAGTGCCGCTGAGGGTGCACCTTTGGTGCTACTTTGTTTCCCCATTTGCCCTGAGCTAAAGTCTAGGAGCTTTGCTCCCACAACCAAGCGGCCTGCTCGTCAGCAGCCACCAACTGGAGGCCCCCTATCCCCCATTGGATAACATTGGGCCTCAGCACTCTGCACCCGGCCGCCCTAGTGCCGCTGAGTGTGTAACAAGAGTGCATCCCTGACCCTGGGGGACCCCTGAGTCTACCCCCAGAACCTCAACTCCCACTACCGAATACTTACCCTAAAACTGATAACACTATTTTCCTCCATAAGATAACAGAAACTTTTCCAAGAAAAACAGTCAATAAGTGTGGAGTTTGAAAACCTAAAGAAATTCTTTAAAATTGTACTATTTAACAAAAACGATTTTACTTACCTGTTTGCAGGAAATGTCCCAGAGTAGTATCCAGGTATACTACTCTGTGTAAGAAAAGTAATCTCAAAAGTAACTTGCCTGTAATCTTACTGAAAATCCTATACAAGGAAAATGCTACTTCCCCAGTATGCATCTGTTCTTGGCATGTAGAGCTGTAGAATCTCATGCTTTGCATAAGATCGCCATCTAGTGTTGGGTCCAGATGTTTGCACTTTGTTTTCTGGAAGATGTTTTTCCCTAGTCACGAGGTAGGGGACTCCTCCCTTAGGTGATAGTGCGCATGGTCATCGACTCCATCTTCAGATTGTTTTCCGCAGAGGGTGAGAGAATGGAGTAGTAGTAAAGAATAGAGCTGTCCATGCGTAAGTATGTATAGTAAAAACAGAGAACTACAACAGTTACAGGTACCTGGGGAGGTGGGTGGGCGCATGAGATTCTACAGCTCTACATGCCAAGAACAGATGCATACTGGGTAAGTAGCATTTTCCGTTCGAGGCATGTGAGCTGTAGATCACATGCTTTGCATAGACTATACAGCAGTCTCCTGGAAGCGGTGGCTATCCTGTAACCGTTGGAGTTGTCTGAAATAATTTTTTTAGCACTGCTTGACCCACATTAGCTTTTTGTCTTGCTAACACATCTACACAATAGTGTTTGGTGAATGTGTGTGGTGTAGACCATGTTGCAGCTTTGCGGATATCAGTAATAGGGATATTCCCTAAGAAAGCCATTGTAGCCCCTAAATTGCGAGTGGAATGTGCTCTAGGGGGTACTGTGGGAGTCCTTTTGGCTTTTTGATAACAAATCTGAATACACTTAATCCACCTAGCAATTCCTGATTTGGAAATAGGATTGCCTTTGTGAGGTGGTGCAAATGCTACAAAGAGTTGTTTGGTTTTACGAAATGATTTTGTCCTTTCAGTGTAATACAAAAGAGCTCTTCTGACATCTAAGGTATGTAAAGCTCGTTCTGCAACAGAGTCAGGTTGAGGGAAGAACACAGGTAATTCAACCGACTGATTGATGTGAAATGCAGATACAACCTTAGGTAGGAATTTAGGGTTGGTACGAAGAACTTCTTTATCTTTATGTAACTGGAAAAAGGGTTCTTCTATGGTTAGTGCCTGTAGTTCACCCACTCTCCTCAATGAAGTGATTGCAATGAGGAAAGCTGTTTTCCAAGTAAGGAACTGTAGTTCACATTTGTGCATGGGTTCAATTGGCGGACCCATTAGCCTTGTGAGGACTATGTTAAGATTCCATACTGGGGCAGGTGGAAGTCTTGGTGGTATTACCCTTTTTAACCCTTCCATGAATGCTTTGATGACGGGCACTCGAAATAGCGATAAGTGTTTCCTATTTTGAAGGTAAGCTGCTATGGCAGCAAGATGCAGTTTGATGGATGTATAGGCCAATGCGGACTGCTGCAAATGTAATAGGTAGCACAGTATGTTCTGTATGGAAGCATCAAGCGGGTTGATATGATTGTTATTGCAATAAATACCAAAACGCTTCCTTTTGGCTGCGTAGCAGGCCCTTGTGGTAGGCTTTCTAGCCTCTCTAATAATGTTCATACAGTCTGGTGAAAGGTTGAGATAACCGAACTCTATGACTTCAGGAGCCAGATCGCAAGGTTCAGCTATTTGGGATCTGGGTGTTTGATTTCTCCATGGCTCTGTCTGAGGAGACTGGTAGTTAAATGTAATTTTTGGTGTGGTACCAGAGAGAGTTCCAACAGGGTTGTGAACCAGGGTTGACGTGCCCATGTTGGAGCTACTAGTATTAGCGCGAGTGATGTTTGCCTGAGTTTCCGAACCACTGATGGAATGAGTGGGAGAGGCGGAAAACCGTAGGCAAATATCCCTGACCAGTTCATCCATAGAGCATTGCCTTTGGACAACGGGTGCGGATACCTGGAGGCGAAGCTTTGGCATTTTGCGTTTTCGGGTGTTGCGAACAGGTCTATGTGAGGGACTCCCCAGGCTTGAAAGAAAGTATGGGTGGAGAACTTGAGGGTGAAGTTCCCACTCGTGTATTTGATAGCTTTGCCTGCTGAGGAGATCCGCAATTTGATTGTTGACTCCTGGGAGATGCTCTGCTAGGAGATAAATGTTGTGGTGTATCGCCCACCTCCAGATGTCTTGGGCTAAGTGGGACAGTTGGAGAGAGTGCGTTCCCCCCTGCTTCTGTATGTAATACATAGCTGTCATGTTGTCGGTTCGGACTAGTACAGCTTTGCCAGACAGGTGATCTTGAAAGGCTTTGAGCGCTAGAAAGATTGCCATGAGTTCTAAATGATTGATGTGAAGCAATCTTTGCTGTAGGCTCCACTGCCCTTGCACTGTGTGTTGTTGAAGATGAGCTCCCCAGCCAGTAAGGGATGCGTCCGCTGTTAACACTGTTTGTGGAATCGGGTCTATGAACGGCCGCCTTTTTGACAGGTTTTGTGTGTTCCACCAATGCAGAGAGCGAGGAGTACGGCCGCTTACCAACACTAGATCGGTTAATAGACCTTGTGACGGATTCCACTGACTGGGTAAACACTCTTGAAGTGGACGCATGTGTAACCTGGCGTGGGAAACGATCATGATGCAAGATTCCATCATTCCCAGCAGTTGCATAAATACTCGAGCTGGAAGTGACTGATTGGGTTGAAATTTCAGAATGAGCGCCTGAATGTTTCGAATTCTGGCTGCATTGGGCTACGCTAGAGCCTTTTGAGTGTCTAGAGTGGCTCCTAGGTAATCCTGAACTTTCTTTGGCTGAAGATGTGATTTTAACACATTGACTGAGAACCCTAGGTGTTGAAGTAGCTGAATCGTTACTGAAGTGTGCTTGCAACATTGCTGATATGTGCTCGCTTTGATGAGCCAGTCGTCCAGATAGGGAAAGACATGTATGCTTTGTCTTCCGAGATGCGCAGCTACTACCGCCAGACATTTTGTGAAGACCCTGGGGGCAGTGGTGACTCCGAATGGGAGCACCTTGAATTGGTAGTGTTGATCTGCTACCACAAACCTGAGAAATTTGCGGTGAGCCAGATGGATTGGAATATGAAAGTAGGCGTCTTTTAATTCTAGAGTAGAAAGAAAATCGCCTTTTGCAAAAGAGGCAGTATCTGGTGCAGTCTTACCATGTGGAAGTGGTCTGACTGTATGTAAAGATTGAGTTCTCTGAGATCCAATATGGGTCTGAGAGAGCCGTCCTTTTTTGGAATTAGAAAGTAAAAGGAGTACACGCCCGACCCTTGCTGTTTTGGTGGTACGGGCTCTATGGCTTGTTTGAGTAACAGGGATTGTACTTCTTGTTTGAGAAGATCTAGATGATCCTGTGAAAGTGTGTGCGACTTTGGGGGAATGTTTGGAGGAGTGTTGATGAACTCCAGGCAGTAACCAGAATGGATAATTTGGAGAACCCATTTGTCGGTTGTTAATGACCGCCACTTTGGTAGAAATTGTGACAGTCATCCCCCTACAGGTGTTAAGTGGTCGGGGGGGAACTATGGGCAAGTCACTGTTTTGTATTGGAGGGCGAGGTACGTGTATTGGAACCTCTACCTCTGCCCTTGCCGTTATTACCTCTGTAATTGCCTCGAAAGAATCCTTTGGAACCTGAGGGTTGCTTATTGCCCTTATAGGTGGACGCAGTGTCAGAGGAAGTATTTTTAGATCCTCCTCGATAGAAGGAACGACGTAAGGAACCACGCCCTGGTGGAGACTGAAGGGCTCCTATGGATTTAGCCACTTCAGTATCCTTCTTCATTTTATCCAGTGAAGTGTCTACCACCGGTCCAAAAAGGTGTTCCTTGTCAAAAGGTGTGTTTAATACGGAAGTCTGAACCTCCTGTTTAAACCCTGATATGCGAAGCAAGGCGTGTCTTCTTAAAAGAATACTAGTGTTTACCGCTCTGGCCGATGTATCAGCAGCATCTAGGGAGCATCTAATTTGGTTATTAGAAATTAACTGTCCCTCACGAACCAGGTCTTGCACTTTGGATTTATGTTCCGGAGGAAGAAATTGGATGAGTTGTTCCATTTCAACACAGTGGGCGCGGTCAAAGCGTGCTAGCAACGCCTGTGTATTGGAAATCCGTCAGAAGTTAGCAGCCTGGGAGGCTATCCTTTACCCAGAAGCATCAAGGAGTTTAGACTCTTTATCTGGGGGTGGTGCGTCTCCAGTAGTCTGGGAGTTTGCCCTTTTACGTGCATTAGAAACTACTAATGAATCTAATGGTAGTTGACCCTTTATGTAGACTGGATCTGATGGAGCAGGCTTGTATTTTTTATCTACCCTAGGGGTAAGGATACGTGCCCTAACAGGATCCTTAAAAATGTCGTCTACGTGTCTGGTCATGCCTTTCAACAAGGGCAACGTGTGTAGACTTTTGTGTGTTGTGTAGTGTCTCGAAAAGGAAGTCCTCTTCAAGGGATTCTCTATGTAGCGGAACTCCATGGTAAGTAGCAGCTCTACTTAACAAATCAACAAATCCTACACTGTCATCTGGTGGAGAGGGCCTGGTTGGATATATGTCTGGGTCGTTGTCAGTGGGAGAATCAGTATTATAGTCATCCCACACGTCTCCAGGCTGATCGTCATCATTATTATCCACATCACCCGGATTGTCAGGTGTGTGTGGTGGTGAGTGCTCAGATGAAGTTGGCAGAGGTATAGTCTGGGGTAGAGAAGGTGAA